>JAOWBW010000373.1:693051-1130717 GCA_026119855.1 Campanula takesimana
CTGCTCAAAATCAGTTATTTAGGTAGATAACTCTTTATCAATCACATCATATGTGACTCTTTGATCTTTTATGAGATTGTTAGACATCTTATGTCAACATGTTTTAATCTCATCTGTGCCTTAGGCCCAAAACCTGTTTTGATAGCCCAATTAAGTTCAAAACCATTTAACGTATAGGACTCTGATTCACTCATCTTGCTCATAGATGAATAGAATTAATGCGCCTACACTAGGGCGTAACCCACATAAAACTACCCATGTACTCACAAGTGTTTTAATCATGGATTGGCACTTGACTTAAGTTTTAAGAAGGTTTATTTGTTTAGAGATATGCATCATATATTTAATTATGTCAAACATAATATAATATAGTGTTTGCATAATGATTTTAACTAATCCAATTAATTAACAGAAGCAAAATCTTGTGATTTAATTATGAAGCAACATAATGGGGACAGAATCTAAATTATCTGTAAACAATTTACAGATTGGATATTTCATTCGCATTCCCAGAAACAAGGCGTGAGCCTGCCATTGGTCCATGCAATGAATTAATCCAAATATAGTTTCATTTCTTTTGCAAACGATTTGCACTTTGTATAGGGGTAATTCTGAAACTTTGAGATTACGCCAATCTTAAACTCCTTTAAGATTCTGATCTCATTAACAATTTGGACTTCTGAACTGAAATCTGTTTCAAGAAACACGGTTTCCAAAACCTGCCATCTGAAAAAGATTAGAATCAGTAATGCCCAAACCATCCGTACGGATGTTTCTGGAAGCATCCAGATTTATCCGTACAGCTCTTTCATACACGTCACATAAACTCTGAACTCTTCAGAATTCTGAAACTGTATCCGCAGAGCATCTTGAAATTGAAACCACAAACCGCACGGCCGAAACTAAGCCAAAAGGCATCCACATTTCCGTGCTAAGATCAAGAAACCAAGCAACTTTTCTATACGGTCGAAACTAAGCCAAAAGGCATCCACATTCCCGTATAGATTGGATACTTGTTTCAAGATCTTTCATTGTCTCTTAATCTCACAGATTACAGCAGTTCTAAACTCTTTAGAACTCTGATTTCTGCAATTCCTTTTGAATTCTTCGGCCGAAAACTGTCTCAGGAAACACGGTTTCGAAAACCAGCCGTCTGAAAGCAGTTTCCAGTTTTCAGATTCGAATTCTGTAAACAATTTACAGAATAATCTGAACACCAGAAAACAAAATCAAATCTGAGAATTTCCAAACTAGCTGTACGGATCAGTTTGGCATCACCCAAACCATCCGTACGGATCCATTGGTAGGATCCTAGATTTCCAGTTTTTCAGAATTTCAGAAATTCGACCAAATCCAATATCATGTTTATACATAATCAGATTACAGAAACATGAATTTACAGATTACGAATTTAATTAAATCTAATCAATATCATGAATAAACAATTTATTATATATATATAAATTAGATCTAAATTATCAATACACATAATCCAATTATTTATTGATAATCCCAACATGCAATTATTCATATAGATCAAATCAATATAATAATCACATAATCCCCATGTCATGCTCATAAACCTTTATATCTCATATATAAAATTCAAATCACGCATTCATCTTATTATCATGTAGATATCATATAATCGAATTAAACAAATTTAACATGATATACTAAAATAATCAACGACGAACGGGGCTCTGATTGCACTGTTGGGTTTTGATGCATCATGCGCAGCGGAATTAAACATATAAATCAAAACCCAAGAGCCCGGATCCGTGCATGTTGATTAAATATAATACAAGATGAAAGAAACATACCCTTGAAGATCGAATCCATGAACACGGACTTTGAGGTGTTAAAGCAAACACCCTCTATCGGTATCCACATATCGAACGGACTCAAGAACGCTTCTTGATTTGACTGCTAGATCCTTAGGCTTGAAAAATATGATTGAAGAACCATTCTTCAATCTCCCTTTGATTATTATGGTTTGATGATGAGTAAAAATCAAACCCCAATAACCTAAGTATATTATGTGTTTTTCTCTCTCCAAGAAACTCTTGTTGATTTCCAAAATCAATGCCTAAGGCTTAGTTTTCGGCTGAAGAGAACACAAAATATATACTGGGAGAAACCTAATTCCATTAGGTTAAAGGATTCCTTTCCCAGAAAGAAATCTGACAAAACTCGTCAGCGGACAAACCATCCATACGGCTAGTCCAAACCATCCGTACGAATGGTTCTTCCACTTCCCAGTTTTTCTCGTTTTTCGTGCCAAGCAAGATCCGTTCTGCGTGTGTGATCCAATAGGATTATACTATGTTGGCAACGAGTCCGAAGACCTCGTAAATCATAAGAGGACTCTAGCAAGCCATTATGACTACCCAATTAGTATATCTTTGAAAGCCCAAAGTAACCTTATAGAACATATCATAATCCCCTTGTCACACGATATCATATTGGACATAAGTCATGGTCCACGTCAACTTATGTTGTCCAATGCTTTCTCGATCTCGAGTAGATTGATATGAGCAAATAACATTGAACGCTTCAATTCATTTGGGTACGGCCGTACACTATTATCAATCTCACTCATCGAGTGGCCAAGCAGATATCTCTCTTGAGAGAGGGACAAATCCCATCTTGACTTATCATTCTTCCCTACAAGAATCCGATTATGCCAATCGTAGCCTTTATAACCACCCGGTTAGGGGTAGCGTTTGAGTACGTCAAACATAATGTTCATCATGTGGAAGACTATGATAATCTCAGGTCTAAGGATAAATGATATAACTATTATGAGATTTAATTATGACATTTGACCATGATATAAATCTCATAATGGGTCTATCCAGTACTTGTTCTCCAACATGTACCCAAAAGTTTAATCCGCATCCTATGCGCTATAATCATCATATGATTATCCATTAAACTCATGCTAGCCCTTCATAAGTGCTAGGGACAATGATCATTACAATAAACATGCAAAAGATATAATAATCAGGTTTGTTATCTCTATAACAATGAAGCTATGATATAACGCATAGGCCTTTCTCAAGGGCCTAGGGCATAATATCCAACACTTCATGCACAGCACCCATCTGCGCACTCAATGCGCATGGCTTTCATGCGCGCGCAGATCTGCCTTAGTCAATTCTCTCATTTCCTGATCTCATATTCTAGAAGCTTGGAAAGCCTCAAGTCAATGTACGTTTTTTGGAATGAACCAAAGGGCTGATGTGTACATACGACAAATAAAGCACACTCAGCATACACGTAGATGGAGACGCGCCTCATGTTTGTAATTCAAAATGAAGACAGCTGTCATCCTTCTAGAAGAAGTTTGAAGTTTGCCCACTTGCTCTGTCCCTAACGGCTATAAAGGACACCTGCGGACCAATCGATTTGTGCCAGCTCATTGTCCTTGCTCAGAGCTCCAACGACTAGTTTTTGAAGCTCCACTATAAATAGCCAGCTCTTCCTCATTTTCCAAGCTGCTTGTGTTTTGCTTTCAGAAAGAAACTTTGAAGATTTGAAGATGCTTGCAGATTTCCAGAATTCTCAAAAACAGCCTTCATACCTTTATACTTTACCAAGCCCAGATCCTAAAGCCTTGTAACACCAGAATATCTTGTGCTCTCCATCTCATAGATTTAAAGAGCCCAGATTTCTGTCACACACACACCTCTTGAAGTTCCGATCTCATCGATCATACTTCTAGAGATACACCGGTTATTGTCTAGGATTTTGTTCTTTCATATATTATAGATCTTTGAGTTAGTTTGTTCTAAATCGTTGTAACTTGTAACTCTGTCTCATAATAAGATCTCCATTAGAAATCCAAGACTAACCATCTTGGTAGAGGACGTAGATCTTTTCCCGATCAAACCTCTACAAATAGCTTGTCTATTTATTGTGATTTTCATTCTACTTTTAAGCTTTTCTGATATATTGCTTTGTTTGATCTTTGTAGATTGTCTTGCACTGATTGAATTGTGTTTGTGTGCTTTCTGCCTTAGTTCCAATTTGCACCTCTCTTTAAGCCAAACTTAGCGCGTACGTTTTACACTCCTGCGCATATTCCCTGCGCATCAGTGACTGCTTTAAGTTTTTCGCTGTGCATTTCACACTTTGTTGGGCGCTATACTTAGCCAAAACTAGAGCTGTGCGCATCTGCCATTGTTTTGCAAAAGGGTTTGAAAAGAATTTTAAAACGCTATTCACCCCCCTCTAGCATTTTTCATACCCTTGTTGCCCCTTTGGGACCAACAAGTGGTATCAGAGCAAACACCTATATAATATTTTTGTTTTTCAAGCTTAACAGCTTGGGTGCCGATTCGATATGGCAAACTCAAAACCTTCGGCAACTGCTAACGACACACATGTTCCAGTCTTTGATGAAGATCATTTTGACGTGTGTAAATTCAGCATTCTGACCCATCTCAAATCTATCGATGAAAGGCTTCATGACACCGTAGTTTATGGACCTTACATCCCAATGAAAGCGAATCCAAATCCACGCACAAAACGCTGCTCAACCATCTATTCTGAAACCAAAGGAAGAATGGAATGAAGAAGAAATTAGAAGAGTTGCAAATGATATGAAAGCAAGAAATATTCTCCTAAGCACTCTAAGCACGTCTATGAAACAACAAGTCATGCATTATGCTACCGCCAATGAATTATGGGATGCTATTGAAGAACATATTGAAGGAGACACTGTGTGCAAGGAGAACAAGAGATACGAAGTTCAAAAGAGATTCAACAATTTCTCTTAACTCCCCGGTGAATCTTTAAGGCAGACTTATGAACGTTATTGTGAAATCATTAATCTCTGTATTTCACTTGGAAAGAAGTTCTCTAATAAAGAATTGAATGTGAATTTTCTTGCTGCTTTTGGATCAAGATACCTCCACAAATCTAGCGCTCTTGAAGACGCTGGAACTTTAGATGTTTGGACTCTAAGAAATCTTTACGCAAATCTAAAAGTTTATGAACTTAAACTTCAGCGTATAAGTGAAATTGAAGGAAAATCTAAGTCCATTGCTATGGTGGCGCAAAGAGAAGAAGCACATGCGCCAGTACATGCTGAGAAAAGTTCTGACCCCAAAATTTCTACTTGTAAGTTGTTGGATATGGATGATGAAAACTTCGCTTTATTTGTGAAGAGATTCCAGAAGTTCAGAAAATTCTCAAAACCCAATTCTTTCAGCAAAGCACAAGGATCAACTAGCAGATCTCCTTCAAAGTTTACAAGAAGCAATGATTCAAAAAGGAAAGAAGATCTTGTTTGTTTTAATTACAGGAAACCAGGACATTTTGCATCGAGCTGCCCAATCCCTAAGTTTGAGTACATGCAAAAAAAGAGCAGCCACACTCCAAAGTTCAATCATCATAAAGGAATGGTTACTGAGGAAAAATCTCCATCAAGTGAACGCAACACTTGAATTGAAACAGACTCGGAAGAGAGCGATGAAGATTCTGATGATGGGCTCGTGTGCTTGGTGGCAAAGGATGATGAAGTCGATGCTTATGATTCTGATGATGACTGCTCAAAAGACGTTCCTGATATGAATGTCTTGAATAAACCTATCAAGAAATCTACAGGTTTTCAAGAAGTGAAAAAGAAGAAAGGTCCAACCATTAGCGAGCTTGTTGAACAAGGATTTTTTTTACTCCGGCTTAAACCGATGGTGGATTGTTATTTGCTAGATGTGATCTTAGCGCAAGAAGCAAGCTCAGAAAAGGCTACTACATCAGACCACAAGTTGAACCAATCCCTATAATCACTCATGATGAAGATATTGCCAAGCAATAAAAGTTGTTCTTAGAAGCTGAAAAGGTAATCAGTAAGTTTGGCAGTATGAAGGAAGCTTTAGCACTATTATGTGATGAAATTTCCCAGCTTAAGACCGAGAAATCTCTTTTAAAATCTGAACTCACCCTCCTTAAGGAGCAGATAAAGAGCATGACTCCTCTTACTATTAAAAACACCTATCTAACAAAACAGAACTCTATACTTAAAGTTCAAAACGACGAATTGGTTGCTCAAATTACTGATCTTAAAAAGATTACAAATAAGTGGTCCAATTCTCGTGTCACTATGGACGGCATCTTTGAGTCCCAAAAATCCAGTGGTGATAAAAGCGGCTTGGGATTCACATCAACTAGTGACAACTTTAAGTGTGAGGTCTGTGCTAAAAGAGAAAGTGAATTTACACCTCAGCAAACTTGTGAAATTCCTAAGGAAAAACATTCTAATTCAATGGGTAAAAGACAGGAACCAGTCAAGAGACAAACATTCAATTATGTCTACCCAACGAAACAATTTGGGAAAGCTAAAGAGAAGGAAATAGCTACAGATGAATCTTCCTCTAGAAAAATAATTCTTGAAACAAGACGCGCTCCTTCTATGAGCGAACATTATGCGCCTAGGAGCCATGCGCATCATCGCCATGCGCCTCCTAGCCCTATGCGCGCTCCTAGAAAAAGCGCACCAAAATTTCAAAAGAATTTTTTTGTTAAGGTAAATTCATCTGACCCAAAGAAGAATGCTATCCCTAAGAAAAGTAAGGAGTTTGTGCTAACTCACGTGATTGGTGGCTTTCATCATTGTTCTATTTGTGATTGTTCTGGACACAAGGCCGTGGAATGCCTTTTGAGATTCACTCCCAATGCCAAAGGACTTAAAAATCCTAAGGTCAATCAAGAGTGGGTCATCAAAAGTTGCTAACTCTAGGACCCAAAAAGGAATAAAGGGGACCTACTTTAATGTCTATATTTCAGGTACTTTGCTTCATGGCTGGATCTTCTAAAGCTAGAACGTATGAATGGATTCTCGACAGTGGGTGCTCACGACACATGACTGGAGATGAATCCTTACTTGAAGATGTTCATGAAGAAAGAGGTCCCTCAGTAACATTTGGTGATAACAATAAAGGTCAAGTTGTTGCATATGGAAAGCTCAAGAAAGACAAAGTGTGCATTGAAAGAGTCTCTCTTATTGAAGGACTCAAGCACAACTTATTATCCATATCTCAATTTTGCGATAAAGGATTAGAATGCCATTTCACTTTAACGCAATGTCTTATCAAGAATGGTAAAAACGGAGCTATACTACTCACGGGATATCGTAAGACAAATATTTATATTATTGATTTCCATAGTATGAACTCTAGTACTAATCTTTGTTTTGTAGCTAAAAGTGTGAGCGAAAATAGTTGGCTATGGCACAAGCGCTTTAGTCACTTAAATTTCAAATATATATCAAAACTCAGTAGGGACAATTTTGTCAAAGGACTCCCCAAGGTTGCTGATCATCATGACAACAAATGCGCTGCGTGTCAACTTGGCAAACAATCAAAGCAGTCTTTCTCCAGCAAGACAAATCCCTCAACTTCAAGATGTTTGCAACTGCTGCACATTGATCTATTTGGACCAGTCACCACTGCAAGTATTAGAGGAAACAAATATACTCTAGTTGTGGTGGACGATTACTCAAGATATGCGTGGGTGGAAATGATGATCTCTAAAGACAATTGTTATGACATTCTCACCACTCTATTCAGACTGCTCCAAACCCAAAAATAATATGACATCGTTAGTGTTTGATCCGATAATGGAACATAATTTAAGAACAACGGTGTTGCTCGATACTGCGATGACCATGGGATAGATCACAACTTTTCAACAGCTGGAGTTCCTCAACAAAATGGCGTTATGGAAAGAAAGAATAGGACGTTGATTGAAGCGGAAAAGACGATGATAGCTGAAGCTAAATTTCCTAAGTACTTTTGGGAAGAAGCTATAAACACCGCATGCTTTACTCAAAATCGTTCCCTCATCAACAAGCGCCATAACAAGACTCCGTATGAACTTTGGCGTGGTAGAACTCCCAACATTGCATTCTTCAAAATCTTTGGTTGTAAATACTTATTACTTAACCCTCCTATTTATGTTAGAATTGATTGATACCATCACCTAAGTTTATTTTAAGGACTTTAGGACCCTATGTAAGAAGTTTTATAACTTCAATTTTTAGCTAAGTCCTTCTTATAGACTAGGCTTAGTGATTAGGGCTTATACCTTAAATTTGAGATCTCATGTGCAAATGTCTAAGTGTGATGCACATGACCTTCATGCGTAACACCCATTTGTGCACTTAATGCGCATGGCTTTCATGCGCGCGCAGATCTGCCTTAGTCAATTCTCTCATTTCCTGATATCATATTCGAGAAGCTTGGAAAGCGTCAAGTCAAGGTACGTTTTTTGGAATGAACCAAAGGGATGATGTGTACATACGAAAAATCAAGCACACTCAGCATACACGTAGAGGGAGACGCGCCTCATGTTTGAAATTAAAAATGAAGACAGCTGTCATCCTTCTAGAAGAAGTTTGAAGTTTGCTCTGTCCCTAACGGCTATAAAGGACACCTGGGCACCATTCACATTGTGCCAGCTCATTGTCCTTTCTCAGAGCTCCAACGGCTAGTTTTTGAAGCTCTACTATAAATAGCCAGATCTTCCTCATTTTCCAAGCTGCTTGTGTTTTTCTTTCAGAAAAAAACTTTGAAGATTTGAAGATTGCTTGCTCATTTCCAGAATTCTCAAGAACAGCCTTCATACCTTCATACTTTACCAAGCCGAGATCCTAAAGCCTTGTAACACCAGAATATCTTGTGCTCTCCATCTCATAGATTTAAAGAGCCCAGATTTCTAACACACACACACCTCTTGAAGTTCTGATCTCATCGATCATACTTCTAGAGATACACCGATTATTGTCTAGGATTTTATTCTTTCATAGATTATAGATCTTTGAGTTAGTTTGTTCTAAATCGTTGTAACTTGTAACTCTCTCTCATAATAAGATCTCTATTAGAAATCCAAGACTAACCATCTTGGTAGAGGACGTAGATTTTTTCCCGATCGAACCTCTCCAAATAGCTTGTCTATTTATTGTGATTTTCATTCTACTTTTAAGCTTTTCTGATATATTGCTTTGTTTGATCTTTGTAGATTGTCTTGCACTGATTGAATTGTGTTTGTGTGCTTTCTGCCTTAGTTCCAATTTATGGCTCTCTTTAAGCCAAACTTAGCGCGTGCGTTTTATACTCTTGCGCATATTCCCTACGCATCAGTGATTGCTTTAAGTTTTCCGCTGTGTATTTCACACTCTGTTGCGCGCTATACTTAGCTAAAACTAAAGCTGTGCGCATCTGCCATTGTTTTGTAATAGGGTTTAAAAAGAATTTTAAAACGCTATTCACCCCCCCTCTAGCATTTTTTATACCCTTGTTTCCCCTTTGGGAACAACAAAGGATTTGAAGATCTGGATAAGGCGGCTTTCCAAATTCACTCGCGATTCTTTTGACAAGAGGTTTGGGATTAAGTGCTTGTGGTTGTTTTTTCGGGTTAAGGTGGACAGAAACATGCTGCGTGTTGCCGCCAAATTTTAGGACGAGGACAACCACGTTTTCAACTTTTCTTATAATGAGGCGACTCCCACGTATAAAGACTTTATGGCACTTTGTGGTGGAAGGGTGATGGATCGTGTAGCCATGCTGCAGTATCAGGTACCTCCAAGGGCTCGAGTTTCTAAATTGCTTAGGATTCCCATGGAGGAGGCAGAAGGCTTATTCTTGGGTTCTGATGTGAATATCTGTGAGTTTCCCATAAGGTTTCTTAACAGTGTGGTGGATTCTGAGGTGGCTCTGGGTTGTCTCGCCCTTTGTCTTTTTGCCTCGGTCTTATTTCCTCCCTACATAAGGGTGGCGACTATGGGTTGCATAGACATGGTGGATCAGGCTAGGGCTGGTCGTAGCATCATCATTATTCCGCTTGGGGAGACTTTCCATATTATCGTAAAGTTGGCTTCTGGATCCAGGGTGATGTCCAGAGGAAGTGCTCGGTTATTGCATCTATGGTTGCAAGAGAGATTGCGAGTCTTGGAGGAACCTCTCGGAAAAATACCACCTTAGGCTTGTCAGAGTATAAAGGTGATGGAGCCATTTATGAGGATGACTCGAACTTTATGGATAGTATACATGGTGCAGATCGGTACAGCTCAGATCTAATGGGTGGTGCCTCTTTGGGAGATAAACACAACAAGGTGGCCCAAGCGGGACATGCATGATTCGAGTTCCGGCTTTTGATCAGACCACTTACTATTATGCAGTGCGGGTTTGCCGTCAGTACGGGATACCTCAGATTATTCCCTTGTTGTGGGATAATACCAGGGCTAAGGTCAGTATCTGGATGCTTTCGATGGATGCTAGAGTTGATGTATTTTTTAAGCGGTACTGGTCTTATGCTCTTATGCCTAGTGTTTTTTTTGTATACAACGGACCCGTGACATACTCCTTTCTTGAGAATACTTGGACTGGTACCATAGGACTTTGGGGTGGATGAGGCAGACTCTAAGGAGGTTGAGGCGTAAGGTAGTCAAACCTTATGCCTCTTGCAGGTGTTTAAGAAAGGAAGAGACTCTACGACTTGAGTTGGAGACTGAGTTGACTCAACTTGCATCTCTTGATGAAGGGGTGATTGGGAAAAGAAAAAGGGAAGGCCTTAAGAGGGTGAGCCAGTTTGTGAAGATTTTTTTGTGGACCCTATGAGATGGGCTGGATGAGGATGATAAGAGAAGAAACAGAAGAAGGAAGAAGACTCAAGGGAGTGACTCCGAGTATCTGACCACAGTCATTGCAGACACATAGTTTAGCTTTTAATTTGTTTTAGCTTATTAAATTTCATAGCAGGTTATTTAGTCGCAGGTTCATTCGAGCTTAGACTCATCAAATAAGTGTTAACGTGTAGTGACTTGTGGAAATAGAGATTTGCTTTCAGTTATACACAGTTTTTGCTTGATCATTGCTCATAACCAGATTTGGTGTTTTATTTATTTTTGAGACCGCACCATTGAAGGCTGACTACGTTCCTGTTTTACAAGTAGGGCTAAGGGGCTCAGGGGCTCAGGTCACCGTCATTCATTTCTAATTTAGAAAAGGGAGAGAGAAGAGGGAAGTGAAGAGGGGGAATATTTTTGTCGCTCTAAGTTTGCGGGTTTTCAGTCTAGCGAGCGATTTCATTTTTTTTTTGCTAGGAGAAAAGTTGTTGTAGAAGTCTGCTGTAGGAGAGGACCGTAGTGGTCAGTTGTAGTAGTGACTAAGTCTGTAGGCTTTGATCAGCAGGTTGCCTTTGTCATCCAAGTATGTCCATTCTTCATTTCGCTTGACCAGGTATCCTAACTCAATGAGATGTCATATTTTTCTCCTTAAGGCATGGTAATTCTCAACATCATTCCCTTCACTTTGGTGGTAACTGCACCATTTTTCTGGTTCAAATAGCTGTAGTGGTGGCCGTTCAGAGGAAGGGCCATGTCCTCCCAGTGGTGTTAATTTACCAATTTTCATCAGTGCTTTGAATAGGTATGCCAAAGGTAAATTCGGGCTAATGTAGTGTTTGAAAGGGATGTGATTGTTGCTGAAGAAGTCAAAAAGGTCATTACTTAGTTCTTTCTCAAAATCCCAGGGCCACCAATCTAATGAACTTTTGGTTTGAAGGGCCTTCCCATGCGTCGCTGCATCAGAACGCGTCATTGGGCTCGTGATTTTGTAACTCAATGCTTCGTATTTAACTTTCCCAAATTCACACGTAGCGGGGTCCAGGAGGATTCCTTTTTCTCGAAGTAGGTACAGGACTTCATGTATATCCTCGAGGTGCTGCTTGCCAGGCTTTTCTGTATGAAGTATCATGTTGTCGATGTGGAGTTTTACCTTCCATCCGTTGGTCAGGGTAGGTATGCGGTATGTAATTAAAGTCCTTTATCTTCCAAATGGCTCTCTTACGTGACAGTGGGTGCCCCACGGAGTAGTGAACAAGGTTCTTTGTTAATCGTGGCCTGCTTGTGATTGATCTATGTATCTCCCTTCTACCTTGACCGGTTTGATCATTTCTGGCATAACAGTGATGTCCTTCGGGCTTATGTTGCTGAGATCCCAGATATTTATGTAGGTTCTGCCTTTGCCGTTGACCTTTTTTATTGTAAAGGTATCTGTTGACCAAGAAAGGTGCATGGTCATTTGAGTCAGTCCCCTTTTGTGTAACCTGCTGATTCCTGCTTCTAACCATAGGGACCAATCTGGTTTAATGCGGTGCCAACTCCATCTGACTGATGCGAGGGCGGTCGTTGTTGGGATTCTAGGTTCTGTCGTGACTGCGTCTCTGTAAGTCCATGCGAACACATCATACTCTTTGAGCAGCACAATCAGTGCTTCCGCTCTGCGCCTTGAAAGAAGCTTCCAATTTCGTATCTCCTTTAGCTCATCGTCAGTTCCCAGATTCACACGTGTTAACACTTCCTCGGCAGCTTGGTCTCAGTGTTCCCTTTGATTAATAACCTGTTCTGGATATTTAGTTCGTTTGTGTCCGCCTTTTTTAATGAATCCATTATTAACCATATATGTACCGTTAGGTGGGTTGTTAGTTAATTTATCATACATAAGAGTGACTGCAGTAGGATACTCAAAAAGGTCCAGTATTTTGTTTAGAGCGAAGGGGAAAACGACATTTGCGACAATGCTTTGGTCTTCCGACGTGTGGTCGTCAGACTTGGACGAAGACTCGAATTCAAAGGTGAAGACATCAGGCCTAAACGATTTAGAGGAAGGTAACGACTGTGGGGAGTTGACAAGTCTTGACCATCCCACGCTTCTGGCATCTCGGTGTTCCCTACCATCAGCTCATCTAATGATACAAATTCCATATGGTCAGTCAGGTCCTTGTCTACTTTGATGACATATTCGTTCTGAAAAGTAACAATTCTTCTAGTAGTCTTTTGGAGCTCCATGTATTTTAGCTTTAGATTGGCTCTGTCTAAGTCTACATCTATAAAGATCTCAAAGCCTTTCTGTAGTTTCCCGTTGTGGTCAAACCAAGGCTCTGCAAACTTGAAGTTCGAGTACTCTTTGCCTTCCTTAACATAATAACTGTTGAGGGAGAGGCGGTAAGGTAGCATATGAGGCTTCTTGTAAGGCAATTGTCTCTTCCTGAGTAGCTCAATACGTTATTGCTCTTCTTTGTCTGTGGGAGTGAGGGTATATCCTAAGCCAAACAGACCTCTGTGGTCTAGTTCTTCAGTTGAGTTCGTGGGTCCTTCCAGGCTTTTACCTAGCCCCAGCCCTGGTATGAAGCCCATGTTTTGAAGTATCTTAACTATGGGTAGCACCTTGTCAGACATTTTTGTGAGGTCTTCCTCGCAAATATGATCTTGTGCCACAATCTCGAAGCCCCACTGAAAAGTCTGCAGTCTTCATCATGCTAAATCCGTAATATTGGCACTCCTTTCGTCTCCGTACCTTGAGTTGTTAACAGATCACTGTAGATGACTGTCACCTCATTTCCTGACTGGATTTTGAAGCATTGGTGTAGGGAGGAAGGAACGACACTTGACTTGTGGAGCCATGGCCGGCCTAATAGGAGAGTGAAGGTGGATGGTATGTCAATCACTTAGAAGTCCGTGGGTAAAGTTTGAGTACCAGCGGTGACGGGCAGAGTGATGATTCCCAAGACTGACCTACAGGTTGAGTCGTAGGCCTTGATGGTTTGTTTAGATGGCCTTAAGCTAGTTGCACTGACACCTACCACATCCATCATTCGTGATGGTAGTATATTGATGGTTGATCCGTTATCTACAAACACCCTAGAGATTTTCTTCCCGTCTACTTCGATGGTGATGTGCAGAGGCTTATTGTGATCATTCCCAAACACGGGTATGTCCAACTCTAAGAATGTGATGATGTTCCCAAAGTGGATGTTCCCAATCATTTGAGTGACGTTCTAGGGAGTTGTATCTGACGGAACCATAGTAGCGGCCAAGTTCTTCTCAAGCATCAGGCGATGGGCGAGGGATGAGGTGAGTAAGGACTAGAGGGAGATGTGTGCCTGGGTTTTCTTTAGTTGAGTGAGGATGGGGTCCTCCTTCTCGGGATCTGTTGGTTCAGGCTCCTTGCCGAAGACTTTCTTAGCACCTTTGGGATCTGACTGATAGACTTGTCCCAACCTTGTAAGTAAGTTAACATCTGCCCGTGCATCGTAAGTAGAAAGGAGTATATCTATAACAAAGATACCTGAAGTAGAAGCAATCTCACTACCCTCCTTCTTCTTCTTTTCTTCCATATAAGACTTGCAATTACGCTTCCAATGACCAATTTCATTGCAGTGGAAACAAATTCTATCCTTTTGCGAGTTGGGTTTAGCCACCACAACATTAGCAACATTTTCCTTGCTTATTTTGGGTTTAACAACCTTTGCATTTCGTTTGGCCTTATAGCCTTTTCCTTCTTTTGAAACCACAAGCACAGGAGAGGCTTCCTTAATGATTTTCTTATCTGTTGTCTTTAGCATCTCATGCAACTCAGACAGAGACTTAGTCAAACCATACATATTAAAGTTCATGACGAACTGATTATAGCTTTTAGGTAATGAGTTTAAAATCATATCAGCAGCCAACTCAACATGGATGGCATAGTCGAGCCTCTTTAGATACTCAAAATGGGCCTTCATCTTCAAAACATGAGGACCCATCGACTATCCTTCACTTATCTTGCATAAGGGCAAACAGCTATATTGTCGAACCTTTCTTGCCTAGCTTGCTCTTGAAATATATCTTTCAACTGAACGCCTATGTCATAGGCATCCAAGTGTTCAAGGGCCTTTTTAAGCTCAAAACACATGGTAGCAAGCATGAGACAACTAACGTCACGAGAATCACTTTTGTGTTTCTTGTGAGCATGCTTGTCCGCCCTAATGGCATTTGCCAACAGGTTCCTCAGGAACGGGTTCACGAAGAATGTACAGCTTTTCTTCTTACCTTAGAACAATTCTTAGGCTTCGGATCCAATCCATGAAGTTAGCACCATTCACTTGAAGTTTTTCCTTCTCAAGGATTGATCGCAATGATAGAGTTTGTGTGTTTTATGTCATTATCTACAATTATGCAAACATGTAACCATATATAAGTGCCAAATTAATTAAAGATATTATTTACAGTATTTCATAAATACTCTCACTAAATTATATAACCTTCATATACATCAAATCTATCATATAATTTTTGCGGGGTAAGATCCATATTTCACTTAACTTTGAGTCGACTTTGGCACGACTGCTCAAAATAAGTTATATAGGATATAATTCTGAAATTGAATCCGCAGATCATCTTGAAATTGAGAGGCCAAAACGTATGGTTGAAACTAAGCCTTAAGGCAACCACAATTCCGTACTAAGATCAAGAAACCAAGTAATTATTCCACACGGACGAAACTAAGCCATAAGGCAACCACAATTCTGTGTAGAAAAGTAACTTGTTTCAAGATCCTTTATTGTCTCATCAATCTCACAGATTACAGCAATCCTAAACTCTTTAGAATTCTGATTTCTACAATTTTTTTTTTGAATTTCTTAATTGAAGTCTGTTTTAGGAAACATGGTTTCGAAAACCTGCCATCTGAAACCAGATTCAATTCCAGATTCGAATTCTGCAAAGGATTTACAGAACAATCTGAACACTAGCAAATAGAATGAACTCTGGGACTTCCATAACCATCCGTACGAAGTATGTTGGGAGCTTCCAGAACCATCTGTACGGATCCTTTTGGTAGGATCCCAAATTTCCAGTTTTTCAGAAATTTCCAGATTCGATTAATCTCAATTTTGTGTTCTTGCATAATCAGATTAAAATAACATGAATTTACCGATTATAAATTTTAACCAATCTAATCTATATAATCAATAACAAATTTATTCCACATACAAATCAGATCTATATCATCAATATACATAATTCAATTATAACATGATAATCTAAGCATGCGATTATACATATGAATCCAATTAATATTATAATCACATAATCCCATAAATAACTAGTATGTATATTTTATATCACATATAAAATCTCATCACATAAATTTATCTTATTCATGATTATTCCAATTAAATAATCCTATTATATAATTATATCATGATAATATTAGAACCATTGATCATAAACGGGGCTTTGATACCACTATTGGGTTTCGTGCAATCATGCGCAGCGGAGGACATTACATGATCAATAATTCATAATATGTAAGATGAAAGAAACTATCAAAATATGAAACCTTGAATTTAGATGCTAAGACGAGCACCCTCTACCGGTGAACCACACATCGAACGGATTCAAGAACTCTTCTTGACTTCTAGGTCTTTTAGGCTTGAAATTTTTTGTTGAAGAACTCTTCTTCGATCTCCCTTTGATTATTATGGTTTGGTGATCAAGTATTATACAACCCTAATAACCCTAATATTATATGTGTTTTTCTCTCTTCAAGAAAGTCTTGTTGATTTCTAAAACCAATGCATAAGCTATTTTTTGCGGCTGCACACACAATAATATATACTAGGGAATGACCTAATTCCATTAGGTTTGAGGATATCTTTTCCAAAAAGAAAACTGCTAAAACTAGTCCGCCGACAAAACCATCTGTACGGATTTTTTGGCCGCGTCTAGTTTCCAAAGCATCCATATGGATGTTTGTGGTGGCAGTCTAGTTTTCGGTGCCTTTCAATGATCCGCTCTGTATGTGTGACCCAATAGGATTATACTATGTTGGCAACGAGTCAGAACCTTTCAGCCCTCGTAAATCATAAGCGGAGTGTAGCAACCATTATGAATACCCAATTAGTATAACTTAAAATCCCAAAGTTTCCTAAAATAGAACATATCACAATCTCTTTGTTACAAGATGTATATTGAACGTAAGCCATGGTGAATGGTCAACTTACTTGTTCAATGCTTTCTCGATCCCGAATATATTGATAACACAAATGACATTGATCAAATCAATTCATTTGAGCACGGCCATGCATTTTATCAATACTATTCGTCGAGGGGCCCAAGCTTGACATCTCTCTTGAAGAGGAACAAATCCCTTCTTGGCTTATTACTCTTCCCTACATGATTCTAATTATGCCAATCATATCCTTTATAGCTACCCGGTTAAAGGTAACGTTTGAATATGCCAAACATAATGTTCATCATGTGGAAGACTGTAATAACCTCAGGTCTAAAGATTCGAGTGATATAACTATATGAGATTTAATTATGAAATTTGACCAGGACATAAATATCATAAAGGGTCAGTCCAGTATTTGTTCTCCAACAAATACCCATAAGTTTAATTGTATCGTATTCACATAATCATCATATGACTATCCAGTAAACTTATACTAGTAATTAATCATAATTACTAGGGATGGAGATTATTATAATAAACATGCAAAAAATATAATAATCAAACATTCAATATCTTTATTAAAGCTCCTTCAGTCATCTTACATGACATCAAAGCAATATAGTATCAAACATTTCTTGTCTAGCTTGCTCTTGAAACATATATTTCAATTGATTGCCTATCTCATAGGCATCTAAGTGTTCTAAATCTTTTTGAAGTTCTGAAAACATGGTAGCAAGCATAAGATAGCTGACGTCACAAAAAATATTTTTATTTTTCTTGTGAGTGTCCCTGTCCACCCTAGGGGCAGTAGCAGCAGGTTCCTTACGAACGGGATCATCAAGAATGTAGAGCTTATTATAAGGGCTGCTGGGATATTATCAAAGGTGACTTGGTCCGAGCTATTGGTGATTTCATTTCGGGTTTTTCTATGCCAAGAAGCTGCACAAGTACCCTAATTGTTACTATTCCAAAGGTTGAGTCCCCTACCTCATTTTCTGATCTTCGTCCTATAAGTCTTTGTAATTTTTGCAACAAAGTGGTAACTAAACTCATTACTTGCCGGCTAGCCCCTATTCCTCCTCGCATTATCTCTGATCAACAAAGCGGTTTTGTTCAAGGGATTTATTCACGAGAATGTTCTTTTAGCTCAAGTCGTGCTTCAATCGATTAATAAAAAGGTTCGAGGTTCGAATGTGGCCCTAAAGCTTGATATGGCAAAAGCTTATGATTGATTATCTTGGTTTGGTCTTCTTAAGGTCATGAGACAATTTGGCTTTAATGAGATTTTGCTTGATCTGATTTAGAGATGTATATCTAATAGCTGGTTTTCCGTCCTTGTTAATGGGGAGAGTTGTGGTTTTTTTCATTCTACGAGGGGCTTACGGCAAGGTGATCCTTTATCTCCATAGCTGTTCATTATTGCTGCTGAAATGATGAGCCGGGGTCTTAATCATTTACACACTGTGTTTCCCCATTATAAATATCGTATTCACTTGGGTGCTCCCATGATTTCTCACTTAGCTTATGCTGATGATGTGCTAATCTTCTGTAATGGTTCAAAGAATTCTTTAGAGAGTCACATGCAATATCTTGAGTGGTATCAAAAGTTCTCGGGGCAGCTTGTTAACATCCACAAATCTTGTTTTATTACGGGAAAGAATAGAGACCGGGATGAAGCCATTGAAACAATTACAGGTTTTGTGAAGCAAGAGCTGCCTCTTAAGTATTTGGGTTGCCCGGTTTACACGGGTAGAAAGAAAATCAGCCTCTTCTCTTCTCTTATTCAAAAATTGGAAAATCGCCTTGCTTCTTGGAAAGGGAAGATTCTTTGGTTTGGTGCTAAACTGACTTTAATTAAATGATGCCTTGCAGCAATTCCTCTTTATTATATATCCTTGATTGCCCCCCTAAAGGTGTAATTAAGGCTATGGAGCGAATTATTGTGAGATTTTTTTTGGAGCGGCGGTGATGATGTGAAAAAATGTCATTGGCTTTCTTGGAAGAAAATGTGCTGGCCTATAGAAGAAGGTGGTTTGGGATTACGTAAATTTGAAGATATGTCAATGGCCTTTTCTATGAAGCTTTGGTGGCGCTTCCGCACGAATGAATCTTTTTGGACTTCTCTTATGCTTGCTAAATACTGCAGAAATATCCACCCAATGGATGCTACAAACACCACTTATGATTCTCATACTTGGAAAAGAATGCTTGAAGCAAAGGGTTGGTGGAGGATCGTCTAGCTTGGCGTGTTGGAAGGGGCAATATTACTATTCATGAGAGATGGATGGAAGGAAATATGGGTCCCATTCCTTTTGAGCATGTAGAGATTGCTTCTTTATTTGCCAATGGTTCCCCTCGGGTTAATCACATTAGAGATGTATATGGGGAACATCTTTTAAATCCCATTCAATATCATTCCATTTCCATTTCTAACAAGCCGAATACTCCTATTTGGTTACAATCTACCTCTGGAAAGTTCTCAGTTAATTCGGCCTGAAAGGAATGTCGATCTAGTAGGGTAGGCTCGGCCATTTTCTCTTTTTGCTGGAATAAGTTTATTCCAATGAAGATTTCAGTTTTTCTTTGGCATGCATTACATAATGGATTGCCAACTGATGATAGAATTCGGTCTAAAGGGATCCATATTGCCTCCAAATGTAATTGTTGTATGGCAGCCAAAGAGGAATCTGTTGGGCATATCTTAGTCCATGGGGATGTTGTTTCAAGAGTATGGGCATTCTTTAGTGCTTTGTGTGGTATTCGATTGTCTTTGGGTACCCTAAGTCAAGCACTCATTTGTTGGTGGCAAGGCTTATCAAACCCGCATTCTAGTGTCACAAAATGGCTTTCCAATCTTGTTCCGGCTTTAATCTTGTGGGAAGTTTGGTGTGCTAGAAACAAGAGAAGATTTGAAGGTAGACATTGAATTCAGAGGTGATCATTCACAAGGTTATCAATCAAGTCTCTAATATTGCCACTTCCTTTTCTCTTTCTTTTTCGAGTGGATTTGGGGATAACAATTTGCTGGAGATGTTTCGATTGAAGCCTAAACAATATATCTCTCCCAAAATCAGATTAGTGGCTTGGAAATTCCCTAATATTGATGAAGTGAAACTTAACACATATGGAGTTTCTAGGGGCAATCCAGGCATTGCTTCAGGGGGTGGTATCATTAGAGATCATAACGGGTATTTTATTTATGGTTTATCTCATTACTATGGAGTACAATCCAACATGATGGCGGAGGCAATGGCAGCAAGAGATGGTCTTATTTCAGCTTTAGATTGAGGTTTTCATCGAGTTTGGTTGGAAGTAGACTCTCAGGTCTTAATGCACATTATTATTCGGGAATACCATATTCCATGGGCTATCTGGTATATTATTTCGCATATTCACCGTTTAATGGATCAAATGGAGGTTCGGATGGTCTGGCTAACATTGCAGCAAATGATGAAAGGAATGATGTTTTCTTATCCCTAAGTGATATTCCTCGACATTGCAAAGGATGCTTTGCTTTGGACAAGGTAAGGACTCCCAATACTCGGTTCCATTAATTCTTATGGCTAGATATCTTTTTAGATTACTTTCTTATTATTGTAGTCACCCTCCTTATTTTGTAGAGGACCATACGATTTGTGTATGGCCTCATCCCTAGCCTTCTTTTTCCTGGTGGTTGAGGCTGTCATGTTCCCCACCATGTTTGTACCTATTTTTTTTATTCTTAATAAAATATAGGGAGGTGTCGCCCTCCTTTCGCCAAAAAAAAAAAGTAGAGCTTATCCTCTTGCCTTAGAACAATTCAAAGGTTTAGGATCCAATCCAAAAAATTAGCTCCACTTTCTTGAAGTTTCTCCTTCTCAAGAGTATCTGCAGTGATAGAGTTTGTGTATTTTGTGCCATTATCAACAATTTTATGAAATATAATAATATGTATAAGTACCAATTTTATAAAGAGATAAATAGTTTATTTCATAAATACTCCAACTAAATTATATAACCTTCATATATAATCATGCATAATATAATTTAAATTGGCTAAAATCCATATTTCATTCAAATTCATCATCGCAATGGCAAGCTGCTCAAAATTCAAGCTATTTAGGTGGATAACTCCTTATCAATCATATCATATGTGACTCTTATATCTTTTATGATATTTTTAGACATCATATGTCTAAAGCATGTTTTAATCTAATATTGTGCCTTAGGCCCAAAACTCTTTTGATAGCCTAATTAAGTCAAACCACTTTAAACATATAGGAACCAATTTTCACTCATCTTGTTCATACAAGGATAGCATCAATGAACCTTGCGAGGGTTAGAGCGCGTAAAAAACTACCCGTGTAAACCCAAGTGTTTTAATCATTGATTGGAACGTGACTTAAATTTTACATGAAGGTTCAACGCATATAGCATGGTACCGTATTTATACACACATAATATAAACATGTAAAGCATCAGTTAATCACATTAATTAACACCTAAGAGAATAATTCATATGGTCAAAACTAAGCCAAAAGGCAACCACAATTCCTTATGAAAGTACATAAATTTAGAGCCCAAATAGTTCGGTTGACACTAAGCCAAAAGGCAACCACAATCTCGTACAAAATTAAGAAACCAAGAGAATAATATGTACGGATGAACTAAGCCATAAGGAAACCACAATTCCGTACAAAAGTAATCTGTTTCTAAATTCTTTGTCTCGTAAATTTTTTAATATTTCTGAATTGAGATAAATTTTCCAAGAAACACGATTTCAAAAACCAGTCATCTGAAAATAAATTCAGTTCAGAACAACACCTGCTTGGCCGAGTCCTTTGAGGTGCTCGCCTGAGCACCTCTGTGTTTCTCAAACACATCTTCTGACTTCCTCTGCTTGGCTGAGTCTTATGACCCGCTCGGCTTAGCACGCCCCTGATCAGATTACCAAATTTCAGATTTTGCCGTAGAATTGCTTTCCCGATTCAATTAGTATTTGGTGTTCATGATGATCGAATCACCATGATCATCAAAACCCAGAATAAATAATTTATTCATGAATCTGAGATCATGAAAGAGCCCAGAAAATTCTTGAAGAATTTTATCTAGAACCCGAAATAACCTTTCACGAGAGGTTAAGAAGACTAAAGGAAATACTTGAAAGAAAGATTGCACAAAACGGAGAAAAAGAACCTGCTACACCAGCACCTAGAACCTTACGGGACTTCGTTAATCCGAGTACCCTGGGTTCTAGAACTCCAATAGTCGTGCCCAATACTGACGCGGCTAACTTTGAGATAAAACCACATTACTACATATGGTTCTCAACAACCAATTCAGTGGGACAGCATTTGAAGACCCACATCTCCACATTCAAACTTTTTTTGAGTATTGTGATACAACCCGTATTCTCGGTGTCACTCCTGATGCTATTCGGATGCGCTTATTTCCTTTCTCATTAAAGGATAAGGCAAAATAGTAGTTGAATTCGGTTCCCAAAATTTATTGACAACATGGAACCAAGTACAAGAAGCTTTCATTGGGCGTTTCTTCCCACCTTCTAAGACCGCTTAAATCCGGACTAAAATCATAAACTTTAGTCAAAATGGGAACGAGACGCTCTATGATGCATGGGAGCGGTACAAGGAGCTCTTGAGGATGTGCCCACACCACGGGCTTGAAAAGTGGTTGATCGTGTACACATTCTACAATGGTCTCATATTCAAGACAAGGGAGACCATAGATGCCGCCGCAAGAGGAGAAAATAATGAATAAGGCGGTGGATGAGGCTTATGATTTAATTAAGAACATAGCCTTAAACCACTACCAATGGTCAAACGAGAGGGAGAAACCGCAAAGGATTCCAGGTAAGTATAATGTTGATGTCGTTACTCTCCTCTCTCTAAAGTTGACATGCTCCTTAAGAAGTTTGAAAATCCTAATGTGACTTCCGTGGCCAACTTTAATGTTGCATGTGAACTATATGGGTCAAACTCACAAAATGTCAAAAGTTGTGAATTGCTTGACACAACTTCTAGTGAGCATGCCAATTTTGTTAGTCCCTTTGTCCGCGATATCATTGAACGTAAGCCACGGTCTAGAGGTCAACTTACATTTGTTCAATACTTTTCTCGATCCTGAATATGTTAATTAATCCAAATGATATTGATCTCATCAATTCATTTGGGCATGGCCATGCACTTTCATCAACACTATTCATCGAGTGGCCAAAGCTTGACATCTCTCACCAAGAGGGACAAACCAATCTTGAATTATTACTCTTCCCTATATAACTCTGATTATGTGAATCACATTCCTTATGCATACCCGGTTAAGGCTACCGATAAAATGTGTCAAACATAATGTTCATCACGTGGAAGACTGTAATAATCTCATGTCAAAGGATATCAGTGATATTAACTAATCCCTCTGTCCCATATTAAGAGTCAAAAATTTCCTAAAAGGGAGTCCCATTTTAAGAGTCAAAATCCCATTTCTCTCGGGATTTTCTATGCCTCGAAGTTGGACGAGTACTCTTTTGTGTTAATTCCAAAGGTGGAAGCCCCCACTAATTTCGGTGAGATGCGTCCCATTAGTCTTTGTAACTTCTCGAATAAAATAATCACCAAGCTCGTTACTCGAAGATTAGCTAACATTTTGCCCCATATTATTTCTCCCTAACAAAGTGGCTTTGTACAAGGCTAGCTCATTCATGATAATGCTTTTCTTGCACATGAAATGTTTAGTTCTCTTACTATGAAGGTTCGTGGGTCTGATGTTGTGCTAAAGATGGATATGTCGAAGGCTTACACTCGTGTCGCTTGGTTTACATTGATTAAAGTCCTCCATAGATTTGGCTTCTCTAAGGTTTGGATTGATATTATTTACAGATGCATTTCTTCTTGTTTGTACTCTATCCTTGTTAATGGAGAAAGCTGCGGTTTCTTTCATTCTACAAGGGGCCTTCACCAGGGTGATCCTATTTCACCTACTTTATTCATTATTATGGCTGAAGTTCTTAGTCGTGGTATTAATCTTTAACATAGCAGATTTGAGCAATATAGATATCACATAACCCACCCTAATGTCCCGATTATATCTCACCTTGCTTATGCAGATGATGTGATGATTTTTTTGCAATGGGGGTAAAGATTCTCTTAATCTTCATATGAGATACATGGAATGGTACCAATCATGTTTGGGACAGCTCATTAATGCTTTGAAATCTTGCTTTGTCTCGGGAAAGCATGATATGGCTCGGGATTCTATCATTGGTCATACAACGGGATTCATCAAGAAGGAGTTACCAATTACTCCCTCCGTCCCACTCGAATTAGGACAAATTTCTATTTTGGGTGTCACATTCGAATTAGGACAGCCCAAAAATGGATTTTTTTTATTTAATGGGACTCACATTCACACTCACAACAACTTTCCACTCATTATTCTCTACCCCACTTTCTCTCTCCTACTTTACTTTTCATACTCACAACACCTACTCCACTAACACTTTATCCTTAATCCCCGTGTCCAATCCAAAAATCCTAATTCGGGTGGGACGGAGGGAGTATATATTTGGGTTGTCCTCTTTATGTTCACAAGAAAAACAATTTTTTTCAGCCTATTATTTGGAAATGGGAGGATAGGCTCCACTCTTAGCGAGGTAAACTCCTTTCTTTTTTCTTTTTCTTTCTTTTTTTTTTTTTTGCGAAAGGAGGGCGGTACCTCCCTAGATTTTATTGATTAATAAATAAAAATATATGCAAGGTGGGGGACATGACAACCTCAACCACCGGGAAAAAGACTAGGGGGAGGACTTTACCCAAATCGTAAGTTCCTCTACAATAAATGGAAGGGGCCCTACAAAACATAGAAAACAACCTATACAAAAATCTAGCCATCAACAAACTAAGAAAGCCGAATGTAAGGAATAGATGCTTTATCAAGATGATAGGCACCTATGCAATCATTGGGGAGATCTTTGGTTGCATAATAAACTGAATTCCGTCTATGAATAGCAGCCACATTAGTGAGTCTATCAGCCACATGGTTACCCTCGCGAAGGAGGTAAACTCCTTTCTTTTGGTGCAAAGCTTACTATTATAAAATCTTATCTTCAATATATTCTACTTTACTACATTGGTTTAATGGAACCTCCCAAGGGTGTTATTAAAGCTTTGTATGGGGCTGATTGCTAGATTTTTTGGAGTGGGATTGATGGAGAGAAGAAATTTCATTGGATGGCATATAATCACATGTATTGGCCAAGCCAACTGATGAGGGGGGGGGGGGTCTTGGTTTAAGGCGTTTTGAGGACATTTCTCTTTTCTTTGCGATGAAATTGAGGTGGAGACTCTGGGGATCATCATCTTGGTGGACTGAATTTTTATTAGCTAAATATTGTACTGGTACCCATCCAATGGATGTTACCCCTAGATCCATTGATTCCCACATTTGGTGGCATATGCTTGGTGCTAAAGATTTAGTGGAACCTAGAATTAGCTAGGGGTTGGTGAAGGGAATATTTCTATCCATGAAAATTGGCTTGGTTATATATTGTGGCTGGTCTTCCTCATGAGCATGTAGAGGTTTCCTTTCTTTTCTTAAATGGGCGGTCGAGACAGTATTTTAGTGTTGATTATTTTGGTCTTCCTCTTCTTAGAGCCATAGTAGAACAGCATATCCATCTTTCGAATGAAAAGGATCAGATTTTGTGGTCACCATCTTCTTCGGGTAAATTCTTTACTTCCTCAGCTTGGACATAAATCAGAAATTCTCGTCCTAAAAGTATGATTTTGCATCATGTTGGCATAAACACATTCCCACTAATATCTTAGTCTTCCTTTGGCGTGCTCTTCATAATGGCCTTCCCACTGACTATGCATGCATGCGTAGAAGTATATCTTTGGTTTCTATGTGTCACTGTTATTCTCAACCGAAGGGAGAAGATATTAATCTTATTCTCATTCAAGGGGATTTGGCCCGTCATATCTATCATTTCTTTGGGACTTCTATGGGGGTAGCTAGCGTAGGGACAAATATTAGGCACTCTCTTTGTGCATGGTGGTATGGTTCTACAAAGGCAGATTCTGATTTGAGTACTTGGCTCTGCTCTCTTTTGCCTCCTTTTATTTGCTGGGAGTTGTGGAAGGCTAGAAACAAAGCTCGTTTCTAAGGAAATAAAGCTACTCCGCTTGAGGTAATTAATTCTATAACTTATGGGATTTCTTCTACTATTAAAGCCTTTAAATTGGAGTTTAGAGGTTCTTATTTAGACTTTCGGCTTCCTTCTTTGTTTAGAGTCAAGGTTTCCTCCCCTCATACTAAGATTCCTAAGATTGTTGTTTGGAAATCCCCTATTATGAAGAATTTAAGGTTAATAGGGATGGAGCATCTAAGGGTAATCCGGATTTAGCTTCAGGTGGGGGTATTTTTAGAGCTCCGAATGGGGATTTCTTATATGCTTTTTCTCGGTTCTATGGTGTTAATACTAACATGTGGGCTGAAACTCATGCTCTCCTTGATGGTTTACTTTTAGCTTCTGAATTTCGCATAAATTCCCTTTGGATAGAGCTTGATTCTGATGTTTTGGTTAAGATTTTGTTGAGAGAATATCATATTCATCAGCTTTGAAACAAAAGTTAACAAAAGTAAACAAAAGTCAACATAAGTTAACATAAGTTAACTTCTCAAAACAAATGTTAAACATGTTTTTATGTAGAGATTTACTCATCACAATATAGCTTAACGTGTACGGAATATATTTCATTCATATATTAGATTTCAAAATGCGTTCAAGTAATGAAGTAATGTCTTTCATAAAATCTAGACAAATTGTTAACGAACTTCGAAATAAAAGTTAACAAAAGTAAACAAAAGTTAACATCAAACACTTAACTCCAATCCCTTAGACCCTTAAATTCTTTAAAAAAGAAAATCCAATCCATGTATGATAATAAAGTTTAGGACTTGATAGATGCACCCGAAGGCGTAAAAACCATAGGATGCAAATGGGTTTTCAAAAGAAAACTGACATGGATGGAAAGATGCATACTTATAAAGCTATGCTTGTAGCAAAAGGTTATTGGCAGATTCACGGTATTGACTATGATGAAACCTTTTCACCTGTAGCAATGATCAAGTCTATAAGAATTTTAATTGCCATAGCCGCATATTATGACTATGAAATATGGCAAATGGATGTCAAAACAGCGTTCCTTAACGGGAACTTACTTGAGGATGTGTATATGACACAACCTGAAGGTTTTGTAAATCCAGAAAATTCTAATAAGGTATGCAAGTTGCAGAAATCCATCTATGGATTAAAGCAAACCTCAAGGAGTTGGAATCTTCGATTTGATGGATCAGTCAAAGAGTTTGGATTCATCAAGAATGAAGATGAACCTTGCTTCAATCCATAAATCGATTTCTGCAACTTGCATACCTTATTAGAATTTTCTGGATTTACAAAACCTTCAGGTTGTGTCATATATGTTGGTGTTGGTGCCCTAGACACGTTTGTTAAACGTTGTAAGTTATCATGATAATAAAGAGATAATAAGATTATTATTATGGTTCATGTTTGCTTATAATAATCTCCGTCCCTAGAGCTTGATAAGCACTAGTATAAAGGCTAAATGATCATGGGATGATCATGTTAGATTTATGGGTACTTGTTTGGAACAAGGTACTGGACATGACCCGCGGTATGAGATTTATGTCATGGTCTATGTCGTACATATATCTCATATTAGTTATGTCATTTGAATCCTTAGACATGAAGTTATTATAGTCTTCCACTTGATGAACATTATGTTTGACATATTCAAACGCTGCCTTAACACGGTAGTTATAAAGGGTATGATTGGCATGATTGGATTCACGTAGGGAAGAATAATAAGCCAAATGGATTTGTCCCTCTTCGGAGAGATGTCAAGCTTGGGCCCCTCGAAAGAATGATGTTGGTGAAATGTTTGGCCAAACTCAAATGGATTGATTGGATCAATGTCATTTGGATTATCAACATATTCGGGATCGAGAAAAGTATTGAACAATACAAGTTGACTTGTTGACCATGACTTGTGTTCAATGATATCGTGGACAAAGGGATTATGACATGTTCTAAAAGGAATGCGAACTTGTATCTAGTTACACTATTTGGGTAGGTATGACGGTTTGCTAGAACCTAATCATATCTTATGGGTTCATGTTTGGGCTCATTGCCAACTTAGTGTAATCCTAGAGGGTCACACACAATAGAACGAATCTTTAAAAGGGACTATATTGGAATTTTGGAAATTCTGGACATTCTGAAGAGTGGGCGACCGCACAGTATTGACTGGGCGGCCGCACACTTAGGACAGTTTTGTACCAGTTTTGCTTCAGATAGTTGTGCGACCGCACAGATGATTTTGGGCGGCCGCACAGTGCTGTCGGGTGGCAGATTCCTAATTTGATTTGGAAACGAATTTTGGAAGGATTTTGACACAAGTTTCCTATTTGGAATAGGTCATACTTGTGTATAAAAGACCAAATTCGGCCAGCACTCAAAGCGAATGATTTTGTGAGTCTCAAAGAGTTTGAGAGAGGGTTTATTTTTGTTCTAAGAAATCCTAGATTGAAGAACAAAATTATACACAAAGAAAATTCCATATAGTTCTTACAATTGTGAAAGTGTGTTTCATAATTTGGTCTAGCAACCAAGATCAAGTGTTCTTGATATTCGTTCGTGGTGTGGATACCGCTAGAGGGTGAAACTTATCATCTTCATAGTTCGTGATTCTTGCTTTGTTCGTGATCAAGATTTCAAGCATCTATCGAATTCAAGGTTGCAAAATCAAAGGCATCAAGGGTTAGTATTCTAGTATTCATATTGTTGTATTTGACTTAATCATATGAATGGATCTATGGGCTTTGGGTTTCATTAAATTCTAAATGCTTAATTCCGCTGCGCATGTGACTACGAAACCCAACAGTGGTATCAGAGCCCCGTTCATGTTGATTATTTCAATACTAGATCATGTTGTGTGTATATAAATTGTTTATGTGCCAAGCATGATATGAATATTGGATTATATGATGTTTATGTGTTATGTGATTTTATGTGGTTTATTGTTTTACAACTTTAATCGCACGATTCAATCGCAATAAATATTATGATGGATTCTGAATTGTTTGATTATTAATTCTGATTGGATCATGGTTTTAATAATCGGGGAAAAAACAATTTTGAGACAAATTTTCGAACTTCAAAATTCCTTCTGATGCGTTTGGGCGACCGCACAAATCTCCCTGGGCGGCCGCACATGTTTGGGCGACCGCACAGGATAGCTTGGGCGGCCGCACAGTTCACTGATTCTGTTCTGATTTTGGTTAAAATTGGAATTTGGAATTTTCGAGAGGTCCAACTGAACCAGTAACAAAACCAGACCAGACTTGCTGATCTGGAATGGGCTTTGGGTAGTTGGTTTGAGTGTGGATCTTGGGGTTTGATTTTCCTATTTGTTCTTGTGATTCTAAGATTGGTTCAAGTTTTGGATGGCTAATCTGCGTTCATCGAGATTGTGTTTCCCAAAATTGATCGCAATCAAAGTTTCAAAAATAAAACGAAGTTAGAATTATGAAGAGTTCATAATTGCTAAAATTGAGAAACAAAGTTCTTGATTCAATGATTGGAGATCCATGTGGAATTGTGAATGCAATTGGCCTACGTTCATCGAGACCATTTATTGCTTAGTTTCGGCCACATGGACTACTTTCTTGGTTTCTTGAATTAGTGCGGAATTGTGGTTGCCAATGGCTTAGTTCGGCCGCACTTCTTGTTGTCTTGATTTGGAGATGATGACCAAAGTTCAAATAATCTCATCCTCATAATAATAGAGAAACTAATGACACATAAATATTATGCTTAAATTAATGGAGATTAATTTAGTGGCTAAACTTGATGCGTAACATGTTTATCTTATGTGCTCATAAATGTGTTGAATGCTATATGTAATGAACCTTCAAAGAAAGTTTTAAGTCCTTTTTGCCACGCCATGATTAAAACACTTGTAAGTACTCGGGTACTTTCATGTGGGCTCGCCAAAGTGAGGTGCATTGATTTTATCTTTGTATGAGCAAGATGAGTGAATAAGAGTTTCCTATGCGTTTAAAATGGTTGGACTTAATTAGGCGTCAAAACAGTTTTGGGCTTAGGCAAAAGATGAGATTAAACATGCTTTTGAAATTGGATCACTAAGAATCATATTGGATATGATTGACAAGAAATTGTCTACCTAATTAATTTAATTTTGAGCGGTCCGCCTCCGTGGACTCAAGATTAAATTAAAGTTGGATCTTAGCCCAATTTAAAAGAGTCTCATGAAAGGATCTAAGAGTCATATGGGATATGATTGACAGGGTTGTCTACCTAATTAATTTGATTTTGTGTAATCCGCCATAGCGGACTTAGAATTAAATTAAAGTTGGATCTTAGCCCATTTAAATTATATTATACATTGGATGTATATGAAGGTTATATAGTTTAGTGGGAGTATTTTTGGAAAATACATTATTTATCTCTTTAATGAGATTGGTACTTGTAAAATTTTGGAAATTTTGCATAAGTTGTAGATGACAACTAAAATCATTGCGATTAATCCTTGATAAGGATAAGCTTCAAAAGAATGATACAGACTCCATGGATTGGATCCTGAGCCTAAGAATAGTTCTAAGGCAAGAAGATGGGTTGTACATTCTTGATGGGCCTATTCCTAAAGAACCTAATGCCAGAGTAGACAATCACAAGAATCATGATTATGATTCTAGGAGTGTGAGTTGTCTTATGCTCACGATTATGTGCTCTTAAACTCCAACAAAGTTTGGAACTTGTGGAAGCCTACTAGATAGGCGTGGAGTTGAGTTACATGTTTCAAAGAGCAATCTAAGCAAGAAAGGTATAAAACCATTATTGCATTCACTTCTTGCAAAAGGAGTAAAGGGTAATAAGTGGAACCTCACATGCTTAAGATAATGACTACAAAGAGCATCTTGAGAAACTTGGTTGTCCAATTGGATTGGAGCAAGCCACGGATCTCATTCTTGATTCATGGTTTAAATGTTATGATCACTTAGTGATGGAATATAACATGCTTAGAATGAATAAGAATTTCTTCGAGTTGCATTAACATGCTGAAAAACTGCGAAGATGAAGATATTGGAGAATGGTTCTCCAGAGCTCATGGTTCATAAGGAAAAGGGCCAAGTGCCAAAAGAAAGGTAAGACAAGAGTTGTCAAACCTAAAAGAAATAATTATGGTTAAAATAATAACTCTAATTGATGCAATTTGGTAAAAATGGCAATTGGATTGACCATTTAGAATTGTAGTCAAAATTTTGGTGATCAATAAAAGGAATGGTAGTGGGACTACCCCTCGGAATATTTATGTTATAAATTATTATTTATAAATTTAATTATTGGGTATTGGATACCAGAATAATTAGTAAGATGAAAGACTACTTATAGTAAAGTTTTATCTACAAACAGTAATGATGCAATGGTTGCAACATTGTTCGTAGAACACTTGTAAAGTGACTTTACTGATGAAGTAGAAAACATTATTTTGTTATAAGATAATGAAGGATATTAATTTCTTATTTGGAATAAGAAAAGTGCTTTATTTATTATGATTTACTTCATTGTGTTATCATATAAATAAATCTTATATCCTAAATCTTGAAGAACAAAGTAATAAAGACTATAACATAAATAATTAAAATTCTTTATACATTATTGTTTTGATCAAATAAATGAAAGATGCATATCTAAAATTCCATGGGACGGAGTTTTAAGTCATATGATTTGGAATCACTTGATTTATGCAAATCTTATTTACTTGGACCAAGACATCTTTTACTATGATTGGTAAAAGGCTAATATCTTAACTGACCTAATACATTTTGATGTGTATGGTGCATTAAGAAGCAATGCTAAAAGAAATTTTTTATTATACTTGGTAAAACTATTCAAAGATTCTAATTGGATCATGATGATGAATAATTGAACCAAGAATTTGACAGTCATCATTAAAGTTGTGAAATGGTTTCACAAATTAACTTCACTAAGAACATCATTCTAAATGATATGTCTGTGTGAAAGTATAAGAACCTTATTGGATATGGTTCATTAGATGATAAAGTCAAATTGATCTTCCATTATTAATTTTGGGGTTATGTATTTGAAACCGCTATGATTATACTAATCTGAATTCCAGCTTGAGAGGTTAAAAGATGAAAGAAAACTCGGTTTGCCTTTCGCAAAGATTTAAGATGGTGAGACCTTTTGGAAAGGAGTTGTCTGGGACACACTCACATTTAAATCTAATAAATATATTTTCATGGGATATCCTAAGGAAACTTGAGGATATAATTTTACTCATAAGAAACAAATGGTTTGTTGATTATGATGATACTTTTCTAGATAAATGGTTTATCTCTAAAAGAATCAATGGGAGTAAAATGTATCTCGAATGATTCGAGACCTAGAAAATATATATTTTAACCTAAGATGGAAGTTGAACAAGTTTTCACAAGGAGTCGTGAAAAGTTCGTTCAAAAGATATACAAGAACTTGCGTATGTGATAGGACACAATCTATTGCAAGAAATATTGGATATTTCGCAATAGAAAGTGTTGAGGTAAAGTTCATTTGGAATGAAGTATTTACCATCTATCAAATATGCAATGTCAACTCCACATATTTAGATTTTAATGACTTGGAGTCATGAAATCTAAAAGGCAACCCATGTGTAATAATCAAGTTTGGAACTTGATCATTCTAACCTAAGGCGTAAAAACCAAAGGAGAGGAATGAGTTTTCTTGGAGAAAATTTTACATGGATAGCAAAGAAATTTACTAGAATTCTCGTAGTCACATGTTCATATTTGGAATATGAAAATTGACAAAATGATGTCAAAACAAGTGTTCCTCAAAGGGAACTCACTTAAGGATGTATTGGATACAACCTAAAGGTTTTGACAGTCAAAGAAAATTCTGATAAATTATGAAAGTTGCAGAAATCCATTGGATGGATTAAAGCAAGCTTTTGGGAGTTGGAGTCTCCGTTTCGATAAGTCAAAAGTTTGATTTGATCAAGAACGAAGATGAATCTTGTATATACAAGAAGATTAGTGGGAGCATGGTGCTGTTCCTTATCTAATATGTGGATGACATATTGCTCATTGGAAACGACATTCCTATACTTTAATCTGTAAAGTCTTGGTTAAGAAAGTGTTTCGCAATGAAGAATATGGATGAAGCCGCATAAGTCCTTGGCATTAAGATCTATAGAGATAGATCGAAGAAGCTAATTGATTAAGCCAAAGTACATACATTGACAAAGTCATTAGAAGATTCCGCAAGGAAAATTCTAAGAGAGGACGGTTGTTAATGTTACATGGAGTTTTCTATGCAAAGACTCAAATGTCCTGAGACAAATGATGAGCATGAGAAGAATGAATGGGATGCCATTTGCTTCGGCAATTGGATCCATCATACCATGATAAGTACTAAGCCGGATATATCTAAATGCTTGGAGCATGACGAGTAGATATTAATCCGACAACCAGTGAGAATCACTGGATGGCTGTGAAACAATTCTTAAAGCACTTTAGAAGGACTGAAGAATTGTTTTGATCTATGAAGGGATGGAAGATAATCTCGTCATATATGGGTACGCGGATACATGCTTCCAAACCGACAAAGATGATAAAAGATCGCAATTGAGTTTTATAAATAATAGTGAAGCTGTAAGTTGGAATGGTTCCAAGCAGAGTCACTAAATTCTACAACTAAATCTAAGTATATTGCCGCATTGGATGCTGCAAAGGAAGTGGTTTGGATTAAGAAGTTCATTTTGAACTTAAGATGGTTCCTAGCATTGCTAACTCAATAGACCATATTAGTGATAATAGTGGTGCTATTGACCAAGAAAAGGAACCAAGGGCACATCCTAAATCCAATCACATACTTAGGCGTTCTCTTATCGTTCGAGAAATCGTTGATAAGGGAGACGTACATATATGCAAAGTACTTACTAATGATAATGTTACAGACACGCTAAACAATGGGACTTCCATAAAGCTAAACATGATGGTCATGTTAGGTCCATGGGTATTGGATACCTAGGAAATTGGGCCTAGGGCAAGTGGGAGATTGTTGGTGTTGGTGCCCTAGGCACGTTTGTTAAACGTTGTAAGTTATCATGATAATAAAGAGATAATAAGATTATTATTATGGTTCATGTTTGCTTATAATAATCTCCGTCCCTAGAGCTTGATAAGCACTAGTATAAAGGCTAAATGATCATGGGATGATCATGTTAGATTTATGGGTACTTGTTTGGAACAAGGTACTGGACATGACCCGCGGTATGAGATTTATGTCATGGTCTATGTCGTACATATATCTCATATTAGTTATGTCATTTGAATCCTTAGACATGAAGTTATTATAGTCTTCCACTTGATGAACATTATGTTTGACATATTCAAACGCTGCCTTAACACGGTAGTTATAAAGGGTATGATTGGCATGATTGGATTCACGTAGGGAAGAATAATAAGCCAAATGGATTTGTCCCTCTTCGGAGAGATGTCAAGCTTGGGCCCCTCGAAGGAATGATGTTGGTGAAATGTTTGGCCAAACTCAAATGGATTGATTGGATCAATGTCATTTGGATTATCAACATATTCGGGATCGAGAAAAGTATTGAACAATACAAGTTGACTTGTTGACCATGACTTGTGTTCAATGACATCGTGGACAAAGGGATTATGACATGTTCTAAAAGGAATGCGAACTTGTATCTAGTTACACTATTTGGGTAGGTATGACGGTTTGCTAGAACCTAATCATATCTTATGGGTTCATGTTTGGGCTCATTGCCAACTTAGTGTAATCCTAGAGGGTCACACACAATAGAACGAATCTTTAAAAGGGACTATATTAGAATTTTGGAAATTCTGGACATTCTGAAGAGTGGGCGACCGCACAGTATTGACTGGGCGGCCGCACACTTAGGACAGTTTTGTACCAGTTTTGCTTCAGATAGTTGTGCGACCGCACAGATGATTTTGGGCGGCCGCACAGTGCTGTCGGGTGGCAGATTCCTAATTTGATTTGGAAACGAATTTTGGAAGGATTTTGACACAAGTTTCCTATTTGGAATAGGTCATACTTGTGTATAAAAGACCAAATTCGGCCAGCACTCAAAGCGAATGATTTTGTGAGTCTCAAAGAGTTTGAGAGAGGGTTTATTTTTGTTCTAAGAAATCCTAGATTGAAGAACAAAATTATACACAAAGAAAATTCCATATAGTTCTTACAATTGTGAAAGTGTGTTTCATAATTTGGTCTAGCAACCAAGATCAAGTGTTCTTGATATTCGTTCGTGGTGTGGATACCGCTAGAGGGTGAAACTTATCATCTTCATAGTTCGTGATTCTTGCTTTGTTCGTGATCAAGATTTCAAGCATCTATCGAATTCAAGGTTGCAAAATCAAAGGCATCAAGGGTCAGTATTCTAGTATTCATATTGTTGTATTTGACTCAATCATATGAATGGATCTATGGGCTTTGGGTTTCATTAAATTCTAAATGCTTAATTCCGCTGCGCATGTGACTACGAAACCCAACAATATACACATCCTCAAGTAAGTTCCCATTAAGGAACACTGTTTTGACATCCATTTGCCATATCTCATAGTCATAATATGCGGCTATTTTTTATTTTTATTTTTGGCGAAAGGAGATGGCACTCCCTAGATTTTATTAATAATGTAAATAAGATTTGATCATTGCTACGGGTGAAAAGGTTTTATCATAGTCAATACCATGAATCTGCCTATAACCTTTCGCTACGAGTCTAGCTTTATAAGTATGCACCTTTCCATCCATGTCAGTTTTCTTTTTGAAAACCCATTTGCATCCTATGGTTTTTACACCTTCGGGTGCATCTATCAAGTTACAAACTTGATTATCATGCATGGATTGGATTTCAGATTCCATAGCTCCAAGCTATTTATCCGAGTCAGGAGAAATCATCGCTTCTTGGTAGGAAGTAGGTTTATCATTCTCAATGACTTCTACTTCATTACTATCCATTACGAGAAATCCACATCTCTCGGTTTCGGATCGTAACCTACTAGATATGCGAAGAGCTTGTGTATCTTGAACAGGTTCCACAACTCCTTGTGAAACTTGTTCGGATTCCACCATTAGTTCAATGTTATTTTCGGGTTCTCGAACCTCTTCGAGATTAATTTTACTCCCACTAATTCCTTTGGAGAGAAAATCTTTCTCTAGAAAGGTACCATCCTGAGAAACAAACACTTTGTTGTCCGTGCGGTTGTAAAAGTAATATCCTTTGGTTTCCCTAGGATATCCCACAAAAAAACACATATCAGATTTGTGTGAAAGTTTGTTAGAGACAAATCTCTTAACATAAGCTTCGCATCCCCAAATCTTCATGAAAGAAAGACGAGGCTTCTTTCCGGTCCATATCTCATATGGTCTATTTTGAACCGATTTAGTTGGAACTCTATTTAGTGTAAACGCAGCGGTTTCTAATGCATGTCCCCAAAAGGATAATGGAAGATTAGCTTGACTCATCATAGATCGGACCGTATCCAATAAAGTCCGATTTCTCCTCTCAGACACATCATTCCATTGTGGTATTCCGGGTGGAGTTAATTGTGAAACAATTCCACAACCTTTAAGATGATCGTCAAAATCTTGGCTTAAATATTCACCACCACGATCGGATCGAAGTGATTTAATAGTTTTGCCAAGTTGATTTTGTACTTCATTTTGAAATATTCCAAATATCTCAAAAGATTCACTTTTGTTTTTCATCAAGTAGACATAGCCATGTCTACTAAAATCATCAGTGAATGTTATTAAGTATTGAAATCCTCCTCTAGCACTGCTACTTAAAGTTCCGCGTACATCAGTATGTATTAAGCCCAATAAGTCACTAGCCCTTTCACTACTCTTAGTAAAAGGTGTCTTAGTCATTTTTCCAAGTAAACACGATATGATTAAAACCATTTAAACCTAAAAGTACGTCCCCATGGAGTTTTGAGATACGCTTCTCATTAACAGCTTGTGCTTCGGAGACCATGTTAGATTCAGAACCATCGTGTTTGGTTAGAGGTTGATTCTCAAGTTCTAATGCACATCATCATTAAGGAATACCACATTCCTTGGGCTATATGGTATGTTATTGCTCATATTCATCGTCTCATGGCTATCATGGAGGTTAGGGTTTCATATATTTTTCGAGAAGGTAATGGTATTGCTGATTCTCTAGCTAATTTAGGAGCGTATGAGGGACATAATTTGGAGTATCTGAATGTTTTTGATCTTCCCCAACCTTGTCAAGGGCTGTGGCTTTGGACAAGACACAGACCCCATATATTCGATCTAAATAAGTGTTTTATGGCTAGATTCTTGTATAGATTGCTTACGTATTTTGGTAGTCTCCCCTCCCCTTATTGTAGAGGAGCTTACTCCTTGTGTAAGTCCTCCCCCTAGTTTATATTCATTGGTGGTTGAGGTTGTCATGTCCCCCACTATGTTTGTTTGTTTTTTTTTTTTTTTTTTTTTTTTTTTTTTTTGCGAAAGGAGGGCGGTACCTCCCTAGATTTCATTAATAATGAAAATTAAATACAAACTTGGTGGGGGACATGACAACCTCAACCACCAGGAGAAAAGGAAGCTAGGGATGAAGCCATACACAAATCCTATGGTCCTCTACAAAATAAGGAGGGGTGACTACAATAATAAGAAAGTAATCTAAAAATAAATCTAGCCATAAAAGAATTAACGAAACTGAGTATTGGGAGTCTTTGCCTTGTCCAAAGCAAAGCATCCTTTACAATGATTGTAAGATACCCGCGGGAAAAATGAATAGTTCCCTCGAGAATCAAACACGGTACTTTAACGAAAAAACGGAGTCGCCACGTTAGTTTAACTTTAAACCCAAACTTAACGAAAAATGGTTAGAGAAAATGAGTTCGAAGGTCAGGTTACGCTTTGGGAAGAACTCAACCGTAGTTCAACAAAAGTGCCTCGGAAAAACCGAGTCTCCCTAAGTTTGTTAACAAAATTATGCAAGTGTGTGTGTGTGTGTTCTTGAAAATGGGAGAAACTGATTTTTAACAAAATCAGTTAGAAAGTTAACGGAAAGGGTTTATTTTGCAAAGATTTTGACAGAATAGGGTTTAGACAGAAAAACTTTCCACTGGCCAAACCATCCTTACGGCTGGTCCAAACCATCCGTACGGTTGGTTGTGGCAGTCCCAGAGATTTTACATATTGTCAAGAAATCAGTCCAGTTTCAGGCAGAAACAGAGCATTCTGCTGAAACTGAACTGTTTTACATCTTTCCAGTTTATTCACTCACACAAAGTTTGAATTAAATTATCCCTATGCTTTTGATCACTAATTAAACACCAAAACAAAAGGTTTTGGGTGTGATCAAGGCAATAATTGGGAAAAAATTAAGAAAGGTGATGAACATGGCATTTGAGCCAAAATCATCATTTGGATGGTTAAAGATGGAAACTTTAACATCCAAATGGATGATTCATCCAAGGGAAAGCCTTGGGGAAGTAAGAAATCAACCTTTGGATGGATAAAGATTGAGTCTTTACCATCCAAAGGGCCATTATTGGAGTTAGATCAAAGTTTGAATGATAAAGATTGAAACTTTATTATCCAAACTTGATCATTTCACCATAAAATCAACTTAAAAAGTAAAGACATGAAATTTAATTTGCATAAATGTAAAGACATAAAAGTAAATTGAATAAATGTAAAGACATAAATTAAAGGTGCATTAATCATAACAAGCCTTGATCATCCTTGATTTGTAACCCACATTCATGCATAAAACATGAAGGGAACCATGAATCAAGTCAAGGCTTGGTTCCAATTTATACCATTGCAAGAAAATGTAAAGACATTAAGTAAATAAAAAAAAAATAGAATAAGAGATGAAGAGAAGATGGGGAGAAGGAGGCCTCACCAATATTTGGTTCTATATCTTTCTTTCTCTCTTTCACTCAAATGTGTTTGTGATTATGATTAGCTCTCAATCCTACAGAGCTTCAGCTCACTAAACTGTTTTCTCCCCCCTGAAATGATCAGCCATGGGTCAAATTTATAGGGACTGAGGGTGCCTAAACCATCCATACGGATTGGCCCCTCTAGTACTTAAACCATCCGTACGGCTCAGCCTGGCGAACTTCTGGATTTTTCCAATTTTAATTCCAGAATTGTCCTAGAGTTTTAGGTTTATCTTAGTGAGGTCCCAGCCTATCAGTTTATCCCTGAATGGTGCTAAGAGTTCCTCTAAGTTAGTCAATTTCAGATTAGGGCACTTACAGATCCCCTCGGCTACGTCGCTTTGGAAAAGCGGGGTTGTCGATAAAAATAAGCATCCCAATCTAATGGGAAGACTTCTTGACCGATTTGGTTGCATGGCTGGACCTAGGGGTATAGGATTCCTACGTATCCCGTTTGCGGGGAATCAAGCCTAACGTAGTTTGAAAGGGGTGAGAAACTTTAAGGCTACTCAAACCTAAGGGCTAGGTGGATATCTGTCATCCTCTCCTAGGGGGATGGGCATGACTCTTAGCGAGTTCAGAGGCAGGACATGGTCAACTTGGCTATATGGAGAGGGTTGGCTTACAAGGATAAAGGCGTGACTCTCAAGGTCAGAGGTGGGACATGGTCAATTTGGCTCTACAGAGAGGGTTGACTTACAAGGCAAGGGTATGACTCTCGGGGTCAGAGGCGAGACATGGTCAACTTGGCTCTATGGAGAGGGTTGACTTACAAGGACAAAGGCGTGACTCTCAGGGTCAGAGTCGGGACATGGTCAACTTGGCTCTACGGAGAGGGTTGACTTACAAGGCAAGGGCGTGACTCTTGGGGTCAGAGGCGGGACATGGTTAACTTGGCTCTATGAAGATGGTTGACTTACAAGGATGGTCTTACGTCATTTTGGACTGCAGCGGAGAAAGGTTTTAAAGTGACCATTCTAGGTCAAGGTTTGACTTGGGTCAACTCCACCTTTGGGGAGTTTGACGAGAGAATGGGTCTTATGTCCCACTAAGGACGGCCAGGGACAAAGGTCTCAATCTATAATGACTATTCTGAGTCAAGGTTTGACTTGGGTCAACTCCACCTTCGGGGAGTTTGATGGGAAAACTGGTCTTACGTCCCACTAAGGACGACCGGGACAAGGGTCTTAACCTATAATGACCACTATGGGTCAGGGCTTAGCTTGAGTCAACTCCACCTTTGGGGAGTTTGACGGGAAAACTGGTCTTACGTCCCACTAAGGACGACCGAGATTTGGTCAACTTGGCTCTATGGAGAGGGTTTATGGGCAAACTGGTCTTACGTCCGACTAAGGACGGCCGGCGACAAAGACTTCAACCTATAATGACTATTCTGAGTCAAGGTTTAACATGGGTCAACTCCACCTTTGGGGGTTTTGACAGGAAAACTGGTCTTACGTCCCACTAAGGACGGCCGGGGACAAGGACTTCAACCTATAATGACTATTCTGAGTTAAGGTTTAACTTGGGTCAACTCCACCTTTGGGGAGTTTGACGGGAAAACTGGTCTTACGTCCCACTAAGGACGGCTGGGGACAAAGGCTTTAACCTAACATGACCATTCTGGGTCATTTTAACTTGACCCCTTTTGGGTCAAAGTTTGGACTTTCGTCAACTCAACTCTACTGGATGGCTGACACTTTTTTTTGACACCGGGGGAGAGCCTAGGGGCGACCTTTGTGGACAAAAAAGTCCAAGATTTTGGAAAATCATTCTTTGATCAAAAGCATTTTGCTTGAAACATTGTTTTTGACAAATGACGCCAAATGGGCAAATTTGGAAATGCTTATTTCTAAAGGCAAATCTTTTAACGAAGCATGTTCGTCAAATTTTTGATTTTAACTTAACCATGAGGTTTGTCATGCATAAAGTCCTTTGGAGCTTTGTCCATTTCTTAGGAGTGATCGGGAATAGAGAACCCTTTGGTTGTTGATGTTGGGGTAGCCCCATATCCTTGTTGTCATTGGTGTCGGGGTAGCCCCATGCCTTCGTTGTCGTCGATGTGGAGGCAGCCCCATGTCCTTGTAGTTGTTGATGTCGGGGTAGCCCCGTGTCCTTGTGGTTGTTAATGTCGGGGTAGCCCCGTGTCTTTGTCATCGTTGATGTGGAGGTAGCCCCAATACCTTGTGGTCGTTGATGTGGAGGTAGCCCCATGTCCTTATGGTCATTGATGTGGAGGTAGCTCCATGTCCTTTGAAGTGAGGTTAGGAACCCATCCCTTTTTCATGACGCACCCTTTCTTTTGCCTAGGCCACCCTTACGGGTTTCAACCTAGCGGGCATCTCTTTTCCGTCTTTTATGGCACACCCTGTTTTTTTGCCTAGGCCGCCCTTACGGGTTTTCAACCTAGCGGGCTACTTTTTTGATGCCTTTCTCTTTTTTCTTTTTTTTTTATGAGTGATCCAGCCGACTCGATAGGACGGGGACTTAAGGTATCTTTTTAGAGGAAACATGCAAGGGCATTTTATTTGGGAGAGAGTCCCTTTATGTTGGTGAGCTCTTTGAGCAATGTATCATGAAATGGGAGGAAGCCCTTGCTTGACAGAATATAAGTGTTTAACTCTTTTCTAAGATGTAGAGAAGAAGACTTGTCGAGACATTTAAAATTTGCCTTAGTTAATATCATCAAAATGGTTGCTTGGATGGACCATGTTTATTATCAAGTCAAGATTATAACAAGCAATTAGCCTTAACATGTATGAATGTTGTGATCAATTGAGATTAAGATTCGATCAATGGCAAGATCGGGGGAAAAAGGTGTGTCTGGGACATCGGCCATAGATGGGGCCGAGGGGAGAAAACTTGGTCATTTTGAGAGGACCACGGTTTGATGGTTTTATTTCATGTTGTGACCGGACCCGAAGGTTGCCTACGTTCCCCTCAGTTTGAGGAGCTCAGGTCGCCGTAGTTCGGCCGTGGATCGTCTATCGCTGGGGTTGGCATCTCTTGGAAGAATGTTGTTGCCCTTTTGAAGGATGTTGTTGCTTTGCTGATGTAGATCGCTTTGTTTTGAGGTGAACTTCTCGGGATGTTCTTTGAGGTAGACTTCCTCTTCGCATATATTCATTTCCTTTCCTTCTTATCATTTTTTATTTCTTTTTCTCTCTTCTCATCTTTCCTTTTTTTTTTTTGAGAGAGAGGGGAAACATTAGCCCCAACTTGCTATCTTGGACATTGGCTCATTTGTAGCCCCTTGGTGGAATGCTGTCACCTCTCACTTTGACTTTTGAAGATCCAGGAAGTCCTTTGCTTGGTTGCTCATGTGCGATCACGGTTGAATGTTGGTGGTTGAGCAACAACATCCTTGCCTTTTCATTGACTCGGGATGCCTTTGATGTGCATCAAGAATTTGTATCGGAAAGGTGTATCGGGTTGTGTATCGGAAAATGTGTATCGGGGATGTGTATAGAGGAAGGCTTGCGATTAATGGTTTCTTCATGCCAATTGATCACAACATTTATTCACATCAAGACTAATTGTTTGCATTTAGCGTTTTTCATTTGTGTTAGGTTCACTCATTCTTAATGAGTCGTCATTGACTAGTATGCTTTAGAAGTCAATTCATCATTTTAGGGACGTAGCAATCAATCGATAATAACAAGCAAGGCAATTTCAAGAGTAAATGTATATTGCAAATAATGTCTTAAGTCTAGAGAGAAGAGAATGAAAATGACTCTTTTATTTAGATAACTTTGTACATACATGTCCAAGTATGGACCTTTGTAAAAATAAAAAGACACAGTCCGGGATGGACTTTGGTGAAAGTCTAGATCCTACGAGGCTGGAAGACTCATCATTTTTTTTTATTTGTTTTTTTAAGGGATGGGCTCCCATGAGGCACGATGATCCATTTTCTTCCTCAATTGTTAGAGGGGTCGTCAGCGGCATGTTCTATGTCTTCCACGGGGAACTCGGGTTCCATATCGTCGGGAAAGATGTCGCGAGGTCTCCACTTGGCTTGGCGTTGTAATTGCCGGATCCGTCTACTCATGAGTTGAGAGTTTGCTTTGGCCATCTCCTTTTGGTGATTTCCTTCCGAGGCGCGCAACCTTTGTGCATGACACTCGACGAGGGTACAGACCTCCATTTGATGTAGCCGTCTTTGGGCTTCCGAAGCACGGGTTTCTCCTTGTTATTCACATGGATGGTTGTCTCGGACGCCAATTCAGATGTGGCTCCTTGGTCGATGTTTCCAATGGACAAGGCCGCAAAGGATTTTAGCATATTAAACCTCAAAGTGAAATTATAACCGGGATTTGAGAAGAATGCTTCATTATCGGATTTACCTTTTAAGAAAAACTTGATCTTTTTATTTTAAGATTTTTTTTTAAAGACACACTTTTTGTTTTGAGTGAAAGACTCACACACATTTTTGCAAACTTTTGATAAGGCAATAATAATAATAATTTTATTAAGAAAACTGACAATGGATTCAGAATGGTCGCCACATGGCATCAACCAGGGAGTCAAGACTCTAAACCTAACTGACCTTTCTTAAGGGCTTACCACACATCTTAAAAGCAACTGACTCTTCCTAAGGATGAAAACAGACTCTTTCTAAGGAGAGGTTTTTGACATTCCGCGCTTCCGACCATAGCCGTAGCTTCATTTCCAATTTCCCAACTGAGGGCATTTAAGCTTTCCTTCCGCGATTAATTTCCAGATGATGCGTTCACAGCTGTGCAATCATCGGTATTATGACCATGGAAGTTGTGAAAGGCACACCCCTTGGTGGCACTGCGTCGTTTCTCAGGATTCTTTGGCCGGAAATCTTCGAGGGCCTCATGAGACCTTGTTTGACCAATCCCTCAAACATTTTTCTTACAGGAATTTCAAAATCCTCAAACTTTGTGAGACGGGGCTCGGCTTGGCATTTGGCTTTTCTTTCATCGTTGACCAGAGTGTGGCGGGGACAAGACTCACCGTCTCTCAATGCAAAGGGGTGCTCATTGAGTGTGCTTTCGAACTTAGCTTCCATTTGTTTTCTTTTTCCCAATAGATGATTGAGAGGATTTTTCGAAGGTGCAGGGGCATAGGCATACCCATAACCTTGGTTACTTACAGGAATACAGATTGGAGGCATGTAAGGAGCTTGTGGTGCAAAAGGTCTCGGATTGTAGAAATGATACGGGTCACTCCGGAATCTTATTTGGGAAATTTGGTGGAGGCAAGCTGGCAGTGCCTGGTCGGGTCTCCATATATGGTGGTTTGAACAGTGACCGAGCTCCGGTGGCTTGGTTGATGGCATTAAACCGAGAAGGAATACGATTGGGAAAGTGTTGTGGGTATGATGCTCGAGGCATAACTGATGTGAACAGTGGTTTGCGAGCCTTTTGAGTGGATTGTGTTTGGGGTTTTATAGGAGGTGTCCTATGGGAGATGTTGGGTTTGGGATGAGGCGAAGTGAGGAAGGTTTGAGTGAGAGGCTCGTTGTGGATGACGGCGTATTAGGGCGAAGAAATGGGGGTCTCGGTATTTTGGTGAGATGGAGGGGACAATTTTTTTGTTGCAATTCGGAGGTTGGGTGGCTTCTTTGTGATTGGTCACTTTGGTGAAGAGCCCCTCAGTTTGGTGTAGAGCTATAACACCTCCTTGTCTCGTCGACTCATCAAACGGGCTTTGCGTTTCTTTGTGGCCCTCTGTGATGACTTCTTTTTCAGCCCTTGGAGCTTCTAAAGCTTGGAGTAACTTTTCGTTCGTTGGGCCAATCGGATCATCCGCGGCGTCATTTCTAAAGCTACTGTCCACTGAAGTGATCTTTCTGAGGTACCGGGTCGGAGAAGTTGTAGTGACCAGGGAACTTTCTAATTCCACACGCACTAGGCGGCGACATAATGCTCTCTTCCACTTCATTTGAGCTACAGGGGAGAAAAAAGGTAGTTTAGGCTCGGGTAAACATTGGGTGAATACTTGGGCCAAAGGCTATTTTAAGATATTTGACCGGGCTGAAGTTGCCAACGTTCCCCTCACCATGAGGGAGGGGGTCCCACGCGATGAGAGGCTCAGGTCACTGTAGTTCGAACGGGTTTAGAATCTTAAGAGGAAAAGACGAACATGACCGACTTCTTGGAGGATAACGAGGACCTAGGGGACTAATCCTAAGGCTTAACGAGATCTTGGAGGATAACAAGGATCCATCCGAGGATTCGACTGGCTTTTTGGAGGATAACGGGGATCCATCCAAGGAGGTGACTGGTTCCTAGGGGACTATTCCTAAGAATCTAACGGGAGCTTAAGAAACTAATCCTAAGGCTTAAAGGAGATCTTGGAGGATAACGGGGATCCGTCCGAGGATTCGGCTGGCTTTTTGGAGGATAACGGGGATCCATCCAAGGAGGTGACTGGTTCCTAGGGGACTATTCCTAAGAATCTAATGGGAGCTTAAGAAACTAATCCTAAGGCTTAACGGAGATCTTGGAGGATAACGGGGATCCGTCCAAAGACTTAAAGAAATAACGCTTGAAAGAATGCAATGTGTCAAAGATGAGAAGCAAAAATGGAGAAAATTCATGCAAGGCGCAATTAATTATCTGTTCAAGTTTACTTAAAACGCATTTTTATTCCTAAATGGTTAGGAAAGATTTCTCTTCTTTTTCGCAACTACTCTAAACCCTGGATCAGTGGAGTCCATCACTATGCCTATAGACCCCTCGTTTTTCACCTGTATTGCACACTCCCAAGGACGGACTATCCCGGGCGAGGGTCCCATATGGAACGCGGCTTCCACCGACCGAAAGAACAAAATCTAGGGTCTAGTGCGTCGCAAAGTTCTAATGTGTGGGTCTTTCTTATTATAGTTAAGCCCCAGTTAAGGTTAAGATTGACTTAACGCTCCAACAAAATTCCGGCATGACCTCATTTTAATGAGGGACCTCGGACCTTAGCCTTGGGCTTAAAGATGATTAGGATGGGTCAAGCATTAGAGCTTAATGACGCGGTGCCAACCTATCCTTAATACATGACTTCGGTTAATTATGGTTGGAATTAACGCATAAGTCAAGGACCGGGTCGAGGATGAACTTGGTCACACTTGCTTTCACAAGGAGTCGTGACTCGGGCGTTAACTTGGCCATAATTAGCGTTTGGACACGTATTAGGGACGTGATGATGTGAGCTAGACCAAAAACCAACCATGGTCACAGTATTTGTGTGTCACGGACATGTGTGGTTGACTCGGCTCAGAAGGGGGGGGTGGAATGGACCCATGCACGTGAGAAGGGCACAAGAGCACCAATCAAGCTGAATCATGGCATCCATCCTGGGTTTTAAGGGTTTTTGGAACGTGCACAAGGTCGAGTGCGCGTTGTGTGAAGCCTTCTAGGTTCCCTTTTTATTCAAAATAGAAGTTTTCGATCCGTTTTAATACCCTGAGCATTGTATGAACAAGTAAGATGGACAAGTATTTTGCACAAGCAAGTAAACAAACATATCAACAAGCAAGAATCAAAATTTGTACATGGAAAGGTTATGCACAACCAAAGGTTTTTGAAACCAAAGTTTTACAACAAGAACAACAACCTTTGAAAATCATTTTGTACAAAAAGGTTGTGCACAACAAAATTTTTTTGAGAAACCATAATTTTTATGAAAGGGGTAAGGCACAATGAGGCTTTGAAAAGATTTGTGCATTACCAAGCTTTAAAAATCCATTTTTGGCTAAGAAAATGAAGGCAAGAGTGCACAAGTAGAGGCTGTAAATGGAACCTGGACAAGAAGAAACGCAAGAGGGACCATCAGAATGCTTCTGCCCTGCACAAAATTGTTAACTTGAAGCATTCTGTGGGCCCGGCAAAACCAGCCGTACGGCTAGGGATGGAGATCCATTATTTTTTGCAAATTTTCAACTTCTGATCATTAAGCCCTAGTTTATTGGATTTCCAGAACAGTTTCACTCCCAGAATCAAAACAGAAACATAAAACACACACAAAACATGCACAACGTCAACAAACGGGATGGGAGTTTGACCTACACAAAAGTGTCCCCAAAGCTTTTAAAAAGAAGTTTGCAAACACTTTATTCCCCAGCAGAGTCGCCACTATAAGATACCCGCGGAAAAAACGAATAGTTCCCTCGAGAATCAAACACGGTACTTTAACGAAAAAAATGGAGTCGCCACGTTAGTTTAACTTTAAACCCAAACTTAACGAAATATGGTTAGAGAAAATGAGTTCGGAGGTCAGGTTACGCTTTGGGAAGAACTCAACCGTAGTTCACCCAAAGTGCCTCGGAAAAACCGAGTCTCCCTAAGTTTGTAAACAAAATTGTGCAAATGTGTGTGTGTGTGTGTGTGTGTGTGTTCTTGAAAATGGGAGAAACTGACTTTTAACAAAATCAGTTAGAAAGTTAACGGAAAGGGTTTATTTTGCAAATATTTTGACAGAATAGGGTTTAGACAGAAAAACTTTCCACTGGCCAAACCATCCTTACGTCTGGTCCAAACCATCTGTATGGTTGGTTGTGGCAGTCCCGGAGATTTTACAGATTGTCAAGAAATCAGTCCAGTTTCAGGCAGAAACAGAGCATTCTGCTGAAACTGAACTGTTTTACATCTTTCCATTTTATTCACTCACACAAAGTTTGAATTAAATCATCCCTATGCTTTTGATCACTAATTAAACACCAAAACAAAAGGTTTTGGGTGTGATCAAGGCAATAATTGGGGAAAAATTAAGAAAGGTGATGAACATGGCATTTGAGCCAAAATCATCATTTGGATGGTTAAAGATGGAAACTTTAACATCCAAATGGATGATTCATCCAAGGGAAAGCCTCGGGGAAGTAAGAAATCAACCTTTGGATGGATAAAGATTGAGTTTTTACTATCCAAAGGGACATTATTGGAGTTAGATCAAAGTTTGAATGATAAAGATTGAAACTTTATCATCCAAACTTGATCATTTCACCATAAAATCAACCCAAAAAAGTAAAGACATGAAATTTAACTTGCATAAATGTAAAGACAAAAAGTAAATTGCATAAATGTAAAGACATAAATTAAAGGTGCATTAATCATAACAAGCCTTGATCATCCTTGGTTTGTAACCCACATTCATGCATAAAACATGAAGGGAACCATTAATCAAGTCAAGGCTTGGTTCCAATTTATACCATTGCAAGAAAATGTAAAGACATTAAGTAAATAAAGAAAATAAAATAGAATAAGAGATGAAGAGAAGATGGGGAGAAGGAGGCCTCACCAATATTTGGTTCTAAGCCTATCTTTCTTTCTCTCTTTCACTCAAATGTGTTTGTGATTATGATCAACTCTCAATCCTACAGAGCTTCAGCTCACTAAACAGTTTTGTCCCCCCTGAAATGATCAGCCAGGGGTCTAATTTATAGGGACTGAGGGTGCCTAAACCATCAGTACTCATTGGCCCCTCTAGTACCCAAACCATCCGTACGGCTCAGCCTGGCGAGCTTCTGGATTTTTCCAATTTTAATTCCAGAATAGTCCTGGAGTTTTAGGTTTATCTTAGTGAGGTCCCAGCCTATCAGTTTATCTCTGAATAGTGCTAAGAGTTCCTCTAAGTTAGTCAATTTCAGATTAGGGTACTTACAATGACGAGGGATATCACTCAAGGATAAAAAAGTATAATTTCTTCCATCATTTGCCGCCATGTTAGCCAGTCCATCCGCGACTCCATTACCTTCCCTCAGAATATGAGTAAGCCGAACCTCCATTTGAGCCATTAAACGATGAATGTGCAAAACAACATACCAGATAGCCCATGGGATATGGTACTCTTGAATAAGAATGTGCATTAAGACCTGAGAATCCACTTCCAACCAGACACGATGCAAACCTTGATCTAAAGCTGAAATAAGACCATCTCTAGCTGCCATAGCCTCCGCCATCATGTTGGATTGAAATCCATAGTAATGCGAAAAACCATAAATAAAGTCCCCGATATGATCTCTAATAATACCACCTCCTGAAGCAATGCCCGGATTACCCCTAGAGACTCCATCCGTGTTAAGTTTAACTTCATCAATATTAGGGAATTGCCAAGTCACTAATCTGATTTTGGGAGGAAGGGGGTCTTGGGCTGAAATCCTTTCAAGATATGGCTACAGCTTTTGCTATGAAGTTATGGTGGCGATTTAGAACTTCTGAATCTCTTTGGATTGATTTTCTTAAAGCAAAATATTGTCATCTTTTACACCCTATGGATGCATCTCTGAGGGTGGGATGTTCTCATGTGTGGCGGCGTATGATTGGGGTTAAAGACTTTGTTGAAGAGAGAATTGCTTGGGGTGTTGGCATGGGTGAAATTTCCGTTCAAGAAAGATGGTTACCAAATAGCTTTATTTGGCCTAATGAGGCACATATCCAGATTTTTTCTCTTTTCGAGAATGGGCAGCTTAGGAGTGATCATATTCGTGATTTATATGGGCAACAATCTCTTGATGCGATCCAAAGCTCTTCTATTCAACTCTCTAATGATCCCGACCATGCTTTTTGGACTCCTTCTTCTACGGGCAGATTTTCTATCTCATCCGCTTGGAGAGAATGTAGAGCAGTCAAGGATCGGAGTTTGGTGTTTTCTTGGTGTTGGCAAAAACATATTCCTCTCAAGATCTCTATTTTTCTTTGGAAGGTATTACATAATGGAGTTCCCACGGATGACAATATTATTCGTAGAGGTATTCCTATTGTATCTAGATGTTATTAGTGCACTCATTCCCCAAAGATGGAAACTCTTGGTCATATTCTTTTGGATGGAGAAGTGGCGAAACAGACTTGGGACTTTTTTGGTAATTTATTGGGCATTCCAATCCGAGGCACATCCACTTCTCAAAGGTTAGTGTTCTGGTTTTCGTCTCTCGCCTTGCATAAGAACTCTTCTGAAAAGTGGCTCATTAAGCTGATTCCTATGTTCATTCTTTGGGAGCTTTGGAAGCATAGAAATAAGTGTGTTTTTGATGATAATTCCCCTAATCATTTTCGGGTTATCCAAGATATCCAAGAGCAGATTTCTTATACATCAAAGGCATTTTCCTTATCTTTTCCATTGATTGAGAGTCACTTGACACGTTTTTTTCTTCTCAAAACAAGGCAAGTCAATGTGTCTCGTTTAAAATTTATTTTGTGGCATCCCCCAATCTTGGGCACCATAAAGTTAAACACGGATGGGGAATCTAGAGGTAACCCAGGTATTGCAGCCGGAGGGGGTGTTTTCCGTGACCATGAAGGTGAGTTTCTCTTTGCATTTTCTAAATTTTATGGTCCTGCATCCAATACTATGGCTGAAGTTCGCGCTGTAGTTGATGGGTTGAGATTCACCATTAATAGAGGTTATAATTGTTTATGGCTGGAGTTAGATTCTGAAGTTGTTGTTAAAATTCTCCATGGTAGTTACAAAATTCCTTGGGCTGTTTGGTATCATATTCAAGAAATCAGGAGGATGCTATCTTTTATTCAGGTCCGAATTACTCATATATATCGGGAAGGGAATAAATTTGCTGATTTTCTTGCAAATGAGGCTGCGGATGTAATGCATGATTGTGTGTATACTCAGGTGGACAGCCTTCCCAGAAAGTGTAGAGGTCCACTTTATCTTGATAAGATTATGTATCCTAATGTTAGGCTTTGATCTAGTTCTGGTTATCTTAGATCCCCTTTCTTGTTTTGTAGAGGATCTTACGGATTGTGTAAGAACTCCTTCTTTAGTTTTCTTTCTTTCGGTGGTTATGGTGTCATGTCCCCCACCTTTATTTTGTCTTTGTTTCTTTATTTTAATAAAATATAGGGAGTGCCGTCTCCTTTCGCCAAAAAAAAAAAAAAAAAAAGATTTTTATCCCCACTATGTTTGTATTCTTTCTTTTCTATTAATAAAATCTAGGGAGGTACCGCCCTCCTTTCGCTGAAAAAAAAGTGTGATTTACATCTTTAGGTTTATATTTCTTATTTATATTATATACTCCCTCCGTCCCACCCGAATTAGGATTTTTGGTTTGGACACGGGGATTAAGGAAAAAGGGTTAGTGGAGTAAGTGTTGTGAGTATGAAAAGTGAAGTATGAGAGAGAAAGTGGGCTAGGGAATAATGAGTGGAAAGTTGTTGTGAGTGTGAATGTGGGTCCCATTAAATAAAACACTTTCATTTTTAGGTTGTCCTAATTCGAATGGGACGCACAAAATAGAAATTTGTCTTAATTTGAGTGGGACGGAGGGAGTATATCATTATTATTTCTATTCTCAACATCAAGGACATAAAAGTCCATTAAATGAATTTACAATACAATAAAGCATATCATTTAAATAAATAGAAAACCTCTTATTCTCAATAAAAAACCTTCATTATCCAAACAAGAAATTGAAATAATATTTCTACTCAAATCCGGAACATAATAACAATTGTTCTAAACAAGAATTAATCCGCTAGGTAAAATGACTTCATAAGTCCATACGGCTAATGCATCAACTCTTGCTCCATTCCCCACATGTAGGTCTACTTCACCTTCTTTGAGTAGTCTTCTATTCTTTAGTGCCTGCACATTTAAACAAATGTGAGATCCACATCCAGTATCTAATACCCAAGAACTAGAAGTAGAAAGGAGAATTCTATAACATCGATACATGAAGTAGAAGCAATCGCATTGCCCTTCTTCTTATTCTTTTCTTCTATGTAAGCCTTACAATTGCGTTTCCAATGACCAATCTTATTGCAGTTGAAACAGATTGCATCCTTTTGGGCGTTTGGTTTAGCCACCATAGCATTGGCAACATTTGCCTTGCTTATTTTAGGTTTGCCAACTTTTGCCTTACCCTTTCCTTTGGCCATAGAGCCCTTTCCTTCTTTTGAAACCACGAGCACAGGAGAGGCTTCCTTAATGATTTTCTTTCCTGCTGTCTTTAGCATCCCATGCAACTCAGTCAGAGACTTATCCATACCATACATATTATAGTTCATGACGAACTGATTATAGATTTTAGGTAATGAATTCAAAATAAAATCAGTAGCCAATTCAACAGAGATGGGATACCCAAGTCTCTTTAGATGCTCAAAATGGGCCTTCATCTTCAAAACATAAGGACCCACTGGTTGTCCTTCACTCGTCTTGCATGAGATTAGAGCAGCCATGGTATCGAACCTTTCTTGCCTTGCTTGCTCTTGAAACATATCTTTCAATTGAGTGCATATATCATAGGCTTCCAAGTGTTCAAGAGTCTTCTGAAAATCAGAACACATGGCAGCAAGCATGAGACAACCGACCTCATGAGAATCACTTTTGTGTTTCTTGTGAGCGTCCTTGTCTGCCCTAGGGGAATTGGCAACAGGTTCCTCCTTAGGAATAGGTTTATCAAGAATGTACAGCTTATCTTTATGCTTTAGAACAATTCTAAGGCTTCGGATCCAATCCATGAAGTTAGCACCATTCTCTTGAAGCTTTTCCTTCTCAAGGATAGATCGTAATGATAAGGATTGTGTATTTTGAGCCATTATCTAAATTTTATGCAAACATATATTATATGTATTAGTACCAATTTTCATAAAGAGATTAATTATTGTATTTCATAAATACTCCCACTAAATTATATAACCTTCAAAAATCATTAGCGTATCATATAATTTTCATGGGCTAGGATCCAACTTTAATTTAATTTTAAGTCCGCTTTGGCGATACTGCTCAAAATTAAATTAATTAGGTAGATAACTTTTATCAATCATATCATATATGACTCTTAGATCCTTTATGAGATTCTTTAGACATCATATGTCACAAGCATGTTTTAATTTCATCTCGTTCCTTAAGCCTAAAACCCTTTTGATAGCGTAATAAAGTCAAACCATGATAGACGCATAGAAACCACTCATTCACTCATCTTGTTCATACAAGGATAGAATCAATGCACCTACGCTTTGGCGTAACCCACACAAAACTACCCGTGAAATGATGCATTTGATAAGAAAGAAAGTCTGGGGGTCCAATGTTGCTATTAAACTTGATATGGCGAAAGCTTATGATCGCCTCTCATGGATTTCTTTGATCAAAGTCCTGAAAAGATTCGGTTTTGCCGTTGAATGGGTGGATATGGTTTACCGTTGTATTTCTGGTTGCTGGTTTTCAGTGCTTATAAATGGGGAAAGTAGTGGTTTCATTCACTCAAGAAGAGTTCTTCATCAAGGTGATCCTTTATCTCCTAGCCTTTTTATTATAGCAACTGAAATTCTTAGTCGTGGTCTCAATCACCTTCATGATACTCATCCCCATCTTCGGTATAGATCTCACCCCCATACTCCTGTTGTTTCTCATTTATCATATGCGGATGGTGTGCTTATTTCTGTAATGGTTCGAGAGAATCGCTTCGCATGCATATGAATTGTCTTGAAAAGTATCAAGTTTTTTCGGGCCAGCTTGTTAGCACTGGAAAGTCGTGCTTTATTTACTGGGAAGAATGATGCGGTTAAAGATGCAGCCATCGTTGAAGTGACTCAATTTCAAAAAAAAAATCTCCCTTTGATGTACTTAGGTTGTCCTCTTTATGTGGGAAGGAAATCTCAAAATCTGTTTACTCCTTTGTTGAGAAAGATGGAAACTAGACTGGCTTCTTGGCAAGGAAAGCTCCTTTCTTTCGGAGCTAAGGTTACCTTGATTAAATCTTGTTTGCAATCTATCCCGTTGTACTACATGTCGGTGATGGAGCCTCCCAAAAGTATTATCTTGGCAATGCAAAAGCTAATTCTTAATTTCTTTTGGAGTGCTTCGGATGGTAGCAGGAAATGTCATTGGATTGGTTGGTCCCGGATGAGCTGCCCGCAGAATGAAGGATGTCTAGGTATTCGGAAATTTGAAGACATTTCTACTTCATTTTCTATGAAACTTTGGTGGAGGTTGCGTGGCTCTGATTCTCTTTGGGCCTCTTTCATGCTAGCCAAGTATTGTTTTGAAATCCACCCAATAGATGCTGTGCTCACTAGTTTCGCATCACATGTGTGGAAAAGGATGATGGGCATCAAAGACATTATGGAAGCTCGTATTGGTTGGAGAATTGGTCAAGGGATTATCTCCATTCATGAAAAATGGCTGGATGGTATTCAACCTGCCCTTCCCCATGCTCATGCTCAAGTTTATACTTTGTTTGACAATTCCCTTCCACGTCTCAACTATATTAATGATCATTTTGGTCATCACCTTGCTTCGCTTATTTTATCCTAGCACATCATTTTGAACAACTCAAAAGATGTTCTTATTTGGAGGCCATCTCCTTCTGGAAAGTTTACCACAACTTCTGCTTGGAAGGAATGTCGGCAACCCAAACCGATAAGTGTTGTCTTTCAAAACATTTGGCATAAGCAGTTACCCTTGAAAATGTCCATTCTTCTTTGGCGAGCCTTACATAGAGGCATTCCTGTGGATGAGGCTCTTCAATGGCGAGGTATCCAGCTGGCCTCTAAGTGTTTTTGCTGCTCCCGTCCCTAATTGGAATCCATTGACCATCTGTTTGTTCACAGAGATTTGGCTCAATCTGTTTGGAATTTCTTTGGTCGTCTTGTTGGTATTCACCTTCTGTTGGGCAGCCTTCGTCAAAGTCTTTGCGCTTGGTGGCTTGAACTCCCAAAAACAGCTAGTCCGCTTCTCAAATGATTTTTTTTTTTTTTTTTTTTTTTTAGCGAAAGGAGGGTGGCACCTCCCTAGATTTTATTAATAGAAAGTGAAAATACAAAAATGGTGGGGGACATGACAACCTCAACCACCAAAAAATAAAAGACTAGGGGGAAGGTCTTACACATGTTGTACGATCCTCTACAATAAAGGGATGGGCGACTACAAATTATAGAAAAAAGCCTTCTTTTTTTTTGGCGAATAAGGGGTCCTATCCTTTTCCAATGCAAGGAAACCTTTACATTGGTGAGGAAGATCATGAAAGTGCAGCAAATCTGAATTCCTTTGCTCATCCGCAGCCATATTCGCTAAACCATCTGCAACTCCATTTCCTTCTCGAAGAACATGAGTGATTTGAACCTCCATGATGTCCATTAACCGATGAATGTGAGCAATAATATACCATATCGACCAAGGAATATGATATTCTCGGATAATAATGCGCATAAGAACTTGAGATTCAAGCTCTAACCAAACTTGATGGAATCCTCGAATCCAGGCCTTATGTAAACCTTCCCTAGCAGCCAAAGCCTCGGCTACCATATTGGATTCATGCCCATAAAAACTAGCAAAACCATATAGAAAATCCCCGTTATGGTTTCTGAAGACACCTCCACCTGCAGCAATGCCTGGGTTACCCCTAGAAACCCCATCCGTATTTATCTTGACAATACCATTACTCGGCGGATTCCACACAACCAATCTGATTTTTGGAGCCAAATAAGATTTGATGCCGAGCCTAAAAACTTCCAGAATATTTCTCTCATCATAGGACCATGGAAAAGAAAGAGAAAAGGAGGATGCAATGAGATAAATCTGCTCTTTAACTCTATAAACAATCGAACCATAGTTCATAGGAGTCCCTTCAAATCTGCTCTTATTCCGAGCAATCCACAATTCCCAAGTAATAATGACCGGGAGTATACGAGTTAACCAATGAGTGACACTAGCTTTATGATTATCAACACCGATCCACCATCTCACGGGAATTTAATTAATATTGCCCCTATGTAGAGTAATGCCGCAAAGGTTACTAAAGTACGTCCAAACAGACCAAGCAATATCGCCATTAATAAGGGCATGAGTAATGGTTTTTTGCAAGGGTTAGCCCAACAATCACATTTTGAAGCCAAGTAAATACCCCTTTTTTTTTAATCATATCATCCGTGGGAATTCCCCCATGTAAAACTCGCCAAAGGAACACAGAAATTTTGGTAGGGATAAATTTACTCCAACAAAAAGAGAAGATAGCGGAGCGTACCTTAGAAGCTCTACATTCCTTCCAAGCCGAGCTAACAGAAAATTTTCCAGGGGTAGTAGGTTTCCATATAGGGATATCCGGAGCATCCGTCAGGGAGATAGAATGAGAATGAATTAACTCCAGTAATTGAGTACCATAATTTTCTCGAATAAAATCATTCCGGGGCTGCCCATTATCAAATAAAGTAAAACTTTCAGCATGTCCAAAAGGGAGTGATCCCATAGAGCCATCAATACAATTTTTATGAATAGTTAAATGCCCTCTCCCAATACGCCAAGAAAGCCTATCCTCAACCCAAGGTTTCACTGCAATCATTCTCTTCCAAATGTGAGAAGAATAAGAGGTACGGATAGCATCTATTGGGTGAATTTCCCAACAATATTTGGCAAGCATAAGTTGACTCCATAAAGAATCAGTGGTTCGAAAGCGCCACCATAACTTCATAGAAAAAGCAAAGGCTATGTCTTCAAATTTCCGAATACCCAAACCACCCTCTTCAATTGGCCAACTCATTTTATCCCAAGATAACCAATGGCATTTCTTTTCTCCATCAGAATTACTCCAGAAAAAACGAACGATGATTTTTTCGATAGTCTGAATCACACCTTTAGGCGGGTCAATAAAAGTCAGATAGTACAACGGAGTTGCAGCAAGACAAGACTTAATTAAAGTTAACTTGCCTCCAAAAGACATAATCTTACCTTTCCAAGATTCAAGTCTTCCTTCCATTCGACGAATAAGGGAAGAAAACAAACTGATTTTCTTCCGTCCCGTATATAAAGGGCAGCCAAGATAAATCAAAGGGAGGTTTTGTTTAACAAAACCAGTTGTTTCAGCCACTAGATCATCTCTATCATTGTTTCGTCCCGTGATAAAGCCAGATTTCTGAATATTAACAAGCTGTCCGGAAAACCTTTGTTACCATTCTAAATACTTCATATGACTCTCAATAGAAGTTTTAGAACCATTACAAAATATAATAACATCATCCGCGTATGGTAAATGGGTAATCAGAGGGGTATTCATATGAATGCGGTATCTATAGCTGGGATGAACCGTATGAAGATGATTTAACCCTCGACTCATCATCTCCGCAGTAATAATAAATAGATAAGGAGATAAAGGGTCTCCTTGACGTAAACCCCGGGACAAAGGGAAGAAACCACAACTCTCCCCATTAATAAGAATCGAAAACCAACTATTAGATATGCAACGATAGATCATATCAATCCATACCACATTGAAACCAAACAATCTCATGACTTTGACAAGGCCAAACCAGGACAGTCGATCATATGCTTTTGCCATATCAAGTTTTTGAAGGTATCACGCCTAATACTCATCTTGTTATTTCCTCTATTGTGAACCAGATTGTTGATATTGTTCATGCGCATAACATGAAGTTTGAGGTTCAGTACTTTGAGAATCACATTGCTTCTTTGTTTAAGATCAAATCTGCTTCCCCCAATTCTTCTCCCATTCGTATGGTAACTTGGCCAAAGCCTATTATGGTGTTTTTAAACTTAACACGGATGGTGTTTCTCGGGGGAATCCTGGGGAAGCCTCAGGTGGAGGAATATTTAGAAACTCCCATGGAAATTTGGTCTTCGCTTATGGGAAATATTATGGTATTCAAACCAATATGTGGGCTAAAGCTATGGCAGTTTTAGATGGCTTAACTTATGCATTGGAATTTGGTATTACTAATGTGAGCCGGAAGTTGACTCTGAAGTTCTTGCAAAAATTCTTACTAAGGATTTCCATATCCCATGGGGCGTTCATTATCTCATTTATCACATTCTTCATCTTATGAGTCTTCTCACGGTTCATGTTTCACATATTTTGCGCCAAAGAAACAAGGTGGTGGATGGCTTAGCAAATAGGGTTGCGGATATAAAGGTGGATAGGGTGTGGTATTCGGCATCTTTCATATTTTCTTAGGGTTGTTATGGCTAGATTTCTTTATCTATTGTTTTCTATGTATTCTAGTTACCTCTCCCTCTATTGTAGAGGTCCTTACGACATGTGTAAGGCCTCCTCCCTAGCTTTTCTTTCCTTGGTGGTTGAGGTTGTCATGTCCCCCACCATGTTTTTATTGTTTTGCTTTATAAATAAAATTTAGGGAGGTGCCGTCCTCCTTTCGCTAAAAAAATAATAATAAATTTTTTAACAAGAAGGTTCAACACATATAGTATGGTAACCACATGTTTATGCGCACATAATATAAACATGTAAAACATCGGTTAATAATTTAATTAATCCAATTAATTAAAGTATGATTTCATGTGATTGATTTATGGGGATAAATTCGTAAACACTTAATTGTATGGTCGAAACTAAGCCAGAAGGCATCCACAATCCCGTACCAAATTTAGAAACTAGAAGAAACTACTATGTAAAGTCAAAACTAAGCCTAAAGGCATTCACAATCCCTTACATAAAGTAACTCGGTTTTAAATTCTTTTGTCTCATCAATTTATGACTTTGTTCTTGAGATTTATTTTCAGAAAACACGGTTTCTAAAACCAGCCATCTGACAAATAAATTCAATCCAAAGTAATTTTGAAATTGACATTTAACGTATTTAAACGGTGCAATTATTATTGCAATCTTAAGGAACATAATAATAAAATTATTATTGCAATCTTAGATCCCACATAACGTATTTAAACGGTGCGATTAATTATTGTATTTCATAAATACTCCCACTAAATTATAAATCCTTCAAATACATTAGCGTATCATATAATTTTCATGGGCTAGGACCCAACTTTAATTTAATTTTAAGTCCGCTTTGGCGATACTGCTTAAAATTAAATTAATTAGGTAGATAACTTTTACCAATCATATCATGTATGACTCTTAGATCCTTTATGAGATTCTTTAGACATCATATGTCACAAGCATGTTTTAATCTCATCTCGTGCCTTAAGCCCAAAACCCTTTTGATAGCTTAATTAAGTCAAACCATGATAGACGCATAGCAACCACTCATTCACTCATCTTGTTCATACAAGGATATAATCAATACACCTACGCTTTGGCGTAACCCACACAAAACTACCCGTGTAATCCCAAGTGTCTATCATGGGTTGGCACGTGACTTAAATTTTTTAACAAGAAGGTTCAACACATATAGTTTGGTAACATGTTTATACGCACATAATATAAACATGTAAAGCATCGGTTAATAATTTAATTAATCCCATTAATTAAAGTATGATTTCATGTGATTAATTTATGTGGATAAATTCTTAAACACTTAATTGTGAGCACGATTGTACGGTTGAAACTAAGTCAGAAAGCATCCACAATCCCGTACCAAATTTAGAAACTAGAAAAAACAACTAAACTAAGCCAAAAGGCATCCACAATCCCTTACATAAAGTAACTCGATTCTAAATTGTTTCGTCTCATCAATTTATGACTTGGTCCTTGAGATTTATTTTCAGGAAACACGGGTTCTAAAACCAGCCATCTGGCAAATAAATTCAATCCAATGTAATTTTGAAATTGACATTTAATTTCAAGAAATACGGTTTCCAAAACCAGCCATCTGACAATTAAATTCAACTCAAAATATTTAACATTGTGTTTCAATTTTAAAACCCTAAAATTGCTTTCCTTGATTCAACTAGGGTTTGATGTTCATGATGATCAAATAACCATGTTCATCAAAACCTTGAATAAACAATTTATTCTTGAATCTAGAATCATCAACAAATTAATCCAATTAACTTTTGATGATCACAAGGAACATAATAATCAAATTATTATTTCAATCTTAAATCCCACTGAACGTATTTAAACGGTGCGATTAATTATTGTATTTCTTAAATACTCTCATAAAATAATATAACATTCAAATACATTAGCGTATCATATAATTTTCATGGGCTAGGACCCAACTTTAATTTAATTTTAATTCCGCTTTGGCGATACTGCTCAAAATTAAATTAATTAGGTAGCTAACTTTTACCAATCATATCATATATGAATTTTAGATCCTTTATGAGATTCTTTAGACATCATATGTCAGAAGAATGTTTTAATCTCATCTCGTGCCTTAAGCCCAAAACCCTTTTGATAGCTTAATTAAGTCAAACCATGATAGACGCATAGGAACCACTCATTCACTCATCTTGTTCATACAAGGATAGAATCAATGCACCTACGATTTGTCGTAACCCACACAAAACTACCCGTGTAATCCCAAATGTCTATCATGGGTTGGCACGTGACTTAAATTTTTTAACAAGAAGGTTCAACACATATAGTATGGTAACATGTTTATACGCACATAATATAAGCATGTAAAGCATCGGTTAATAATTTAATTAATCCCATTAATTAAAGTATGATTTCATGTGATTGATTTATGGGGATAAATTATTAAACACTTAATTGTGAGCAAGATTGTACGGTCGAAACTAAGTCAGAAGGCATCCACAATCCCGTACCAAATTTAGAAACTAGAAGAAACAACTAAACTAAGCCAAAAAGGCATCCACAATCCCTTACATAATTTTTTTTTTTTTATTTTTTTGGCGAAAAGAGGACGGTACCTCCCTAATTTTTATTAGCAGAAATGAAAATTACAAAAATGGTGGGGGACATGACAACCTCAACCACCAGAAAGGAGCCTAAGGGGAAGGTCTTACACAGGTTGTAAGAACCTTTACAATAAAGGAAGGGGTGGCTACAAAATAAAGAGAATAATAAATATAAGTATCTAGCCATCTAAAAAAGATCATCAAAGTCTAAGAGAAGGCACTTGAGCTTTATCAAGCTTAAAAGCCCCCTTACAATTATTAGGAAGGTCATCAAAAGAGAGAAAATCTGCATTATGAAGAAGAGAGTAACCAAGATTAGCTAGCCCATCCGCCACTTTGTTGCCTTCTCTGTACACATGAGTGATCCGAGTCTGCATAGTAGAGATAAGCCCCATAATTCTGCGAATAAGGTAAAGAACTCGCCAAGGAATATGATATTCTCTTAGAAAAATCTTAACCAACACTTCTGAATCAAGCTCTATCCATAGAGAAGTAATGCCAAACGCAGAAGCTAACAGTAAGCCATCAAGGAGTGCGTGAGTTTCAGCCCACATATTAGTGTTATCACCATAGAACTGAGAGAAAGCAAAGAAAAGGTCCCTATTCTGATTTCTAAAGATCCCCCCACCCGAAGCTGGGCCCGAATTACCCTTAGAAGCACCGTTCGTATTAAGATTAAACTCCTCATTAGTAGGGGCTTTCCAAACAACAATCTTAGGAATCTTCGCAGGAGGGGAAGATAAATTGACTCTAAATAAAGAAGACAGCCGCATATCTAAATGGGATCCTCGAAACTCCAATTTGAAAGCTTTAATTATAGAAGCAATCTCATAAGTTATAGAATTAATTACCTCCAGCGGGGTCACTTTGTGCCCTTCAAACCGAGATTTGTTTCTAGCCTTCCATAATTCCCAGCAAATAAAAGAAGGCAAGAGCGAACGAAGCCAAGAACTTAGATCCGAATCTGCCTTAGCAGAGCAATACCACCACGCACAAAGAGTATGCCTAACATCCGTCCCTATTCCAGCAACACCCATAGAATCCCCAAAGAACTTCCATATATGACGGGCCAAATCTCCTTGAATGAGAATATGATTAATGTCATCCCCCTTAGGATTAGCGCAGCAGTGACACATTGAAACCAAGGGAATACCTCTATGCATGCAAGAATAATCAGTGGGAAGGCCATTGTGAAGAGCTCGCCAAAGAAAAACAGAGATCTTAATGGGAATATGTTTATGCCAACATGAAGCGGAAACCATACTTTTAGGGCGGGAGGATCTGATTTCTTTCCAAGCCGAAGAGATCGAAAATTTACCTGACGAAGATGGGGACCAACAAATCTGATCCTTGTCATTCGAAAGGTGAATATGATTATCTTCAATGGCTCTAAGAAGAGGAATACCAAAATTATCCACAATATAATTCTGTCTCGGCCGCCCATTTAAGAAAAGAGACGATACCTCAACGTGTTCTTGAGGTAAACCAGCCACAATAAAGCCAAGCCAATTTTCATGGATAGAAATGGATCCTTCACCAACCCCCCAATTAATTCTAGGTTCCACTAAGTCTTTAGCACCAAGCATACGCCTCCAAATGTGAGAATCAATGGATCTAGGGGCAGCATCCATAGGATGTGTTCCATTACAATATTTAGCTAGGAGAAACTCAGTCCATAAAGAAGAAGATCCCCAAAGCCTCCCCCATAATTTCATAGCGAAAGAAAGAGAAATGTCCTCAAAACGCCTTAAGCCAAGACCTCCTTCATCAGTTGGCCAATACATATGGTGATAAGCTACCCAGTGACATTTATTTTCTCCATCAATCCCACTCCAGAAGAATCTAGCAATCAGCCCGTACAAGGCTTTAATAATACCCTTGGGAGGTTCCATTAAAGCAATGTAATAAAGAGGGATAGATTGAAGACAAGCCTTTATAAGAGTGAGTTTTGCACCAAAAGAAAGAAGTTTACCGCGCCAAGAATGAAGCCTATCTTCCATTTTCCGAATAATAGGCTGAAAAGGGCTGTTTTTCTTGCGACCAACGTAGAGGGGGCAACCCAAATAAATGATTGGAAGCTCCTTCTTGATGAAACCAGTTGTATGAGCAATAATAGAGTCTCGAGCTGAATCATGTTTTCCCGTAACAAAGCAAGATTTCGAGGCGTTGATAAGTTGACCCGAGAAAGCTTGGTACCATTCCATGCACCTCATATGAAGATCAAGGGAATATCTACTCCCGTTACAGAAAATCATCACATCATCAGCATAGGCAAGGTGTGATATGACTGGAACATTAGGATGGGTTGTATGATATCTATGATGCTCAAATCTGCTATGTAAGAGATTGATACCACGGCTAAGCACTTCAGCCATAATAATGAATAAGGTAGGCGAGATAGGATCACCTTGGCGAAGACCCCTTGTAGAGTGAAAGAAACCACAGCTTTCTCCATTAACAAGGATGGAGTACCAATAAGAATAAATGCATCTGTAGATAATATCAATCCACACCTCAGAAAAACCAAATCGCCGGAGGACCTTGACCAAAGCAAACCAAGAGACACGATCGTAAGCCTTCGACATATCCAGCTTTAGAACAACATTAGATCCCCGGACCTTCTTAGTAAGGGAACTAAACATTTCTTGTGCAAGGAGAGCATTATCATGGATGAGACGGCCTTGAACAAAACCACTTTGTTGAGGAGAAATAATCCGAGGCAGAATATTAGCTAATCTTCGAGTCATAAGCTTGGTGATGATTTTATTCGAGAAGTTGCAAAGACTAATGGGACGCATCTCACCAAAGTTAGTGGGTACTTCCACCTTTGGAATGAGCACAACAATAGTACTCGTCCAACTTCGAGGCATAGAGAAACCCGAGAAGAAATCCCCAATAGCTAAGAATAAGTCCTCCTTAATGATGTGCCAACACACTTTATAAAATTCTCCTGTAAATCCGTCGGGTCCAGCTGCACTTGTGGCGCTCATACTCGATATAGTCTCAAAAATATCTTCCCTCGATGGAATGGCTGAAAGGGCATTGTTATCTTCCTCATTGATAATCCGAGGGATGACATGTAGCAGGTCATCAGAGGGAATATCATGAGAAGCAGTGAGCAAAGAAGAGAAAAAATTAACCGCCTCATTTTGAATGTCATCCTTGGAAGTTAGCCAATCCCCATTTGTATTACGAATACGATGGATATGTAATTTCTGTCTCTTTTTCTTCACACACGCATGAAAATAAGAAGTGTTACGATCCCCATCCTTAATCCATGAAAGATTTGCCCTTTGTTTCCAGAAATCATCTTCAATTTTTAACCGATATGTAAGGTTTGCTTGGGCCAAATGAAGATCCACTCTATTCTCTTCTGTAGGGGTTTGTTGGTAAACCAACTCTTTTGCAGCAACCTCATTTTCAGCCATCACCACTTGTTGATCAATCCTACCAAAGTGTTCTCTATTCCAAATAGAAAGGGCCTTACGAAGTACTCCCAATTTATTAGCAAACTTTACCATAGGCCTGCCCTCAACCATGTTATCCCACTTTTCCTGAATAAGAGGAAGGAAATTAGGACTATTAACCCAAGCATTTATGAATCGAAAAGCCCCTCGAGTCGCTTCAGCAGTGACCTTGATAGAAATATGCAGGGGAGAGTGGTCAGAGCAAGTTTTATTCAGATGATCCACCCGGGTCGAATGAAAAAACCGCAGCCACGCCTCATTATAGAAAGCCCTATCCCTTACATAAAGTAACTCGATTCTAAATTGTTTCGTCTCATCAATTTATGACTTGGTCCTTGAGATTTATTTTCAGGAAACACGGGTTCTAAAACCAGCCATCTGGCAAATAAATTCAATCCAATGTAATTTTGAAATTGACATTTAATTTCAAGAAATACGGTTTCCAAAACCAGCCATCTGACAATTAAATTCAACTCAAAATATTTAACATTGTGTTTCAATTTTAAAACCCTAAAATTGCTTTCCTTGATTCAACTAGGGTTTGATGTTCATGATGATCAAATAACCATGTTCATCAAAACCTTGAATAAACAATTTATTCTTGAATCTAGAATCATAAACAAATTAATCCAATTAACTTTTGATGATCACAAGGAACATAATAATCAAATTATTATTTCAATCTTAAATCCCACTGAACGTATTTAAACGGTGCGATTAATTATTGTATTTCTTAAATACTCTCATAAAATAATATAACATTCAAATACATTAGCGTATCATATAATTTTCATGGGCTAGGACCCAACTTTAATTTAATTTTAATTCCGCTTTGGCGATACTGCTCAAAATTAAATTAATTAGGTAGCTAACTTTTACCAATCATATCATATATGAATTTTAGATCCTTTATGAGATTCTTTAGACATCATATGTCACAAGAATGTTTTAATCTCATCTCGTGCCTTAAGCCCAAAACCCTTTTGATAGCTTAATTAAGTCAAACCATGATAGACGCATAGGAACCACTCATTCACTCATCTTGTTCATACAAGGATAGAATCAATGCACCTACGATTTGTCGTAACCCACACAAAACTACCCGTGTAATCCCAAATGTCTATCATGGGTTGGCACGTGACTTAAATTTTTTAACAAGAAGGTTCAACACATATAGTATGGTAACATGTTTATACGCACATAATATAAGCATGTAAAGCATCGGTTAATAATTTAATTAATCCCTTTAATTAAAGTATGATTTCATGTGATTGATTTATGGGGATAAATTATTAAACACTTAATTGTGAGCAAGATTGTACGGTCGAAACTAAGTCAGAAGGCATCCACAATCCCGTACCAAATTTAGAAATTAGATGAAACAACTAAACTAAGCCAAAAGGCATCCACAATTCCTTACATAAAGTTACTCGATTCTAAATTCTTTTGTCTCATAAATTTATGACTTTGTCCTTGAGATTTATTTTCAGGAAACACTGGTTCTAAAACCAGCCATCTGGCAAATAAATTCAATCCAAAGTAATTTTGAAATTGACATTCAATTTCAAGAAATACAGTTTCCAAAACCAGCCATCTGACAATTAAATTCAACTCAAAATATTTACCATTGTGTTTCAATTTTAAAACCCTAAAATTTCTTTCCTTGATTCAACTAGTGTTTGATGTTCACAATGATCAAATCACCATGTTCATCAAAACCTTGAATAAACAATTTATTCTTGAATCTAGAATCATCAACAAATTAATCCAATTAACTTTTGATGATCACAAGGAACATAATAATCAAATTATTATTGCAATCTTAGATCCCACATAACGTATTTAAACGGTGCGATTAATTATTGTATTTCATAAATACTCCCACTAAATTATATAACCTTCAAATACATTAGTGTATCATATAATTTTCATGGGCTAGGACCCAACTTTAATTTAATTTTAAGTCCGCTTTAGCGATACTGCTCAAAATTAAATTAATTAGGTAGATAACTTTTACCAATCATATCATATATGACTCTTAGATCCTTTATGAGATTCTTTAGACATTATATGTCACAAGCATGTTTTAATCTCATCTCGTGCCTTAAGCCAAAACCCTTTTGATAGCTTAATTAAGTCAAACCATGATAGACGCATACGAACCACTCATTCACTCATCTTGTCAGACAAGGATATAATCAATGCACCTACGCTTTGGCGTAACCCACACAAAACTACCCGTGTAATCCCAAGTGTCTATCATGGGTTGGCACGTGACTTAAATTTCTTAACAAGAAGGTTCAACACATATAGTTTGGTAACATGTTTATACGCACATAATATAAACATGTAAAGCATCGGTTAATAATTTAATTAATCCCATTATTTAAAGTATGATTTCATGTGATTGATTTATGTGGATAAATTCTTAAACACTTAATTGTGAGCACGATTGTACAGTTGAAACTAAGTTTGAAAGCATCCACAATCCCGTACCAAATTTAGAAACTAGAAGAAACAACTAAACTAAACCAAAAGGCATCCACAATCCCTTACATAAAGTAACTCGATTCTAAATTGTTTCGTCTCATCAATTTATGACTTGGTCCTTGAGATTTATTTTCTGGAAACACGGGTTCTAAAACCAGCCATCTGGCAAATAAATTCAATCCAATGTAATTTTGAAATTGACATTTAATTTCAAGAAATATTGTTTCCAAAACCAGCCATCTGACAATTAAATTCAACTCAAAATATTTAACATTGTGTTTCAATTTTAAAACCCTAAAATTGCTTTCCTTGATTCAACTAGGGTTTGATGTTCATGATGATCAAATAACCATGTTCATCAAAACCTTGAATAAACAATTTATTCTTGAATCTAGAATCATCAACAAATTAATCCAATTAACTTTTGATGATCACAAGGAACATAATAATAATATTATTATTGCAATCTTAGATCCCACTTAACGTACTTAAACGGTGCGATTAATTATTGTATTTCATAAATACTCCCATTAAATTATATAACATTCAAATACATTAGCGTATCATATAATTTTCATGGGCTAGGACCCAACTTTAATTTAATTTTAAGTCCGCTTTGGCGATACTGCTCAAAATTAAATTAATTAGGTAGATAACTTTTACCAATCATATCATATATGACTTTTAGATCTTTATGAGATTCTTTAGACATCATATGTCACAAGAATGTTTTAATCTCATCTCGTGCCTTAAGCCCAAAACCCTTTTGATAGCTTAATTAAGTCAAACCATGATAGACGCATAGGAACCACTCATTCACTCATCTTGTTCATACAAGGATAGAATCAATGCACCTACGATTTGTCGTAACCCACACAAAACTACCCGTGTAATCCCAAATGTCTATCATGGGTTGGCACGTGACTTAAATTTTTTAACAAGAAGGTTCAACACATATAGTATGGTAACATGTTTATACGCACATAATATAAGCATGTAAAGCATCGGTTAATAATTTAATTAATCCCTTTAATTAAAGTATGATTTCATGTGATTGATTTATGGGGATAAATTATTAAACACTTAATTGTGAGCAAGATTGTACGGTCGAAACTATGTCAGAAGGCATCCACAATCCCGTACCAAATTTAGAAATTAGAGGAAACAACTAAACTAAGACAAAAGGCATCCACAATTCCTTACATAAAGTTACTCGATTCTAAATTCTTTTGTCTCATAAATTTATGACTTGTCCTTGAGATTTATTTTCAGGAAACACTGGTTCTAAAACCAGCCATCTGGCAAATAAATTCAATCCAAAGTAATTTTGAAATTGACATTTAATTTCAAGAAATACAGTTTCCAAATCCAGCCATCTGACAATTAAATTCAACTCAAAATATTTACCATTGTGTTTCAATTTTAAAACCCTAAAATTGTTTTCCTTGATTCAACTAGGGTTTGATGTTCATGATGATCAAATCACCATGTTCATCAAAACCTTGAATAAACAATTTATTCTTGAATTTAGAATCATCAACAAATTAATCCAATTAACTTTTGATGATCACAAGTAACATAATAATCAAATTATTATTGCAATCTTAGATCCCACTTAACGTACTTAAACGGTGCGATTAATTATTGTATTTCATAAATACTCCCATTAAATTATATAACATTCAAATACATTAGCGTATCATATAATTTTCATGGGCTAGGACCTAACTTTAATTTAATTTTAAGTCCGCTTTGGCGATACTGCTCAAAATTAAATTAATTAGGTAGATAACTTTTACCAATCATATCATATATGACTTTTAGATCCTTTATGAGATTCTTTAGACATCATATGTCACAAGAATGTTTTAATCTCATCTCGTGCCTTAAGCCCAAAACCCTTTTGATAGCTTAATTAAGTCAAACCATGATAGACGCATAGGAACCACTCATTCACTCATCTTGTTCATACAAGGATAGAATCAATGCACCTACGATTTTTCGTAACCCACACAAAACTTCCCGTGTAATCCCAAATGTCTATCATGGGTTGGCACGTGACTTAAATTTTTTAAAAAGAAGGTTCAACACATATAGTATGGTAAGATGTTTATACGCACATAATATAAGCATGTAAAGCATCGGTTAATAATTTAATTAATCCCATTAATTAAAGTATGATTTCATGTGATTGATTTATGGGGATAAATTATTATACACTTAATTGTGAGCAAGATTGTACGGTCGAAACTAAGTCAGAAGGCATCCACAATCCCGTACCAAATTTAGAAACTAGAAGAAACAACTAACGTAAGCCAAAAGGCATCCACAATCCCTTACATAAAGTTAGTCGATTCTAAATTCTTTTGTCTCATCAATTTATGACTTTGTTCTTGAGATTTATTTTCGGAAAACACGGTTTCTAAAACCAGCCATCTGACAAATAAATTCAACCCAAAGTAATTTTGAAATTGACATTTAACGTATTTAAACGGTGCAATTATTATTACAATCTTAAGGAACATAATAATAAAATTATTATTGCAATCTTAGATCCCACATAACGTATTTAAACGGTGCGATTAATTATTGTATTTCATAAATACTCCCACTAAATTATATAACCTTCAAATACATTAGCGTATCATATAATTTTCATTGGTTAGGACCCAACTTTAATTTAATTTTAAATCCGCTTTGGCGATACTGCTCAAAATTAAATTAATTAGGAAGATAACTTTTAACAATCATATCATATATGACTCTTAGATCCTTTATGATATTCTTTAGACATTATATGTCACAAGCATGTTTTAATCTCATCTCGTGCCTTAAGCCCAAAACCCTTTTGATAGCTTAATTAAGTCAAACCATGATAGACGCATAGGAACCACTCATTCACTCATCTTGTTCATACAAGGATAGAATCAATGCACCTACGCGTTGGCGTAACCCATACAAAACTACCCCTGTAATCCCAAGTGTCTATAATGGGTTGGCACGTGACTTAAATTTTTTAACAAGAAGGTTCAACACATATAATATGGTAACATGTTTATACGCACATAATATAAACATGTAAAGCATCGGTTGATAATATATTTAATCCCATTAATTAAAGTATGATTTCATGTGATTGATTTATGTGGATAAATTCTTAAACACTTAATTGTGAGCACGATTGTACGGTTGAAACTAAGTCAGAAAGCATCCACAATCCCGTACCAAATTTAGAAACTGGAAGAAACAACTAAACTAAGCCAAAAGGCATCCACAATCCCTTACATAAAGTAACTCGATTCTAAATTCTTTAGTCTCATCAATTTATGACTTTGTCCTTGATATTTATTTTCAGGAAACACGGGTTCTAAACCAGCCATCTGGCAAATAAATTCAATCCAAATTAATTTTGAAATTGACATTTAATATGAAGAAATACGGTTTCCAAAACCAGCCATCTGACAATTAAATTCAACTCAAAATATTTACCATTGTGTTTCAATTTTAAAACCCTAAAATTGCTTTCCTTGATTGAACTAGGGTTTGATGTTCATGATGATCAAATCACCATGATCATCAAAACCTTGAATAAATAATTTATTCTTGAATCTAGAATCATCAACAAATTAATCCAATTAACTTTTGATTATCACAAGGAACATAATAATCAAATTATTATTGCAATCTTAGATCCCACATTACGTTTTTAAACGGTGTGATTAATTATTGTATTTCAAAAATACTCACACTAAATTATATAACATTCAAATACATTAGCGTATCATATAATTTTCATGGGCTAGGACCCAACTTTAATTTAATTTTAAATCCGCTTTGGCGATACTGCTCAAAATTAAATTAATTAGGTAGATAACATTTACCAATCATATCATATATGACTCTTAGATCCTTTATGAGATTCTTTAGACATCATATGTCACAAGAATGTTTTAATCTCATCTCGTGCCTTAAGCCCAAAACCCTTTTGATAGCTTAATTAAGTCAAACCATGATAGACGCATAGGAACCACTCATTCACTCATCTTGTTCATACTAGGAAAGAATCAATGCACCTACGATTTGTCGTAACCCACACAAAACTACCTGTGTAATCCTAAGTGTCTATCATGGGTTGGCAGGTGAATTAAATTTTTTAACAAGAAGGTTCAACACATATAGTTTGGTAACATGTTTATACGCATATAATATAAGCATGTAAAGCATCGGTTAATAATTTAATTAATCCCATTAATTAAAGTATGATTTCATGTGATTGATTTATGGGATAAATTATTAAACACTTAATTGTGAGCACGATTGTAGGGTCGAAACTAAGTTAGAAGGCATCCACAATCCCTTACATAAAGTTACTCGATTCTAAATTCTTTTGTCTCATCAATTTATGACTTTGTCCATGAGATTTATTTTCAGGAAACACGGGTTTTAAAACCAGCCATCTGGCAAATAAATTCAATCCAAAGTAATTTTGAAATTGACATTTAATTTCAAGAAATACGGTTTCCAAAACCAGCCATCTGACAATTAAATTCAACTCCAAATATTTACCATTGTGTTTGAATTTTAATACCCTAAAATTGATTTCCTTGATTCAACTAGGGTGAGATGTTCATGATGATCAAATCTCCATGTTCATCAAAACCTTGAATAAACAATTTATTCTTGAATCTAGAATTATCAACAAATTAATCCAATTAACTTTTGATGATCACAAGGAACATAATAATCAAATTATTATTGCAATCTTAGATCCCATATAACGTATTTAAACGGTGCGATTAATTATTGTATTTCATAAATACTCCCACTAAATTATATAACCTTCAAATACATTAGCGTATCATATAATTTTCATGGGCTAAGACCCAACTTTAATTTAATTTTAAGTCCGTTTTGGCGATACTGCTCAAAATTAAATTAATTAGGTAGATAACTTTTACCAATCATATCATATATGACTCTTAGATAATTTATGAGATTCTTTAGACATCATATGTCACAAGCATGTTTTAATCTCATCTCGTGCCTTAAATCCCCAAAACCCTTTAGAAAGCTTAATTAAGTCAAACCATGATAGACGCATAGGAACCACTCATTCACTCATCTTGTTCATACAAGGATAGAATCAATGCACCTACGCTTTGGCGTAACCCACACAAAACTACCCTAGTAATCCCAAGTGTCTATCATGGGTTGGCACGTGACTTAAATTTTTTAACAAGAAGGTTCAACACATATAATATGGTAACATGTTTATACGCACATAATATAAACATGTAAAGCATCGGTTAATAATTTAATTAATCACATTAATTAAAGAATGATTTTATGTGATTGATTTATGGGGATAAATTCTTAAACACTTAATTGTGAACACGATGGTACTGTTGAAACTAAGTCAAAAAGCATCCACAATCCCGTACCAAATTTAGAAACTAGAAGAAACAACTAAACTAAGCCAAAAGGAATCTACAATCCCTTACATAAAGTAACTCGCTTCTAAAATCTTTCGTCTCATTAATTTATGACTTTGTCCTTGAGATTTATTTTCAGAAAACACGGGTTCTAAACCAGCCAACTGGCATATAAATTCAATCCAAAGTAATTTTGAAATTGACATTTAATTTCAAGAAATACGGTTTCCAAAACCAGCCATCTGACAATTAAATTAAACTCAAAATATTTACCATTGTGTTTCAATTTTAAAACTCTAAAATTGATTTCCTTGATTCAACTAGGGTTTGATGTTCATGATGATCAAATCACCATGTTTATCAAAACATTGAATAAACAATTTATTCTTGAATCTAGAATCATCAACAAATTAATCCAATTAACTTTTGATGATCACAAGGAACATAATAATCAAATTATTATTGCAATCTTAGATCTCACATAATGTATTTAAACGATGCGATTAATTATTGTATTTCATAAATACTCACACTAAATTATATAACCTTCAAATACATTAGCGTATCATATAATTTTCATGGGCTAGGACCCAACTTTAATTTAATTTTAAGTCCGCTTTGGCGATACTGCTCAAAATTAAATTAATTAGGTAGATAACTTTTACCAATTATATCATATATGACTCTTAGATCCTTTATGAGATTCTTTAGAAATCATATGTCACAAGCATGTTTTAATCTCATCTCGTGCCTTAAGCCCAAAACCCTTTTGATAGCTTAATTAAGTCAAACCATGATAGACGCATAGGAACCACTCATTCACTCATCTTGTTCATACAAGGATAGAATCAATGCACCTACGCTTTGGCGTAACCCACACAAAACTACCCGTGTAATCCCAAGTGTCTATCATGGGTTGGCACGTGACTTAAATTTTTTAACAAGAAGGTTCAACACATATAGTATGGTAACATGTTTATACGCACATAATATAAACATGTAAAGCATCAGTTAATAATTTAATTAATAACATTAATTAAAGTATGATTTCATGTGATTGATTTATGGGGATAAATTCTTAGACACTTAATTGTAAACACGATTGTACGGTCGAAACTAAGTCAAAAAGCATCCACAATCCCGTACCAAATTTAGTAACTAGAAGAAACAACTAAACTAAGCCAAAAGTCATCAACAATCCCTTACATAAAGTAACTCGATTCTAAATTCTTTCGTCTCATCAATTTATGACTTTGTCCTTGAGATTTAATTTCAGAAAACACGGGTTCTAAACCAGCCATCTGGCAAATAAATTCAATCCAAAGTAATTTTGAAATTGACATTTAATTTCAAGAAATACGGTTTCCAAAACCAGCCATCTAACAATTAAATTCAACTTAAAATATTTACCATTGTGTTTCAATTTTAAAACTCTAAAATTGCTTTCCTTGATTCAACTAGGGTTTGATGTTCATGATGATCAAATCACGATGTTCATCAAAACCTTGAATAAACAATTTATTCTTGAATCTAGAATCATCAACAAATTAATCCAATTAACTTTTGATGATCACAAGGAACATAATAATCAAATTATTATTGCAATCTTAGATCTCGCATAACGTATTTAAACGGTGCGATTAATTATTGTATTTCTTAAATTCTCCCACTAAATCATATAACCTTCAAATATATTAGCGTATCATATAATTTTTATGGGCTAGGACCCAACTTTAATTTAATTTTAAGTCCGCTTTGGTGATACTGCTCAAAATTAAATTAATAAGGAAGATAACTTTTACCATTCATATCATATATGACTCTTAGATCCTTTGTGAGATTCTTTAGACATCATATGTCACAAGCATGTTTTAATGGGAATCTCCTACTCACCAAATGGCCGAAAAGCTCTCCTCCCTTTCTTCTTATTAACTGTGTTTAAATCATAGGAATTATTAGTTGGAATATAAGAGGCATTGGGAATCCCTCTTCAGTGCATCGTGTTAAGAGATTAATTTGTTTACATGAGGTTTATATTTTTGCTATTAATGTGCCAAAGCTGGATATTGATATGCTGCCTTCTTACGTACAGAAATTAAGATGTATTGGAGGGTTTTCTAATTCTAATAGCTCGATTTGGGTTTTTTGGAGACATGGTGTTAATTGTCATCTTGTTAATGATGAAGATCATGTGGTAACAGTTCGCTAAGATGATTAATTGTGGTAGAAGCAAAACATTGCAACCATTGATCGTAATAAAACACTCTATCCAGCCTTTGCAAAATGCTGGCTCTCCCCGAGCGCTTATTCCACCATGTATAAACATTACCAACAAATCCTCCATCCATAAGATTAGAAATTTGGGCCATATCAACAAATTCAGAAACATTAGAAACTAGAAGAAACAACTAAACTAAGCCAAAAGGCATCCACAGTCCCTTACATAAAGTAACTCGATTCTAAATTCTTTCGTCTCATCAATTTATGACTTTGTCCTTGAGATTTATTTTCAGGAAACACGGGTTCTAAAACCAGCCATCTGGCAAATAAAATCAATCCAAAGTAATTTTGAAATTGACATTTAATTTCAAGAAATACGGTTTCCAAAACCAGCCATCTGACAATTAAATTCAACTTAAAATATTTACCATTGTGTTTCAATTTTAAAACCCTAAAATTGCTTTCCTTGATTTAACTAGGGTTTGATGTTCATGATGATCAAATCACCATGTTCATCAAAACCTTGAATAAACAATTTATTCTTGAATCTAGAATCATCAACAAATTAATCCAATTAACTTTTGTTGATCACAAGGAACATAATAATCAAATTATTATTGCAATCTTAGATCCCACATAACGTATTTAAACGGTGCGATTAATTATTGTATTTCATAAATACTCCCACCAAATTATATTACCTTCAAATACATTAGCGTATCATATAATTTTCATGGGCTAGGACCCAACTTTAATTTAATTTTAAGTCCACTTTGGTGATACTGCTCAAAATTAAATTAATTAGGTAGATAACTTTTACCAATCATATCATATATGACTCTTAGATCCTTTATGATATTGTTTAGACATCATATGTCACAAGCATGTTTTAATCTCATCTCGTGCCTTAAGCCCAAAACCCTTTTGATAGCATAATTAAGTCAAACCATGATAGATGCATAGGAACCACTCATTCACTCATCTTGTTCATACAAGGATAGAATCAATGCACCTACGCTTTGGCGTAACCAACACAAAACTACCCGTGTAATCACAAGTGTCTATCATGGGTTGTGTAAGGATCCCGCCCCGTGACGAAGGAAACGAAGGGGTTAATTTTCATTTCGAAGGGTGAAAAACCAAACACGGTTATCACGCAAAACATAACAGAGTCGCTACATTTGTTAATTATTTAACCCAACAAATGGAAAGGTTAGAGATTCTATTAGTTCGGAGGTCAGTTTACGCTTTGGAAAGAGTTTTACGTCACCCAAGTCGCCTCAGATAAGACCGATTCTCCCTAACGTTAGTTAACAAACGTGCATGTGTGTGTGTATTTCAAAAATGGGAGAAACAGACATTTTAACAAAACTGGTTAATTATTTAACAGAAAAAGGTTATTTTGCAAACATTTCAGTCAGAAAGGGAAGAAACTGGAAAATGCACTCCCTAGCCAAAGTAGCCATACGGCTAGGGAGAGCATTCTAGGGGTTTTTGACAGTTTATCAGAAAACTGTCCAGTTTTAGGCAAAACAGAGTGTTCTTGCTGAGACTGGACTGAAATGATCATTTTCAATTATTTTCTTTAACCAAAACATGGATTTAATCATCCTTATATAATTGATCACAAATTAGACACCAAAAACAAAGGTTTTGGGTGTGATCAAGACAATCATTGGGGAAATTTTGAGAAAGGTGATGAACATGCCCTTTGGGCTAAAATGACCATTTGATGAGTAAAGATTGAAACTTTACCATCAAAATGGACTTATGATGCAATATTAAACCTTTAGAGACAAAAATATAACATAAAGATTGAATCTTTATGTCCCATGCTTGGTGATTTTATGGCTAGGTCATGGTTGGGATGATAAAGATTGAAACTTTATCACCCAATCATGACTCTCATGGCCAAACAAGAACAAAATCAATATGAAATTTAACAAATCATGATCATCCTTAGGTTTTGTCCCATAATCACACACTAGGAATGAAGGGAACCTTGAATCACCTCATGATTTGGTTCCAATATACATATATAATCATAATATATAGCTTGAGAGGACAAGACTTGTATAATATATATATATAGTGCTTGAAATGGATAAGACTTTCAATGAAATGTAAAGTGCTTGAATGGACAAGTCTTACTAAAATAATAATAAATAACACAAGAATGAGCAATAATATGAACAATAATAAAAGAGTTTGAGATGAAGAAGAAGATGGGGAGAATGAGGCTTCACCTATGATGGTTATGGCTTATCTTCCTCTCTTTTCACTCAAATGTATATATCACTCACTTTCTGCTCTCAAACTGGTAGAGTATCAGCTCACAAAATGTTTTCTCCCCCCTCTGAAATGATCAGCATGGGGTTCAATTTATAGAGGCTGAGGGTGCCCAACATAGCCGTACGGTTAGGGACCTCATGTGTCCAAACCATCCGTACGACTCGACTTGGCGAGCTTCTGGATTTTTCTAAGTTTAATTCCAGTTCAGTCCTGGAATATCAGGTTTATCCTAGTGAGGTCCTGGCCCATTGGTTTATCCCTGAATGGTACCAAGAATTCCTCTAAAGTAGGTCAAATTCAGATTGGGGTACTTACAGAGCCCCTCGGCAACGTCGCTTTTGAAGAAAGCGGGGTTGTTGACAAAACAAGCATCCCAATCTGATGGGAGGACGGCTTGGCCGATTTGGTTCTATGGCTGGACCTAGAGGTATAGGATTCCTACGTATCCCTATTCGAGGGAATCAAGCCTAACGTAGTTCGGGTGAGAGATTTTAAGGCTACTCAAACCTATGGGCCTTAGGTGGATATTCACTCATCCCTTCCTAAACAGGCATGGCTCAAAGGCCGGACTTGGTCAACTTGGCTCTATCGGAGAGGGTCGACTCAGGGCATGGCTCAGAGGCTCAAATAATGGGCATGGCTCAGAGGCTGGGCTCGATCGACTAGGCTCTATTAGGAGAGGGTCGACTCGAGGGTAACTGGTCTTACATCCGACTAAGGATTGCCGGGACACATTGGTCAACTTGGTCAACTTTTCTCATGGCGGAGGGTCTACAACACAAACTGGTCTTACGTCTCTCTAGACTGCCGTCACAATGATAGGTTTTCTCTAACCTGGCCACTCTCGGGGGACAAAGGTTTTCTTAACCTAATCATGACTATACTGGTCTTACGCCTTACCCAGGGCTGCCCGGACAATAACATCTTAACTTTCATCCTGGACTTACGAGGTACGGAAGGGACTTTCACGATTTCACTTTCTACCCTGGACTTACGAGGTACGGCCGGGTCAACAAAATCCAATGGTCTTACGCCACGCCGGACGGCTAAGGAGGAATTTCACGAAACTTAATGGTCTTACGTCACGCCGGACGGCCAAAGGACAAGTCTAACCTAATGGACTTATGTCATTCCGGACGGCCAAATGACAAGTCTAACCTAATGGACTTATGTCATTCCGGACGGCCAAAGGACATAATCTCATAGAACCTAATGGTCTTACGTCACGCCGGACGGCCAAAGGGCAAATCTAACGAAACCTAATGGTCTTACGTCACGTCGGACGGCCAAAGGACGAGTCTCACGAAACCTAATGGTCTTACGTCATGCCGGACGGCCAAAGGACGTATCTCACATAACCTAATGGTCTTACGTCACACCGGATGGCCAAAGGACATAATCTCACGAAAACTAATGGTCTTACGTCACGCTGGATGGCCAAAGGTCATAATCTAACGAAACTTAATGGTCTTACGTTACGCCGGATGGCCAAAGGTCATAATCTAACGAAACCTAATGGTCTTACGTCACGCCGGACGGCCAAAGGTCATAATCTAACGAAACCTAATGGTCTTACGTCACGCCGGACAGCTAAAGGTCATAATCTAACGAAACCTAATGGTCTTACGTCACGCCGGATGGCTAAAGGACGTATCTCACATAACCTAATGGTCTTACGTCACACCGGATGGCCAAAGGACATAATCTCACGAAACCTAATGGTCTTACGTCACGCCGGACGGCTAAATGGCAAATCTAACGAAACCTAATGGTCTTACGTCACGCCGGACGGCCAAAGGACGTATCTCACATAACCTAATGGTCTTACGTCACATCGGATGGCCAAAAGACATAATCTCACGAAACCTAATGGTCTTACGTCACGCTGGACGGCCAAAGGTCATAATCTAACGAAACTTAATGGTCTTACGTTACGCCGGATGGCCAAAGGTCATAATCTAACGAAACCTAATGGTCTTACGTCACGCCGGACGGCCAAATGTCATAATCTAACGAAACCTAATGGTCTTACGTCACGCCGGACAGCCAAAGGTCATAATCTAACGAAACCTAATGGTCTTACGTCACGCCGGATGGTTAAAGGACGTATCTCACATAACCTAATGGTCTTACGTCACACCGGATGGCCAAAGGACATAATCTCATGAAACCTAATAGTCTTACGTCACGCCGGACGGCTAAATGGCAAATCTAACGAAACCTAATGGTCTTACGTCACGCCGGACGGCCAAAGGATGAGTCTCACGAAACCTAATGGTCTTACGTCACGCCGGACGGCCAAAGGTCATAATCTAACGAAACCTAATGGTCTTACATCACGCCGGACGGCCAAAGGACGATTTTTCATATTTTTAACTGGACTTACGAGGAACGGCCACGTTATCTTCACAAATTCAAACCCTTAACCTGGACTTACGAAGCGCGGCCGGGTTAACGCTAATTCTCACATTCTTAACCTGGACTTACGAAGCGCGGCCGGGCTAATTTCATAAACTTAACCTGGACTTACGAAGCGCGGCCGGGCTAATTTCATACTCTTAACCTGGACTTACGAAGCGCGGCCGGGCTAATTTCAAAAAGATGGTCTTATGTCCATCTAGGGACTGCCCGATCACATTTTCATCGGGGACCTAATCTTTCTAGGTTCAATTCAAGTTGCATGAGCCAAAAGGGGCATTTTTCGGGGGTAATTATGACATTGGTTGGGAAGGGGCTTTGAATGAGTAGGACCACAAAGCTAACTCTCAACAAGAAATCATTAATTCCGGCAGGGCTAAAGTAGCCATACGGCTAGGGGAGGAAACACTCCTTTTTCATTCAATTTTGTTCCAAGCCTGGTCATCTTCTTAAATGCCACAGTCCGAAGTTAATCAATCAGTTCATCATCTTCATTTCGAAAGATTTCTCTTCCATGGAGCCTTTTCTCATGGAAAAAGCACCAAAGTTGTCCAAAATTCATCAAGAATGATTTGAGGGAAACCTTAGGCTTTGGATGCGGTACCATATGAAGAATCACAAGGGAGTTTTCCAATCCAAATTTGGTCTCCAATCCCTTTGGTCTCTCAAGGAGTTCATCCCGGATCTCGAGCTATTAAGAGCCGCTGCGTCCTTTTGGGATGTTAGGAGACATGTATATTGCTTCTCCTTCAACGAAATCACTCCAACCTATGAGGATTTCAAGGCTTTGTTGGGTGGTGTAGACACGGAGGTCATTACTCTCCCCTAGGTTGATGACACCATGTGTATCGAAAGGTTGGTCTCCCTTCTCGACATTCCTTTGGAAGAGGCCCAATGCATGGTCCTTAACCACACTTTCATTGACATTTCGGATCTCCCCGAGAAGTTCATGGATCGCACGGATGAGGCTTCTTGGAATGCCTTTGGTTTGTGCATTCTTGCCTTTTTCTACATGGTTGGATCCAAGGGTACCTGTCATGGGGTTTTACTGAGTGTCCTTGAGGAGTGCCGTGCGGGGAAGGATATTGTCCCCTTGATCTTGGGCGAAACCTTTCATGGCATGGACCGCTTGGCTTTGGGAGGCGGCTTCATGCATAGCGGTAGCCCTGCCTTACTCACTTTGTGGTTGAGGGAGAGGTTGATGGCCATTCCTGAGGCTCCTATCTCTCACAGACCGTGGTCTTATTCTTTGAGAGGCATCCTCTTGGATTTCATTCAGAGTGACTGGGAGGTTTATATGGCTCGCCTCACGACTGTCGAGATCCGTTGGTCAGTCCCACATTGGCGTATTAGCTCGGTGCGGGAGTATCAGGATAATTCCCCTTTCGTTCGGGTGCCGGGACTCTTAGGATCATCTTGCTACATCCCTTCTTTGGTCCGTCGTCAGTTTAGATTACTGCAGACTCCACTATTGGAGTGGTCTGGTGTTAACCCGGAGCACTTGAGGCTTCCGCCCTTGTCTATGTGGGACTCCTCCACTATTTCACTTCTTTCCCGATTCTTTCCTGATTGTGGACTTGTTCCTTCTTTCCGGCTCGTGTATTTCTTGGGCGTGTAGCCAGTATGGTTCTAACCACGGTCTACTTGGACTGGTATGAACAGACTATGGGACAGACTCAGAGGCTCATTGAGGAGAGGCGTGAGGCTATTCTTGGTGGGACTCATGACCCTAGCAGGGTTTTGAGAGAGACCGAGGCCATGGCGAGTGGCCATAACATTACTGGAGATATTTTCGAGGACTATCGAGCCTTGGCTGATAGGAGGATGGCTACGATGCCTAGGGAGGGGGCACGAATGGAAGATCTTCGGGCTCGGGCTGCTGTCAATGCGGCTTTGAGGGCGACCGGGCTGGTTGAGGATGTCGGGAGGGTACCCGATCATGGAAGGGGGGAGATCGACATCTTTGATGTGAAGAAAAAGAAGACTCGAAGAAGTCAGAAGAAGAAGTGGAGGGACGGGGAACAATGATAGTCCTACATTTCCATGTATCCACCCATTGCCATTGCAGACACATTAGTTCATTTTAGGTGTCTTAGTTATGTCTTAATCACGTTAGTTAGGTTGAGAGTAGACCGTGCTTAAACTCATCAAAGAAGTCTTTTAACTGTAATGAAAATGGTTACTTATGAAGCCAATTTGCATTCACAGGGAATTTTCGCTCAAAACCAAATTTGATTTTTATTCATTTTTTAGACCAGACCAATAATTGGCTGCCTACGTTCCCCTTTTACAAATGAGACTAAGGGGCTCAGGTCATCGCAGTTCACTTTTTTACAACTTTTGGGTGCGACCCTGTTTTTTCTTTAGACCGCCCAAATGGGTTTTCAATCTAGGTGGGTATATTCTTTTGGCACCTACAATTTTTTTTTTAAACAAAGTAACGACGGAGCTTATCACCGTTGACCGGGTGCATGAAGGGGTTGCCATCCAAGTCCGCAAGCCTCATTGCACCACCTGAGATGATCTCTTGTACCACAAAGGGACCGATCCACACGGGTTCCCATTTTCTGTCGGGGTTAGACCACCCCGGGAGTTTTTCCTTAAGGACCAAATCTCCTACCCGAATTTCTCGGGGCTTCACCTTCCTATCAAAAGCTCGCGCCATTCTCCCTTGGTAGTGCGGATGTGCTCCATTGCCTTCAGACGACGTTCGTCCAACAAGGCCAATTCATCATGCCGGCTCCAAAGCCAATCAACCTCATGGATTTTGTTCTCCAAAAAAATTCTCAACGACGGTACCTCCAACTTAGCCGGGAGCATGGCCTCCATTCCGTAAGTCAAAGCAAAAGGGGTTTCCCCAGTGGCAGTTCTAACCGAGGTCCGGTAGCCCCACAATGCTAGATGTAGCTTTTCAGGCCAATCTCTCCCCCGTGGTGCCATTTTCTTAATAATCCTTTCGAGCGTTTTGTTGGCGGCCTCCACTGCACCATTGGTCTGAGGCCTATATGGAGAGGATTTGTGGCGAGTGACGCGGTACTCTCCTAATAATTGATCACATTCACCTTCGAAGTGTGAGCCATTATCGGTGATGACCTCATTCGGGATCCCATACCGGCACATGATGTTTTCCTTTATAAACCCCGCAACCTTCTTGGAAGTGAGGACCCTGTAGGATTTAGCCTCTAGCCACTTTATGAAGTAATCCACGGCTACCAAAACAAACTCGTGGCCATTGCTCCCGGGCGGGGAAATTTTCCCAATGATGTCAATGCCCCATGTTGAGAAGGGCCATGGATTGGTCATACAGTAAAGATGGTGAGGTGGTAGGTGGTTGAGATTGGAGAACCGCTGACACTTATCACACCTCTTCACAAATTGTATGCAATCGGTCTCCATTGATATCCAAAAGTAGCCCATCCGTAGGATGACTTGAATTAATGCCCTTGCATTCATATGAGGGCCACACACTCCGCCATGAACCTCTTGCATGATTTATTTCGCCTTTTCCATGCTTATACACCTAAGGAGAAGTCCCTGATGGTGTTTTTTGTACAAGATATCCCCCAAGATGACATAGTGAGATGCTAGCCGTTTGAGTGCTGCCATGCTTTTGGCTTTTATCCCATCCACATATTATCCCTTTTCATTCATGAAGGGAGCTTCCCCTTCTTTCCTCCCAACTCGGAAAGGTTTTATCGACTTTCCCTCGGGGATTTCTACCAATGAAGCCAAAGTAGCTAAGGCATTGGCAAAACGGTTCCGATCCTCGGCAAGTAGTGGAAGCTAACTTCTTCGAATTGCGCCATGAGCTCTTCCATGTAGGCATGCTATTTTTGCAAACCAGGGTCCAGTGTTTTCCACTTGTTGGAGACTTGGTTGATGATCAAAGCCGAATCTCCGTATACCTCCAATTCTTTCACGTTCCTTTCCAGGGCCGCTTCCAAACCGGCCGTGCATGCCTCATATTCCGCGGCATTGTTGGTCACATCAAAGTTCAACTTGATGGCGATGGGGGTGTGCTCATCTTTCGGGTCAACCAAGAGCAATCCAATGCCATTTCCTCTTTTATTGGCAGCACCGTTGAAGAACAATTACGACCTATTTTCTCCTTCGAGGGCAAAAATCCCTTCATCAGGGAATTTCGGCTCGGGCTCTTTTTCCTCATTACTAGGGAAGTCCGCCAAATGTTCCGCTAAGACCCTTCCTTTGACCGCCTTCCTTGACACATAACTGATATCGTACTCAGCTAGGAAGAAGGACCATTTGGCAAGTCTCATGGACAAAGATGGCTTTTCCAACAAGCACTTGATGGGGTCTATCTTGGAGATAACCTGTATCGGGTGGGCATGCATGTAATGCTTCAACTTTCTTACGACCCATACCAATCCGGCGCAAGTCTTTTCAATTGGGGAGTAGTTGAGCTCGCTCCCTTATAGCTTACGGCTCACAAAGTAGATGGCATTCTCTACCTTTGAATCCTTCTTCGCTTGGGCCAACATTGCTCCTATCGACGTATCAGTCACTGTTAGGTAGAGCAAGAGTGGCTTGTTCTTGTGCGGGGGGCATAGGATTGGCGGGTGGATGAGATAGGCCTTAATCTTGTCAAAGGCTCTTTAGCATTCCTCATTCCATTCAACCTCGGCATTCTTCTTTAGCAATTTGAAGATGGGCTCATATGTGGGAGTAAGCTGGTTTATGAAGCGGCTAATGTATTGCAACCTTCCCATGAAGGCCTTTACCTCTGTTTGGGTGCGAGGTGGTTTCATTTCCATAATTGCCTTAACCTTTTGGGGATCAACTTCGATGCCTCGTTCAGTGACCATGTACCCCAAAACCTTGCCACGAGAAACCCCAAAAGTGCACTTAGGCGGATTGAGCCTCATGGAGTGCTTCCTAAGCCTGTCAAAGAACTTTCTCAAGTCTATCAAATGTTGCCCGTCGGTGCCCTTGGAATGCACAATCATGTCATCGACATACGCCTGTATCTCCATATGGATCATATCATGGAAGAGTGCGGTTGCGGCCCTTTGGTAGTGTTGGTGTTGGTGCCCTAGGCACGTTTGTTGAACGTTGTAAGTTATCATGATAATAAAGAGATAATAGGATTATTATTATGGCTCGTGTTTGCTTATAATAATCTCCGTCCCTAGAGCTTCTTAAGCACTAGTATAAAGGCTAAATGATCATGGGATGATCATGTTAGATGTATGGGTACTTGTTTGGAACAAGGTACTGGACATGACCCGCGGTATGAGATTTATGTCATGGTCGATGTCATATATAAATCTCATATTAGTTATGTCATTTGAATCCTTAGACATGAAGTTATTATAGTCTTCCACTTGATGAACATTATGTTTGACATATTCAAACGCTGCCTTAACACGGTAGTTATAAAGGGTATGATTGGCATGATTGGATTCACGTAGGGAAGAATAATAAGCCAAATGGATTTGTCCCTCTTCGGAGAGATGTCAAGCTTGGGCTCCTCGAAGGAATGATGTTGGTGAAATGTTTGGCCAAACTCAAATGGATTGATTGGATCAATATCATTTGGATTATCAACATATTCGGAATCGAGAAAGTATTGAACAATACAAGTTGACTTGTTGACCATGACTTGTGTTCAATGACATCGTGGACAAAGGGATTGTGACATGTTCTAAAAGGAATGCGAACTTGTATCTAGTTATACTATTTGGGTAGGTATGACGGTTTGCTAGAACCTAATCATATCTTATGGTTTCATGTTTGAACCCATTGCCAACTTAGTGTAATCCTAGAGGGTCACACACAAATAGAACGAATCGTAAAGGACTAAATGGGAATTATGGAAAAATATCAGTGTTTGGCTCTGGCACGGTCGTGCGCCTTAAAATGGCACGGTCGTGCCATAAATCCAAACCAAGGCAAACCTGTCGACATGATTGGCACGACCGTGCCAAATTACCAAGCACGACCGTGCCGAAAATGGGCGGCTGGGGAATTCGCGCGGACTAGATGGCACGACCGTGCCAGATTGTAGGGCACGACCGTGCCAGTCAAGTCGGCCAGAATTCCTTGTTGCCTAATTTGGTGACGGGATTTAGGTTTCCTAATTCCTTAAGGGTTAAGGATTAGGACCTATTTAAGGATCCTTTCAGCAGTCATTAAGCACATGATTATGAGTGCCTCCATAAGGTTTTGAGAGGTTATTTTTCTTGTTCTAAGATCCCAAAAGTGAAGAACAAGAATATTCATAATTCCATATAGTTCTTACAATTGTGAAAGCGTGTTTCATAATTTGGTCTAGCAACCAAGATCAAATGTTCTTGATATTCGTTCGTGGTGTCGATACCGCTAGAGGGTGAAACTTATCATCTTCATAAGTTCGTGATTCTTGCTTTGTTCGTGATCAATATTTCAAGCCTCCATCGAATTCAAGGTTGCAAAATCAAAGGCATCAAGGGTTAGTATTCTAGTATTCATTATGTTGTATTTGACTTAATCATATGAATGGATCTATGGGCTTTGGGTTTCATAAATTTTAAATTCTTAATTCCGCTGCGCATGTTACTACGAAACCCAACAGTGGTATCAGAGCCCCGTTCATGTTGATTATTTCAATACATAATCATGTTGTGTGTATATAAATTGTTTATGTGCCTAGCATGATTTGAATATTGGGATTATGATGTTTATGTGGTCTATGCGTTTTATGTGGTTTATTGTTTTATAAACTTTAATCGCACTGCTCAATCGCAATTAAAATTATGGTGGATTTAAAATTGTTTGGATTATCAATTTTTGATTGGATCAAAGTTTTGATATTCTAGGGATTCAAGAATAAATCGTTTATTCAAGGTTTTGATGATCATGGTGATTGGATCACCAAGAACACCAAATCCTAATTGAATCGGGAAAAACAATTTTGAGATAAATTTTGGAACTTTAAAAATTTGGATTTTTCGCAAGGGGTCCGACCGGACCCAAGCCTTGACCCGGCCGGACCTAGGGTTTGGCGCGGGGGTAGGGTTTGGGTTTTGGGTGTGGATCTTGGGTTTAAATCTCCTATTTGTTTTAGTCTTGTGATTCTAAGATTAGTTCAAGGTTTGGATGGCTAATCTACGTTCATCGAGATTGTGTTTCCCAAACTTGATCGCAATCAAGGTTTCAAAGATAAAACGAAATTAGAATTATGAAGAGTTCATAATTGCTAAAATTGAGAAACAAAGTTCTTGATTCAATGATTGGAGATCCATGTGGAATTGTGAATGCAATTGGCCTACGTTCATCGAGACCATCTATTGCTTAGTTTCGGCCACATGGACTACTTTCTTGGTTTCTTGAATTAGTGCGGAATTGTGGTTGCCAATGGATTAGTTTGGCCGCACTTCTTGTTGTCTTGATTTGGAGATGATGACCAAAGTTCAAATAATCTCATCCTCATAATAATAGAGAAACTAATGACACATAAATATTATGCTTAAATTAACGGAGATTAATTTAGTGGCTAAACTTGATGCGTAACATGTTTATCTTGTGTGCTCATAAATATGTTGTATGCTATATGGTAATGAACCTTTAAGAAAGTTTTAAGTCTTTTTTGCCACGCCATGATTAAAACACTGGTTAGTGCATGGGTGATTTTAATGTGGGTTCGCCCTAGCGAGGTGCATTAACTTTATCTATGTATGAGCAAGATGGATGATGTGGGCTCGCCCTAGCGAGGCACATCAACTATACGTTTAAAATGGTTGGACTTAATAAGGCGTCAAAACAGTTTTGGGCCTAGGCAAAAGATGAGATTAAACATGCTTTTGAAATTGGATCACTAAGAATCATATTGGATATGATTGACAAGAAATTGTCTACCTAATTAATTTTATTTTGAGCGGTCCGCCTCCGTGGACTCAAGATTAAATTAAAGTTGGATCTTAGCCCAATTTAAAAGAGTCTCAAGAAAGGATCTAAGAGTCATATGGGATATGATTGACAGGGTTGTCTACCTAATTAATTTGATTTTGTGTAATCCGCCATAGCGGACTTAGAATTAAATTAAAGTTGGATCTTAGCCCATTTAAATTATATTATACATTGGATGTATAAGAAGGTTATATAATTTAGTGGGAGTATTTTTGGAAAATACATTATTTATCTCTTTAATGAGATTGGTACTTGTAAAATTTTGGAAATTTTGCATTGGTTGTAGATGATAACTAAAATCGTTGCGATTAATCCTTGATAAGGATAATGCTTCAAGAGAATGGTACAAACTTCATGGATTGGATCCTGAGCCTAAGAATCGTTCTAAGGCAAGAAGATGGGTTGTACATTCTTGATGGGCCTATTCCTAAAGAACCTAATGCCGGAGTAGACAATCACAAGAATCACGATTATGATTCTAGGAATGTGAGTTGTCTTATGCTCACGATTATGTGCTCTTAAACTCTAACAAAGTTTGGAACTTGTGGAAGCCTATTAAATAGGCGTGGAGTTGAGTTACATGTTTCAAAGAGCAATCTAAGTAAGAGAGGTATAAAACCATTATTGCATTCACTTCTTGCAAAAGGAGTAAAGGGTAATAAGTGGAACCTCACATGCTTAAGATAAAGGCTACGTAGAGCATCTTGAGAAACTTGGTTGTCCAATTGGATTGGAGCAAGCCACGGATCTCATTCTTGATTCATTGTCCAAAAGTTATAATCACTTTGTGATGAACTATAACATGCTTGGAATGGATAAGAATCTCTCTGAATTAAAACTGTGGAGATGAAGATGGTGGAGAATGGATTCTCTAATGCTCATAGTTCATGATGGAAAGAGGCCAAATGCCAAAAGAAAAGTAAGACAAGAGTTTTCAAACCTAAAGGAAATAATTTTGGTTATAATAATAACTCTAATAGATGCAATTTGGTAAAATGGCAATTGGATTGACCATTTAGAATTGTAGTCAAAATTTTGGGTGATCAATAAAAGGAATGGTAGTGGGACTACCACTCGGAATATTTATGTTATAAATTATTCTTTCTAAATTTAATTATTGGGTATTGGATACCAGAATAATTAGTAAGATGAAAGACTACTTATAGTAAAGTTATATCTACAAACAGTAATGATGCAATGGTTGCAACATTGTTCGTAGAACACTTGTAAAGTGACTTTACTGATGAAGTAGGAAATATTATTTGTTATAAGATAATGAAGGATATTCATTTCTTATTTGGAATAAGAAAGGTGCTTTATTTATTATGATTTACTTCATTGTGTTATCATATAAATAAATTTTATATCCTAAATCTTGAAGAACAAAGTAATAAAATCTATAACATCAATAATTAAAATTCTTTATGCCTTATTGTTTTGATCAAATAAATGAGAAATGCATATCTAAAATTTCATGGGACGGAGTTTTAACTCATATGATTTGGAATCACATGATTTATGCAAATATCATTTACTTGGACCAAAACATCTTTTACTATGAATAGTAAAAGGTTAATATCTTAACTGACCTAATACACGTCAATGTATATGGTGCATTAAGAAGAAATGCTAAAAGAGAATTTTGGTTATACTTGGTAAAACTATTCAAAAATTATGATTGGATCATGATGATGAATAATTAAACCAAGAATTTGACAGTCATCATTAAAGTTGTGAAATGGTTTCACAAATTAACTTCACTAAGAATATCATTCTAAATGATATGTCTGCATGGAAGTATAAGAACCTTATTGGATACGGTTCGTTGGATGACAAAGTCAAAGTGATCTTCCATTATTTATTTTGGGGTTATGTATTTAAAACCGCTATGATTATACTAATCTGAATTCCATCAAGAGAGGTTAAATGGTGAAAGAAAACTCGGTTTGTCTTTCATAAAGATTTAAGATGGTGAGACCCTTTTGGAAAGGAGTTGTCTAGGACACACTCACATTTAAATCTAATAAATATATTTTCATGGGATATCCTAAGGAAACTTAAGGATAAAATTTTACTCTTGAGAAACAAATGGTTTGTTGCGTATGATGATACTTTTCTAGATAAAAGGTTTATCTCTAAAAGAATCAGTGGGAGTAAAATATATCTCGAATGGTTCGAGACCTAGAAAATAGTATTTAACCTATGATGGAAGTTGAACAAGTTTTCACAAGGAGCCGTGAAAAGTCTGTTCAAGATATACAAATACTTGCAATACATGATAGGATACAATCTATTAGTAGAAATATTGGATATTTCAAAATAGAAAGTATTGAGGTAAAGTTCATTTAGAATGAAGTATTTACCACCTATCAAAGATGCAATATCAACTCCACATTTAGATTAATGGCTTTGAGTCATAAAATCTAAAAGGCAATTCATGTATAATAATCAAGTTTGGAACTTGATCATTCTAACCTAAGGTGTAAAAACCAAAGGAGATGAATGACTTTTCTTGGAGAAAAATGTTACATGGGTAGCAAGAAACTTATTAGAATTTTCATAGTCACATGTTCATATTTGGAATATGAAATTTGACAAAATGATGTCAAAACAAGCGTTCCTCAACGGGAACTCACGGTGTAGCAAAAGGTCCCCCATGGGGTGGTGAAGGCAGTCTTTTCCTGGTCCTCCTCAGCCATCTTAATCTGGTTATACCCGGCAAAACCATCCATAAAATATTTGACCTCAAAACTAGAGGTTGTATCTACAAGCATGTCGATGTTCGGGAGGGGGAAATCATCTTTGGGACTCGCCTTGTTGAGATCCCTAAAGTCGACACAGCATCGGACCTTTCCGTTGGCCTTTGTGACTGTTACTATGTTGGAGAGCCACGAGGGGTACTCTACCACCCTTATGAGGACGACCCGGAGCAACTTCTGAATCTCTTCTTTAACTTGCAAAGACCATTCCGGTTTGATTCGCCGAAGCTTTTGCTTGACAGGTTTCACCTTGGGATCCACGGGGATCTTGTGTTCAACGATCGAAGAATCCAACCCAGGCATATCCTTATAAGACCAAGCAAACACATCCAAATACTCCTTAAGTAGCTCAACCAAAGCTTCTCTTTTGGCTCCTTTGAAGTAGCTACCAATCTGTGTTTCTTTCGGCTCATTTTTAGTCCCCAAATTCACCTTAGTTAAAACCTCTTCGGCAGCTTGGGCACGGTTTTCCTCTCGATCAACAACCTGCTTTGATGATTGTTTAATGTTTTGTTCATTTAGTGTGTCTGCATTATTAGGTGATTCATCATTAACCGTTTTTAGATTATTAGTTAATTTATCATCTAATAAGTTGGCAATGAGGGGATACTCGGAAAGGTCTATCATTTCATTCAATGCAAACGGGAATACAACGTTGGCTACAAGTTCATAATCCTCGGGCGTGAGGCCCTTGAAGGAGGAAGACTCAAATTCAAAGACAAGAGATTGAGGAGACTCAACTACATTGGACCCTATGACGTTTGACTCTAGGGGGCGGGGAACCAATCCAAGCTTTGTGGTCATTTCCTCCTTGCTCGCCACCGGTCCAGAGAAAGTTACCCAATTCTTCAGAGGCATGTCCATTGGGCTTACCAAGGTACGAGGGTCAAAGGTCCCAAGAGATCCATCTCCTATCACAGCAATCATTTCCTTTTCGAGGCCAATCAGATCAGGTACGACCAACTCCTCCCCAAACATTTCTTGCATTACCACACCATTCCATTCGTCGTCCATGACTTCCTTGGTGGCGTGCTCGGGAGTTACCTCCATTTTGACCCCAAACGGGTCCCCTTTCTTGGATAGCCTCCACCATAGACAAGGTTTTAAATTCCCTTACCATCTCGCCCCCCCCCCCCTTAAAGGTGTATTCGTGGCTAATAGTGGTCTCGGTAGGACCGGTCATCTTGGGTGTATCAAAAAATGCCCTCCTTACGGGGTTAGCCACTATCCCTCAGAATCTTTTGAGATCCTCTTGTAACTTATCCCAATTGGTCATCATTGGCTTCTTCGGCTCCGGGGCCTCGGTTTGGACCCCTCCTTCACAAAGTAGCGGCTCATATCAAAAGTGTGAGGGAGGAGGTTGGAAGCCTTAAGCGGAATCCCTTGAGCTCTCTGGCTTGGCTTCTTTTCCGATCCATTTCCTTATCCATCCTAAGGTCCTCGGGGGTGGGTTTGTATCCCAAGACATGGAGCGTCTTTTGCTCTTTGATCTCACTAATCTTGTGGGTTCCTTCGAGTTTCTTTCCAAGACCAAGCCCCGGAAGGTAGCGCATTAAATGCATCATTTTCATTGCAGGGGGAATCCTGTCCTTGGTGAGCGTAAGATCTACACAACAGATGTGGGTTTTGGATGGTATCTCGGTGAAGCCGGTCAAAACCATGCCGCTCTCCTCGTGTTTGATTTCTAACACGGGAATCCCATTGGTGTTGGTTCCTTCTGTAGTAACACTGTCCCCATAAATGGTTGTCAAATTACCCTCTTGCACATACTTCACGCACTGGTGAAGGGTGGAGGCTACCCCGTTGACTTTATGGAGCCATGGGCGTCCCAATAGGGCGGTGAAGGATATGGGGATGTCAAGCACTTGGAAGTCGGTTGGCATCATTTGTTTTCCAAACCAAAGGTTCAAGGTGGCCACCCCTAGGACTGAGCGGGCTGTGGAATCATAAGCCTTAACGGTGATCATGGAAGGCTTTAGGTCGGTGGTCTTAAGACCAAGTAGATCCATCATCTTAGCGGGGAGGACATTCATGGCGGGACCATTATCAACCAAAACCCGAGGGAGGCGGCGCTCATCCAATTGCACCGTGATGTAGAGGGCCTCGTTGTGGTTAGCCCCAAATTTTGGCAAATCCAAGTCCGTGAATGTGATGACATTCCCATATTGAACACTCCCAATCATTTGTACGGCCTCTTCGGGGGTAGGCGTGGTAGGTACCATAGTTTGGGCCAAGCATTCCTCCAAATTGAGCTTGTGAGGATAGGAGGAAGTGAGGAGGGACCATAAAGATATGTTAGCTTGTGTCCTCTTGAGTTGGGTTAAGCGGGATCCTCTTCTCCGGAATCTAGGGCTTTTGCCTCACTAGCAAGAGGGGGAGGCATTCGGTGTTCCGGTGGCGGAGGTTTCTTAGGGTTCTCCGTGTGCACTTGCCCCGATCGAGTCAGTACACTCACTTCCAAAGGGTTGTTAACCTCTTCCGCCCCTTTCCTGAGTGACGGGGGGTTCCTTGGTACCATATGGCCATGCTTCCTTTCTCAACTCATTCACCATGACCATTCCTTTCGGGGCGTATGCCGACTCACGAATCTTTTCTAGAGAGATATGGTGGTGGTTTTGGCTCTTCCAAACTCCTACGGTTTCACAGAGTTTTTCCAAAGTAAGAATGCAGAAATAGTAATCTGGGAATACAGACCCATCAATCAGCGGTGATGGTGGAGACAACGGTGGCATAGCTAAGAAGTCATCCAAGGCAGGAAGGCCTTCTCCTTCCAATCTCGGGGAAGGAACACGGGGAGGCATTTTTTAAGATGCCTCATCATCATCACTTTCACCCAGGATTCGGAGCTCCTTACGGGGCATAGAGCGAATGGATCCTTTCATTTGGGCGAGGTACCCTTCATAGTTGGTGATTTCCGGGGTCTTTGCAATTTCGGACCCATTCTTTCCATTAGGGTGACCCACCCGCTTAATTTTCCTTTTGCCGATGGATGAACTACATGCTTCAATGACATGGAAGCAATCATCGGGTGGAGGACAAACCCCATTTGAGCCTTGGCTCTCGCTGTCCAACGCATTCTTAATGAACTTTTCCATTTCCTCCATGCACTCTTCGAATGTTAGCTCATGCTCGGTGAGTGTTATTACGATCAACTCAACGGCATTTTGGTGGGGGATCCTCGCACTCATCACATTGGTAATCATGGAGTCGGATGGGCACTTCATGTTTCCCTCCTGCACACATTCCCATAGGGTTTCCTTCCATTCCTCCCCAATCTCGGTCATCGGGACATTGAACTCCAAAAGGTTCATCGGTGTCGGCTCCCCGAACTCAATCATATTCACATCGACTGGCCCAAATTCAACCATATTAATGCCATGGTTGTTGGGGAACGGATTATTGATCATGTTCAGCCTTTGGGGGTGCTCGAGCTTCCCTTTGCCAGTCAAATCTAGGATGATGCGCTTTACAGCGGGGCAATCATCGGTATCGTGCCCATGGTAGCTTTGAAATACACACCTCTTGCTCTCGTCACGGTACCTCTCGGGGTTTCTGGGTTGGAAGTTAACCAGGGGTTTTGCAAGGCCTTGTTTAACTAACCCTTCAAACACCTTACCCAACGGCATCCCAAAGTCCTCAAATCTAACATACGGGCGCCTTTCCAAGTTCCTGGCCCTTTGCGGAGTTTGTCTCGGATTCTCCCTTTGTATATTGTTTACCGTTCCCACAGCTTCCTTCCCTTTACCGGCTGTTGCGGGACGATATCTGTAGGAGTTCCCACTGGCCTGAGTAGAGGATTGCTCATTAAGAGCCTTCTCATATTTGGACCCGGCAGTGACCATTGCCCGGAGGTTGGGGTAAAAGTGATGACTGATCAAGGCCCGCAGCTTAGGTTTCAAACATGATTGGAAAATGTCCAATTGTTCTTCTTCCGTGGGTGGGTTAGAAATATCCCCAAGTTTATAATTCCACCTCTTGTAGAACTCTCCTATTGGTTCATCTCCCTTTTGCAGGGTGCTTTGCAGATCAACCCGGTTAGTTTCCCATTCTAGGTTTGACCGATATTTGTTGAGGAATGCTTCCTTGATTGCATCCCACGTTTCTCGGGATTCATCTTTCAAGTGAAAGAACCACTTGAGGGCGTTTCCCCTTAAGGACAGTTGGAATTGATTGGCCAGTTGCTGCATGGTACACCCTTTTGCTCTCATGGCTAAAGTATAAGCATTGAGATGAGTCTGGGGCAGGCAGTCCCATCAAATTTATCTATCTCTAGCATTTTGAACTTGTGAGGTAGAGGAACAATCTTGTTGGGGTCGGTGATCCCCAAGGAGGATTTCTTTTCGTTCATCCCCTCAAATCTTTCTTCCATTTGTTTCAACTTCTCTACCAACCACCCCATCTGGGGGTCCACATGTGGGCTTGAGTTGATTGATCCCACGGTTTGGCTCCTTACTGGCATTATGGTGGTGGGTGAAGTGGTGGATGGGACCATCGGAGGAGGATTTTGAGGCGGCAAATGGGTGTAGATATACCCTGGTACCGGGTTACTTGTTGGGATATATGGTGGGATAGCCTCAGAGGTTTTGGCCATTGGGTGGTAAAGTGGGTAAGGCACTTCTCGAGAGGTGGTTGGCAAAGCCGGAGGTGGAAGGACAATGGTAGCTGGAGCCAAGGGTGCTCAGCTATTTGGGATTGTGTCATACAAGTTGAACCCTGGCGGGTACATGGGAAAACCGCCCGGCGGGACAAAGGAAGCATGAGTGGTAGGCACATTTTGGTGAGTGGTTGCTTGGAATATGGGACGTGAGATCTCCACATTTGGGTAAGCTTGAGGGGGCGGGACCCGGTTATATCCTCGGGGCTACACATTCTCAATCCCCTCTTCATCAGTGATTTCCACAAAACTTCCGTCGTTTTCAAACACAACGGCTACCCCTCTCTGCCTTATGGCTTCCATAACCCTATTTGTATATCCTCATGGCGTTTCCTGACATTCTCTTCCCGGGCCCTGGCGGCCTCTAGAGCTTGTACCAGCTCTTCCCTACTAAGACCATTCGGATCTGCTGCGTTGTCACCCCCACCACTACTTCCTGTCGGACTGGCCATTCGAAAAAGTCTGGGTGAAGCTGCTGATGAACTATCAGACTCGGCACTAATCATACGATGACCCGGAACTCTGACCCACTTCTTACGAGCTGCGGAGGAGAGGGAGGTTCATTTCAGACTCGGGTTTCAACTCGGGTTGGTGTTTGGGAGAATAGGTTTTAGGCACATGCAACATGAAGGTTCATTATTATTAATTATGTTCATGTTTACTTAAAACGCATTTATTCCTAACTGGTTGGAAAAGATTTCTCTTCTTTTTCGCAACTATTCTACATCCTGGATCAGTGGAGGCCATCACTACGCCTATACACCCCTCGTTTTTCACCTTCCTTGCACACTCCCAAGGATGGACTGTCCCGGGCGAGGGTCCTATAGGGTAAGCGGCTTCCACCGACAAAAAGAAATGAACCTAGGGTCTAGTGCATCACAAGATTCCCAATGCGTGAGCCATTCCAATCATGATTAAGCCCCGGTTAAGATCGAGATTCGTCTTAGGGACTTAAGGGACTTCCGGCAAAACCTCATCTTTGATGAGGGCTCTCGAATCTTATCCATGGGCTTAAGGATGATTAGTATGAACCATTTATTAGGGCTCGACAACACAGTGTCACCCTATCCATAACACATGACTTAGGTTAATTATAGCCAATATTAACTCATAAGTCAAAGACCGGGTCAAAGTTGACCATGGTCACACTTGCTTTCACAAGGAGTCGTGACTCGGGCATTAACTTGGCCACAATTAATCTCAAACACGTATTAGCGACGTGGTAACGTGAGCTAGACCAAAAACCAACCGAAGTTACGGTATTTGTGTGTCACGGACAAGTGTGGTTGACTCGGCTCGGAAGGGGAGGTGGAATGGACCCGTGCGCGCTAGAAGGGCACAAGAGCACCAATCAAGCTGCATCGTGGCATCCATCCCAGGTTTAAAGGGCATTTGGAACGTGCAAGGTCAAGTGCGCGTAGTGTGAAGCCATTCTATGTTCTCTTTTGAGTCAAAATAGAAATTTTCGGTTCGTTTTAACATCATGAGCAATGTATAATCAACATATGAACAAGCATGAATAAGCATAATCAACAAAAATGAGCAAGCATGAATAAGCTATTTACACAAGCAATCAAGCAAGAATCATATGAACAAACAAAGCCAAAACTTGTACATACAACAAATTGTGCACAACCCAAAAAAAATTCTTTGAAATCAAAACTTCACAAGAAACAATCTTTTTGAAAACCATTCGCGAAACAAGTTGTGCACAACAAAAGGATTCAAAATCTTTACAAAAGGGGTTATGCACAAGGAGGCCTTAAAAACCCAATTTTATATCCAAAAAAGCTTGTGCATAACCAAGCTTTAAAAACCAAGTTTTGGCTAAAAAAGAAGAAGGTAATGTGCACAAACAAATCTGTAAATTTGGAACCTGGATAAGAAGAAGCAAAAGGGACACAGAATGTTTCTGCCCTGCACAAAATTGTTAAATTTTGAAACATTCTGTTCCCTGCCCAACATAGCCGTACGGCTATAGCATCCTGACAATTATTTTTTGCAGTTTTTCAACTTCTGATCATCAAGCCCCAGTTTATTGCATTTCCAGAACAGTTTCCACTCCAGAAGATTCAAACAGAAACACAGCACACATAAAACAAACACAAAAGTTAATGAAAACGGGGGACGGGAGTTTGACCCACACAAAAGTGTCCTCAAAGCTTCTAAAAAGAAGTTTGCAAAAACTTTACTCCCCAGCGGAGTCGCCACTATAAGGATCCCGCCCCGTGAAGAAGGAAACGAAGGGGTTAATTTTTGTTTCGAAGGGCGAAAAACCAAACACGGTTATCACGCAAAACATAACGGAGTCGCCACATTTGTTAATTATTTAGCCCAACAAATGGAAAGGTAAGAGATTCTATTAGTTCGGAGGTCAGGTTACGCCTTGGGAAGAGTTTTACGTCACCCAAGTCACCTCGGATAGGACCGAGTCTCCCTAACGTTAGTTAACAAACGTGCATGTGTGTGTGTGTATTTCAAAAATGGGAGAAACTGACATTTTAACAAAACTGGTTAATTATTTAACAGAAAAAGGTTATTTTGCAAACATTTCAGTCAGAAATGGAAGAAACTGGAAAATGCACTCCCTAGCCAAAGTAGCCGTATGGCTAGGGAGAGCATTCCAGGGGTTTTTGGTAGTTTATCAGAAAACTGTCCAGTTTCAGGCAAAACAGAGTGTTCTTGCTGAGACTGGACTGAAATGAACATTTTCAATTATTTTCTTTAACCAAAACATGGATTTAATCATCCCTATGTCATTGATCACAAATTAGACACCAAAAACAATGGTTTTGGGTGTGATCAAGACAATCATTGGGGAAATTTTGAGAAATGTGATGAACATGCCCTTTGGGCTAAAATGACCATTTGATGAGTAAAGATTGAAACTTTACCATCAAAATGGACTTATGATGCAAGATTAAACCTTTAGGGACAAAAATATAAAATAAAGATTGAATCTTTATGTCCCATGCTTGGTGATTTTATGGCTAGGTCATGGTTGGGATGATAAAGATTGAAACTTTATCACCCAATCATGACTCTCATGGCCAAACAAGAACAAAATCAATATGAAATTTAACAAATCATGATCATCCTTAGGTTTTGTCCCATAATCACACACTAGGCATGAAGGGAACCTTGAATCACCTCATGATTTGGTTCCAATATACATATATAATCATAATATATAGCTTGAGAGGATAAGACTTGTATAATATATATATATATATATATATCTAGTGCTTGAAATGGACAAGACTTTCAATGAAATGTAAAGTGCTTGAATGGACAAGGCTTGCAAAAATAATAAGAAATAACACAAGAATGAGCAATAATATGAACAATAATAAAAGAGTTTGAGATGAATAAGAAGATGGGGAGAAGGAGGCTTCACCTATGATGGTTATGGCATATCTTCCTCTCTTTTCACCAAAATGTATATATCACTCACTTTATGCTCTCAAACTGGCAGAGTATCAGCTCACAAAACGTTTTCTCCCCCCTCTAAAATGATCAGCATGGGGTTCAATTTTTAGAGGCTGAGGGTGCCCAACATAGTCGTACGGCTAGGGACCTCATTTGCCCAAACCATCCGTAAGACTCGACTTGGCGAGCTTCTGGATTTTTCTAAATTTAATTCCAGTTCAGACCTGGAATATCAAGTTTATCCTAGTGAGGTCCTGGCCCATTGGTTTATCCATGAATGGTACCAAGAATTCCTCTAAAGTAGGTCAAATTCAGATTGGGGTACTTACAGGTTGGCACGTGACTTAAATTTTTTAACAAGAAGGTTCAACACATATAGTATGGTAACATGTTTATACGCACATAATATAAACATGTAAAGCATCGGTTAATAATTTAATTAATCCCATTAATTAAAGTATGATTTCATGTGATTGATTTATGGGGATAAATTCTTAAACACTTAATTGTGAGCACGATTGTACGGTCGAAACTAAGTCAGAAACCATCCACAATCCCGTACCAAATTTAGAAACTAGAAGAAACAACTAAATTAAGCCAAAAGGCATCCACAATCCCTTAGATAAAGTAACTCGATTCTAAATTGTTTCGTCTCATCAATTTATGATTTTGTCCTTGAAATTTATTTTCAGGAAACACGGTTTCTAAAACCAGCCATCTGGCAAATAAATTCAATCCAAATTAATTTTGAAATTGACATTTAATTTCAAGAAATATTGTTTCCAAAACCAGCCATCTGACAAATAAATTCAACTCAAAATATTTACCATTGTGTTTCAATTTTAAAATCCTAAAATTGCTTTCTTTGATTCAACTAGGGTTTGATGATGTTCATGATGATCAAATCACCATGTTCATCAAAACCTTGAATAAACAATTTATTCTTGAATCTAGAATCATCAACAAATTAATCCAATTAAGTTTTGATGATCACAGGGAACATAATAATCAAATTATTATTGCAATCTTAGATCCCACATAAGGTTTTTAAACGGTGCGATTAATTATTGTATTTCATAAATACTCCCACTAAATTATAAATCCTTCAAATACATTAGCGTATCATATAATTTTCATGAGCTAGGACCCAACTTTAATTTAATTTTAAGTCAGTTTTGGCGATACTGCTCAAAATTAAATTAATTAGGTAGATAACTTTTTCCAATCATATCATATATGACTCTTAAATACTTTATGAGATTTCTTTAGGCATCATATGTCACAAGAATGTTTTAATCTCATCTCGTGCCTTAAGCCCAAAACCCTATTGATTGGTTAATTTAGTCAAACCATGATAGACGCATAAGAACCACTCATTCACTCATATTGTTCATACAAGGATAGAATCAATGCACCTACGCTTTGGTGTAACCCACACAAAACTATCCATGTAATCCCAAGTGTCTATCATGGGTTGGCACGTGGCTTAAATTTTTTAACAAGAAGGTTCAACACATATAGTATGGTAACATCTTTATACGCACATAATATAAACATGTAAAGCATCGGTTAATAATTTAATTAATCACATTAATTATAGTATGATTTCATGTGATTGATTTATGGGGATAAATTCTTAAACATTTAATTGTGAACACGATTGTACGGTCGAAACTAAGTCGGAAAGCATCCACAATCCCGTACCAAATTTAGAAACTAGTAGAAACAACTAAACTAAGCCAAAAATCATCTACAATCACTTACATAAAGAAACTCGATTCTAAATTCTTTCGTCTCATAAATTTATGACTTTGTCCTTGAGATTTATTTTCAGGAAACACGGTTTCTAAAACCAGCCATCTGGCAAATAAATTCAATCCAAAGTAATTTTGAAATTGACATTTAATTTCAAGAAATACGGTTTCCAAAACCAGCCATCTGACAATTAAATTCAACTCAAAATATTTACCATTGTGTTTCAATTTTAAAACTCTAAAATTGCTTTCCTTGATTCAACTAGGGTTTGATGTTCATGATGATCAAATCACTATGTTCATTGAAACCTTGAATAAACAATTTATTCTTGAATCTAGAATCATCAACAAATTAATCCAATTAACTTTTGATGATCACAAGGAACATAATAATCAAATTATTATTGCAATCTTAGATCCCACATAACGTATTTAAATGGTGCGATTAATTATTGTATTTCATAAATACTCCCACTAAATTATATAACCTTCAAATACATTAGCGTATCATATAAATTTCATGGGCTAGGACCTAACTTTAATTTAATTTTAAGTCCGCTTTGGCGATACTGCTCAAAATTAAATTAATTAGGTAGATAACTTTTACGAATCATATTATATATGACTCTTAGATCCTTTGTGAGATTCTTTAGACATCATATGTCACAAGCATGTTTTAATCTCATCTTGTGCCTTAAGCCCAAAACCCTTTTGATAGCTTAATTAAGTCAAACCATGATAGACGCATAGGAACCACTCATTCACTCATCTTGTTCATACAAGAATAGAATCAATGCACCTACGCTTTGGCGTAACCCACACAAAACTACCCGTGTAATCCAAGTGCCTATCATGGGTTGGCACGTGACTTAAATTTTTTAACAAGAAGGTTCAACACATATAGTATGGTAACATGTTTATACGCACATAATATAAACATGTAAAGCATCGGTTAATAATTTAATTAATCCCATTAATTAAAGTATGATTTCATGTGATTGATATATGGGGATAAATTCTTAAACACTTAATTGTGAACACGATTGAACGGTTGAAACTAAGTCAAAAAGCATCCACAATCCAGTACCAAATTTAGAAACTAGAAGAAACAACTAAACTAAGCCAAAAGACATCCACAATCCCTTACATAAAGTAACTCGATTCTAAATTCTTTCGTCTCATTAATTTATGACTTTGTCCTTGAGATTTATTTTCAGGAATCACGGGTTCTAAACCAGCCATCTGGCAAATTAATTCAATCCAAAGTAATTTTTAAATTGACATTTAATTTCAAGAAATACGGTTTCCAAAACCAGCCATCTGACAATTAAATTCAACTCAAAATATTTACCATTGTGTTTCAGTTTTAAAACTCTAAAATTGCTTTCCTTGATTCAACTAGGGTTTGATGTTCATGATGATCAAATCACCATGTTCATTGAAACCTTGAATAAACAATTTATTCTTGAATCTAGAATCATCAACAAATTAATCCAATTAACTTTTGATGATCACAAGGAACATAATAATCAAATTATTATTGCAATCAAGATTCCACATAACGTATTTAAACGGTGCGATTAATTATTGTATTTCATAAATACTCACACTAAATTATATAACCTTCAAATACATTAGCGTATCATATAATTTTCATGGGCTAGGACCCAATTTTAATTTAATTTTAAGTCCGCTTTGGCGATACTGCTCAAAATTAAATTAATTAGGTAGATAACTTTTACGAATCATATTATATATGACTCTTAGATCCTTTGTGAGATTCTTTAGACATCATATGTCACAAGCATGGTTTAATCTCATCTTGTGCCTTAAGCCCAAAACCCTTTTGATAGCTTAATTAAGTCAAACCATGATAGACGCATAGGAACCACTCATTCACTCATCTTGTTCATACAAGAATAGAATCAATGCACCTACGCTTTGGCGTAACCCACACAAAACTACCCGTGTAATCCCAAGTGTCTATCATGGGTTGGCACGTGACTTAAATTTTTTAACAAGAAGGTTCAAAACATATAGTATGGCAACATGTTTATACGCACATAATATAAACATGTAAAGCATCGGTTAATAATTTAATTAATCCCATTAATTAAAGTATGATTTCATGTGATTGATATATGGGGATAAATTCTTAAACACTTAATTGTGAACACGATTGTACGGTTGAAACTAAGTCAAAAAGCATCCACAATCCAGTACCAAATTTAGAAACTAGAAGAAACAACTAAACTAAGTCAAAAGACATCCACAATCCCTTACATAAAGTAACTCGATTCTAAATTGTTTCGTCTCATCAATTTATGACTTTGTCCTTGAGATTTATTTTCAGGAAACACGGGTTCTAAACCAGCCATCTGGCAAATAAATTCAATCCAAAGTAATTTTGAAATTGACATTTAATTTCAAGAAATACGGTTTCCAAAACCAGCCATCTGACAATTAAATTCAACTCAAAATATTTACCATTGTGTTTCAATTTTAAAACTCTAAAATTGCTTTCCTTGATTCAACTAGGGTTTGATGTTCATGATGATCAAATCACCATGTTCATCAAAACCTTGAATAAACAATTTATTCTTGAATCTAGAATCGTCAACAAATTAATCCAATTAACTTTTGATGATCACAAGGAACATAATAATCAAATTATTATTGCAATCTTAGATCCCACATAACGTATTTAAACGGTGCGATTAATTATTGTATTTCATAAATACTCCCACTAAATTATATAACCTTCAAATACATTAGCGTATCATATAATTTTCATGGGCTAGGACCCAACTTTAATTTAATTTTAAGTCCGTTTTGGCGATACTACTCAAAATTAAATTAATTAGGTAGATAACTTTTACCAACCATATCATATATGACTCTTAGATACTTTATGAGATTCTTTAGACATCATATGTCACAAGCATGTTTAATCTCATCTCGTGCCTTAAGCCAAAACCCTTTTGATAGCTTAATTAAGTCAAACCATGATAGACGCGTAGGAACCACTCATTCATTCATCTTGTTCATACAAGGATAGAATCAATGCACCTACTCTTTGGCGTAACCCACACAAAACTACCCGTGTAATCCCAAGTGTCTATCATGGGTTAGCACGTGACTTAAATTTTTTAACAAGAAGGTTCAACACATATATTATGGTAACATGTTTATACACACATAATATAAACATGTAAAGCATCGGTTAATAATTTAATTAATCACATTCATTAAAGTATGATTTCTTGTGATTGATTTATGGGGATAAATTCTTAAACACTTAATTGTGAACACGATTGTACGGTCGAAACTAAGTGAAAAAGCATCCACAATCCCGTACCAAATTTAGAAACTAGAAGAAACAACTAAACTAAGCCAAAAGGCATCCACAATCCCTTACATAAACTAACTCGATTCTAAATTGTTTCGTCTCATCAATTTATGACTTTGTCCTTGAGATTTATTTTCAGAAAACACGGGTTCTAAACCAGCCATCTGGCAAATAAATTCAATCCAAAGTAATTTTCAAATTGACATTTATTTTCAAGAAATACGGTTTCCAAAACCAGCCATCTGACAATTAAATTCAACTCAAAATATTTACCATTGTGTTTCAATTTTAAAACTCTAAAATTGCTTTCCTTGATTCAACTAGGGTTTGATGTTCATGATGATCAAATCACCATGTTCATCAAAACCTTGAATAAACAATTTATTCTTGAATCTAGAATCATCAACAAATTAATCCAATTAACTTTTGATGATCACAAGGAACATAATAATCAAATTATTATTGCAATCTTAGATCCCACATAACGTATTTAAATGGTGCGATTAATTATTGTATTTCATAAATACTCCCACTAAATTATATAACCTTCAAATACATTAGCGTATCATATAAATTTCATGGGCTAGGACCTAACTTTAATTTAATTTTAAGTCCGCTTTGGCGATACTGCTCAAAATTAAATTAATTAGGTAGATAACTTTTACGAATCATATTATATATGACTCTTAGATCCTTGGTGAGATTCTTTAGACATCATATGTCACAAGCATGTTTTAATCTCATCTTGTGCCTTAAGCCCAAAACCCTTTTGATAGCTTAATTAAGTCAAACCATGATAGACGCATAGGAACCACTCATTCACTCATCTTGTTCATACAAGAATAGAATCAATGCACCTACGCTTTGGCGTAACCCACACAAAACTACCCGTGTAATCCCAAGTGTCTATCATGGGTTGGCACGTGACTTAAATTTTTTAACAAGAAGGTTCAACACATATAGTATGGTAACATGTTTTATACGCACATAATATAAACATGTAAAGCATCGGTTAATAATTTAATTAATCCCATTAATTAAAGTATGATTTCATGTGATTGATATATGGGGATAAATTCTTAAACACTTAATTGTGAACACGATTGAACGGTTGAAACTAAGTCAAAAAGCATCCACAATCCAGTACCAAATTTAGAAACTAGAAGAAACAACTAAACTAAGCCAAAAGACATCCACAATCCCTTACATAAAGTAACTCGATTCTAAATTCTTTCGTCTCATTAATTTATGACTTTGTCCTTGAGATTTATTTTCAGGAATCACGGGTTCTAAACCAGCCATCTGGCAAATTAATTCAATCCAAAGTAATTTTTAAATTGACATTTAATTTCAAGAAATACGGTTTCCAAAACCAGCCATCTGACAATTAAATTCAACTCAAAATATTTACCATTGTGTTTCAGTTTTAAAACTCTAAAAGTGCTTTCCTTGATTCAACTAGGGTTTGATGTTCATGATGATCAAATCACCATGTTCATCAAAACCTTGAATAAACAATTTATTCTTGAATCTAGAATCATCAACAAATTAATCCAATTAACTTTTGATGATCACAAGGAACATAATAATCAAATTATTATTGCAATCTTAGATCCCACATAACGTATTTAAACGGTGCGATTAATTATTGTATTTCATAAATACTCCCACTAAATTATAAATCCTTCAAATACATTAGCGTATCATATAATTTTCATGGGCTAGGACCCAACTTTAATTTAATTTTAAGTCAGTTTTGGCGATACTGCTCAAAATTAAATTAATTAGGTAGATAACTTTTACCAATCATATCATATATGACTCATAGATACTTTATGAGATTCTTTAGACATCATACGTCACAAGCATGTTTAATCTCATCTCGTGCCTTAAGCCCAAAACCCTTTTGATAGCTTAATTAAGTCAAACCATGATAGACGCATAGGAACCACTCATTCACTCATCTTGTTCATACAAGGATAGAATCAATGCACCTACGCTTTGGCGTAACCCACACAAAACTGCCCGTGTAATCCAAAGTGTCTATCATGGGTTAGCACGTGACTTAAATTTTTTATCAAGAAGGTTCAACACATATAGTATGGTAACATGTTTATACGCACATAATATAAACATGTAAAGCATCGGTTAATAATTTAATTAATCACATTCATTAAAGTATGATTTCTTGTGATTGATTTATGGGGATAAATTCTTAAACACTTAATTGTGAACACGATTGTACGGTCGAAACTAAGTGAAAAAGCATCCACAATCCCGTACCAAATTTAGAAACTAGAAGAAACAACTAAACTAAGCCAAAAGGCATCCACAATCCCTTACATAAACTAACTCGATTCTAAATTGTTTCGTCTCATCAATTTATGACTTTGTCCTTGAGATTTATTTTCAGAAAACACGGGTTCTAAACCAGCCTTCTGGCAAATAAATTCAATCCAAAGTAATTTTCAAATTGACATTTATTTTCAAGAAATACGGTTTCCAAAACCAGCCATCTGACAATTAAATTCAACTCAAAATATTTACCATTGTGTTTCAATTTTAAAACTCTAAAATTGCTTTCCTTGATTCAACTAGGGTTTGATGTTCATGATGATCAAATCACCATGTTCATCAAAACCTTGAATAAACAATTTATTCTTGAATCTAGAATCATCAACAAATTAATCCAATTAACTTTTGATGATCACAAGGAACATAATAATCAAATTATTATTGCAATCTTAGATCCCACATAACGTATTTAAACGGTGCGATTAATTATTGTATTTCATAAATACTCCCACTAAATTATAAATCCTTCAAATACATTAGCGTATCATATAATTTTCATGGGCTAGGACCCAACTTTAATTTAATTTTAAGTCAGTTTTGGCGATACTGCTCAAAATTAAATTAATTAGGTAGATAACTTTTACCAATCATATCATATATGACTCTTAGATACTTTATGAGATTCTTTAGACATCATATGTCACAAGCATGTTTAATCTCATCTCGTGCCTTAAGCCCAAAACCCTTTTGATAGCTTAATTAAGTCAAACCATGATAGACGCATAGGAACCACTCATTCACTCATCTTGTTCATACAAGGATAGAATCAATGCACCTACGCTTTGGCGTAACCCACACAAAACTACCCGTGTAATCCCAAGTGTCTATCATGGGTTGGCACGTGACTTAAATTTTTTAACAAGAAGGTTCAACACATATAGTATGGTAACATGTTTATACGCACATAATATAAACATGTAAAGCATCGGTTAATAATTTAATTAATCACATTAATTAAAGTATGATTTCTTGTGATTGATTTATGGGGATAAATTCTTAAACACTTAATTGTGAACACGATTGTACGGTCGAAACTAAGTGAAAAAGCATCCACAATCCCGTACCAAATTTAGAAACTAGAAGAAACAACTAAACTAAGCCAAAAGGCATCCACAATCCCTTACATAAAGTAACTCGATTCTAAATTGTTTCGTCTCATCAATTTATGACTTTGTCCTTGAGATTTATTTTCAGGAAAACACGGGTTCTAAACCAGCCATCTGGCAAATAAATTCAATCCAAAGTAATTTTGAAATTGACATTTATTTTCAAGAAATACGGTTTCCAAAACCAGCCATCTGACAATTAAATTCAACTCAAAATATTTACCATTGTGTTTCAATTTTAAAACTCTAAAATTGCTTTCCTTGATTCAACTAGGGTTTGATGTTCATGATGATCAAATCACCATGTTCATCAAAACCTTGAATAAACAATTTATTCTTGAATCTAGAATCATCAACAAATTAATCCAATTAACTTTTGATGATCACAAGGAACATAATAATCAAATTATTATTGCAATCTTAGATCCCACATAACGTATTTAAACGGTGCGATTAATTATTGTATTTCATAAATACTCCCACTAAATTATAAATCCTTCAAATACATTAGCGTATCATATAATTTTCATGGGCTAGGACCCAACTTTAATTTAATTTTAAGTCAGTTTTGGCGATACTGCTCAAAATTAAATTAATTAGGTAGATAACTTTTACCAATCATATCATATATGACTCTTAGATACTTTATGAGATTCTTTAGACATCATATGTCACAAGCATGTTTAATCTCATCTCGTGCCTTAAGCCCAAAACCCTTTTGATAGCTTAATTAAGTCAAACCATGATAGACGCATAGGAACCACTCATTCACTCATCTTGTTCATACAAGGATAGAATCAATGCACCTACGCTTTGGCGTAACCCACACAAAACTACCCGTGTAATCCCAAGTGTCTATCATGGGTTGGCACGTGACTTAAATTTTTTAACAAGAAGGTTCAACACATATAGTATGGTAACATGTTTATACGCACATAATATAAACATGTAAAGCATCGGTTAATAATTTAATTAATCACATTAATTAAAGTATGATTTCATGTGATTGATTTATGGGGATAAATTCTTAAACACTTAATTGTGAACACGATTGTACGGTCGAAACTAAGTCAAAAAGCATCCACAATCCCGTACCAAATTTAGAAACTAGTAGAAACAACTAAACTAAGCCAAAAATCATATACAATCCCTTACATAAAGAAACTCGATTCTAAATTCTTTCGTCTCATCAATTTATGACTTTGTCCTTGAGATTTATTTTCAGGAAACACGGGTTCTAAACCAGCCATCTGGCAAATAAATTCAATCCAAAGTAATTTTGAAATTGACATTTAATTTCAAGAAATACGGTTTCCAAAACCAGCCATCTGACAATTAAATTCAACTCAAAATATTTACCATTGTGTTTCAATTTTAAAACTCTAAAATTGCTTTCCTTGATTCAACTAGGGTTTGATGTTCATGATGATCAAATCACCATGTTCATCAAAACCTTGAATAAACAATTTATTCTTGAATCTAGAATCATCAACAAATTAATCCAATTAACTTTTGATGATCACAAGGAACATAATAATCAAATTATTATTGCAATCTTAGATCCCACATAACGTATTTAAACGGTGCGATTAATTATTGTATTTCATAAATACTCCCACTAAATTATAAACCTTCAAATACATTAGCGTATCATATAATTTTCATGGGCTAGGACCCAACTTTAATTTAATTTTAAGTCCGTTTTGGCGATACTGCTCAAAATTAAATTAATTAGGTAGATAACTTTTACCAATCATATCATATATGACTCTTAGATACTTTATGAGATTCTTTAGACATCATATGTCACAAGCATGTTTAATCTCATCTCGTGCCTTAAGCCCAAAACCCTTTTGATAGCTTAATTAAGTCAAACCATGATAGACGCATAGGAACCACTCATTCACTCATCTTGTTCATACAAGGATAGAATCAATGCACCTACGCTTTGGCGTAACCCACACAAAACTACCCGTGTAATCCCAAGTGTCTATCATGGGTTGGCACGTGACTTAAATTTTTTAACAAGAAGGTTCAACACATATAGTATGGTAACATGTTTAACGCACATAATATAAACATGTAAAGCATCGGTTAATAATTTAATTAATCACATTAATTAAAGTATGATTTCTTGTGATTGATTTATGGGGATAAATTCTTAAACACTTAATTGTGAACACGATTGTACGGTCGAAACTAAGTGAAAAAGCATCCACAATCCCGTACCAAATTTAGAAACTAGAAGAAACAACTAAACTAAGCCAAAAGGCATCCACAATCCCTTACATAAAGTAACTCGATTCTAAATTGTTTCGTCTCATCAATTTATGACTTTGTCCTTGAGATTTATTTTCAGGAAACACGGGTTCTAAACCAGCCATCTGGCAAATAAATTCAATCCAAAGTAATTTTGAAATTGACATTTAATTTCAAGAAATACGGTTTCCAAAACCAGCCATCTGACAATTAAATTCAACTCAAAATATTTACCATTGTGTTTCAATTTTAAAACTCTAAAATTGCTTTCCTTGATTCAACTAGGGTTTGATGTTCATGATGATCAAATCACCATGTTCATCAAAACCTTGAATAAACAATTTATTCTTGAATCTAGAATCATCAACAAATTAATCCAATTAACTTTTGATGATCACAAGGAACATAATAATCAAATTATTATTTCAATCTTAGATCCCACATAACGTATTTAAACGGTGCGATTAATTATTGTATTTCATAAATACTCCCACTAAATTATAAACCTTCAAATACATTAGCGTATCATATAATTTTCATGGGCTAGGACCCAATTTAATTTAATTTTAAGTCCGTTTTGGCGATACTGCTCAAAATTAAATTAATTAGGTAGATAACTTTTACCAATCATATCATATATGACTCTTAGATACTTTATGAGATTCTTTAGACATCATATGTCACAAGCATGTTTAATCTCATCTCGTGCCTTAAGCCCAAAACCCTTTTGATAGCTTAATTAAGTCAAACCATGATAGACGCATAGGAACCACTCATTCACTCATCTTGTTCATACAAGGATAGAATCAATGCACCTACGCTTTGGCGTAACCCACACAAAACTGCCCGTGTAATCCCAAGTGTCTATCATGGGTTGGCACGTGACTTAAATTTTTTAACAAGAAGGTTCAACATATATAGTATGGTAACATGTTTAAACGCACATAATATAAACATGTAAAGTATCGGTTAATAATTTAATTAATCACATTAATTAAAGTATGATTTCTTGTGATTGATTTATGGGGATAAATTCTTAAACACGTAATTGTGAACACGATTGTACGGTCGAAACTAAGTGAAAAAGCATCCACAATCCCGTACCAAATTTAGAAACTAGAAGAAACAACTATACTAAGCCAAAAGGCATCCACAATCCCTTACATAAAGTAACTCGATTCTAAATTGTTTCGTCTCATCAATTTATGACTTTGTCCTTGAGATTTATTTTCAGGAAACACGGGTTCTAAACCAGCCATCTGGCAAATAAATTCAATCCAAAGTAATTTTGAAATTGACATTTAATTTCAAGAAATACGGTTTCCAAAACCAGCCATCTGACAATTAAATTCAACTCAAAATATTTACCATTGTGTTTCAATTTTAAAACTCTAAAATTGCTTTCCTTGATTCAACTAGGGTTTGATGTTCATGATGATCAAATCACCATGTTCATCAAAACCTTGAATAAACAATTTATTCTTGAATCTAGAATCATCAACAAATTAATCCAATTAACTTTTGATGATCACAAGGAACATAATAATCAAATTATTATTGCAATCTTAGATCCCACATAACGTATTTAAACGGTGCGATTAATTATTGTATTTCATAAATACTCCCACTAAATTATATAACCTTCAAATACATTAGCGTATCATATAATTTTCATGGGCTAGGACCCAACTTTAATTTAATTTTAAGTCCGTTTTGGCGATACTGCTCAAAATTAAATTAATTAGGTAGATAACTTTTACCAATCATATCATATATGACTCTTAGATACTTTATGAGATTCTTTAGACATCATACGTCACAAGCATGTTTAATCTCATCTCGTGCCTTAAGCCCAAAACCCTTTTGATAGCTTAATTAAGTCAAACCATGATAGACGCATAGGAACCACTCATTCACTCATCTTGTTCATACAAGGATAGAATCAATGCACCTACGCTTTGGCGTAACCCACACAAAACTACCCGTGTAATCCCAAGTGTCTATCATGGGTTGGCACGTGACTTAAATTTTTTAACAAGAAGGTTCAACACATATAGTATGGTAACATGTTTATACGCACATAATATAAACATGTAAAGCATCGGTTAATAATTTAATTAATCACATTAATTAAAGTATGATTTCATGTGATTGATTTATGGGGATAAATTCTTAAACACTTAATTGTGAACACGATTGTACGGTCGAAACTAAGTCAAAAAGCATCCACAATCCCGTACCAAATTTAGAAACTAGAAGAAACAACTAAACTAAGCCAAAAATCATCCACAATCCCTTACATAAAGTAACTCGATTCTAAATTCTTTCGTCTCATCAATTTATGACTTTGTCCTTGAGATTTATTTTCAGGAAACACGGGTTCTAAACCAGCCATCTGGCAAATAAATTCAATCCAAAGTAATTTTGAAATTGACATTTAATTTCAAGAAATACGGTTTCCAAAACCAGCCATCTGACAATTAAATTCAACTCAAAATATTTACCATTGTGTTTCAATTTTAAAACTCTAAAATTGCTTTCCTTGATTCAACTAGGGTTTGATGTTCATGATGATCAAATCACCATGTTCATCAAAACCTTGAATAAACAATTTATTCTTGAATCTAGAATCATCAACAAATTAATCCAATTAACTTTTGATGATCACAAGGAACATAATAATCAAATTATTATTGCAATCTTAGATCCCACATAACGTATTTAAACGGTGCGATTAATTATTGTATTTCATAAATACTCCCACTAAATTATATAACCTTCAAATACATTAGCGTATCATATAATTTTCATGGGCTAGGACCCAACTTTAATTTAATTTTAAGTCCGTTTTGGCGATACTGCTCAAAATTAAATTAATTAGGTAGATAACTTTTACCAATCATATCATATATGACTCTTAGATACTTTATGAGATTCTTTAGACATCATATGTCACAAGCATGTTTAATCTCATCTCGTGCCTTAAGCCCAAAACCCTTTTGATAGCTTAATTAAGTCAAACCATGATAGACGCATAGGAACCACTCATTCACTCATCTTGTTCATACAAGGATAGAATCAATGCACCTACGCTTTGGCGTAACCCACACAAAACTACCCGTGTAATCCCAAGTGTCTATCATGGGTTGGCACGTGACTTAAATTTTTTAACAAGAAGGTTCAACACATATAGTATGGTAACATGTTTATACGCACATAATATAAACATGTAAAGCATCGGTTAATAATTTAATTAATCACATTAATTAATGTATGATTTCATGTGATTGATTTATGGGGATAAATTCTTAAACACTTAATTGTGAACACGATTGTACGGTCGAAACTAAGTCAAAAAGCATCCACAATCCCGTACCAAATTTAGAAACTAGTAGAAACAACTAAACTAAGCCAAAAATCATCTACAATCCCTTACATAAAGAAACTCGATTCTAAATTCTTTCGTCTCATCAATTTATGACTTTGTCCTTGAGATTTATTTTCAGGAAACACGGGTTCTAAACCAGCCATCTGGCAAATAAATTCAATCCAAAGTAATTTTGAAATTGACATTTAATTTCAAGAAATACGGTTTCCAAAACCAGCCATCTGACAATTAAATTCAACTCAAAATATTTACCATTGTGTTTCAATTTTAAAACTCTAAAATTGCTTTCCTTGATTCAACTAGGGTTTGATGTTCATGATGATCAAATCACCATGTTCATCAAAACCTTGAATAAACAATTTATTCTTGAATCTAGAATCATCAACAAATTAATCCAATTAACTTTTGATGATCACAAGGAACATAATAATCAAATTATTATTGCAATCTTAGATCCCACATAACGTATTTAAACGGTGCGATTAATTATTGTATTTCATAAATACTCCCACTAAATTATATAACCTTCAAATACATTAGCGTATCATATAATTTTCATGGGCTAGGACCCAATTTAATTTAATTTTAAGTCCGTTTTGGCGATACTGCTCAAAATTAAATTAATTAGGTAGATAACTTTTACCAATCATATCATATATGACTCTTAGATACTTTATGAGATTCTTTAGACATCATATGTCACAAGCATGTTTAATCTCATCTCGTGCCTTAAGCCCAAAACCCTTTTGATAGCTTAATTAAGTCAAACCATGATAGACGCATAGGAACCACTCATTCACTCATCTTGTTCATACAAGGATAGAATCAATGCACCTACGCTTTGGCGTAACCCACACAAAACTACCGTGTAATCCCAAGTGTCTATCATGGGTTGGCACGTGACTTAAATTTTTTAACAAGAAGGTTCAACACATATAGTATGGTAACATGTTTAAACGCACATAATATAAACATGTAAAGTATCGGTTAATAATTTAATTAATCACATTAATTAAAGTATGATTTCTTGTGATTGATTTATTAAAATTCTTACACTTAATTGTGAACACGATTGTACGGTCGAAACTAAGTGAAAAAGCATCCACAATCCCGTACCAAATTTAGAAACTAGAAGAAACAACTAAACTAAGCCAAAAGGCATCCACAATCCCTTACATAAAGTAACTCGATTCTAAATTGTTTCGTCTCATCAATTTATGACTTTGTCCTTGAGATTTATTTTCAGGAAACACGGGTTCTAAACCAGCCATCTGGCAAATAAATTCAATCCAAAGTAATTTTGAAATTGACATTTAATTTCAAGAAATACGGTTTCCAAAACAAGCCATCTGACAATTAAATTCAACTCAAAATATTTACCATTGTGTTTCAATTTTAAAACTTCTAAAATTGCTTTCCTTGATTCAACTAGGGTTTGATGTTCATGATGATCAAATCACCATGTTCATCAAAACCTTGAATAAACAATTTATTCTTGAATCTAGAATCATCAACAAATTAATCCAATTAACTTTTGATGATCACAAGGAACATAATAATCAAATTATTATTTCAATCTTAGATCCCACATAACGTATTTAAACGGTGCGATTAATTATTGTATTTCATAAATACTCCCACTAATTTTCATGGGCTAGGACCCATCTTTAATTTAATTTTAAGTCCGTTTTGGCGATACTGCTCAAAATTAAATTAATTAGGTAGATAACTTTTATCAATCATATCATATATGACTCTTAGATACTTTATGAGATTCTTTAGACATCATATGTCACAAGCATGTTTAATCTCATCTCGTGCCTTAAGCCAAAACCCTTTTGATAGCTTAATTAAGTCAAACCATGATAGACGCATAGGAACCACTCATTCACTCATCTTGTTCATACAAGGATAGAATCAATGCACCTACGCTTTGGCGTAACCCACACAAAACTACCCGTGTAATCCCAAGTGTCTATCATGGGTTGGCACGTGACTTAAATTTTTTAACAAGAAGGTTCAACATATATAATGGTAACATGTTTAAACGCACATAATATAAACATGTAAAGTATCGGTTAATAATTTAATTAATCACATTAATTAAAGTATGATTTCTTGTGATTGATTTATGGGGATAAATTCTTAAACACTTAATTGTGAACACGATTGTACGGTCGAAACTAAGTGAAAAAGCATCCACAATCCCGTACCAAATTTAGAAACTAGAAGAAACAACTAAACTAAGCCAAAAACCATCTACAATCCCTTACATAAAGTAACTCGATTCTAAATTCTTTCGTCTCATCAATTTATGACTTTGTCCTTGAGATTTATTTTCAGGAAACACGGGTTCTAAACCAGCCATCTGGCAAATAAATTCAATCCAAAGTAATTTTGAAATTGACATTTAATTTCAAGAAATACGGTTTCCAAAACAGCCATCTGACAATTAAATTCAACTCAAAATATTTACCATTGTGTTTCAATTTTAAAACTCTAAAATTGCTTTCCTTGATTCAACTAGGGTTTGATGTTCATGATGATCAAATCACCATGTTCATCAAAACCTTGAATAAACAATTTATTCTTGAATCTAGAATCATCAACAAATTAATCCAATTAACTTTTGATGATCACAAGGAACATAATAATCAAATTATTATTGCAATCTTAGATCCCACATAACGTATTTAAACGGTGCGATTAATTATTGTATTTCATAAATACTCCCACTAAATTATATAACCTTCAAATACATTAGCGTATCATATAATTTTCATGGGCTAGGACCCAACTTTAATTTAATTTTAAGTCCGTTTTGGCGATACTGCTCAAAATTAAATTAATTAGGTAGATAACTTTTACCAATCATATCATATATGACTCTTAGATACTTTATGAGATTCTTTAGACATCATATGTCACAAGCATGTTTAATCTCATCTCGTGCCTTAAGCCCAAAACCCTTTTGATAGCTTAATTAAGTCAAACCATGATAGACGCATAGGAACCACTCATTCACTCATCTTGTTCATACAAGGATAGAATCAATGCACCTACGCTTTGGCGTAACCCACACAAAACTACCCGTGTAATCCCAAGTGTCTATCATGGGTTGGCACGTGACTTAAATTTTTTAACAAGAAGGTTCAACACATATAGTATGGTAACATGTTTATACGCACATAATATAAACATGTAAAGCATCGGTTAATAATTTAATTAATCACATTAATTAATGTATGATTTCATGTGATTGATTTATGGGGATAAATTCTTAAACACTTAATTGTGAACACGATTGTACGGTCGAAACTAAGTCAAAAAGCATCCACAATCCCGTACCAAATTTAGAAACTAGTAGAAACAACTAAACTAAGCCAAAAATCATCCACAATCCCTTACATAAAGAAACTCGATTCTAAATTCTTTCGTCTCATCAATTTATGACTTTGTCCTTGAGATTTATTTTCAGGAAACACGGGTTCTAAACCAGCCATCTGGCAAATAAATTCAATCCAAAGTAATTTTGAAATTGACATTTAATTTCAAGAAATACGGTTTCCAAAACCAGCCATCTGACAATTAAATTCAACTCAAAATATTTACCATTGTGTTTCAATTTTAAAACTCTAAAATTGCTTTCCTTGATTCAACTAGGGTTTGATGTTCATGATGATCAAATCACCATGTTCATCAAAACCTTGAATAAACAATTTATTCTTGAATCTAGAATCATCAACAAATTAATCCAATTAACTTTTGATGATCACAAGGAACATAATAATCAAATTATTATTGCAATCTTAGATCCCACATAACGTATTTAAACGGTGCGATTAATTATTGTATTTCATAAATACTCCCACTAAATTATATAACCTTCAAATACATTAGCGTATCATATAATTTTCATGGGCTAGGACCCAATTTAATTTAATTTTAAGTCCGTTTTGGCGATACTGCTCAAAATTAAATTAATTAGGTAGATAACTTTTACCAATCATATCATATATGACTCTTAGATACTTTATGAGATTCTTTAGACATCATATGTCACAAGCATGTTTAATCTCATCTCGTGCCTTAAGCCCAAAACCCTTTTGATAGCTTAATTAAGTCAAACCATGATAGACGCATAGGAACCACTCATTCACTCATCTTGTTCATACAAGGATAGAATCAATGCACCTACGCTTTGGCGTAACCCACACAAAACTACCCGTGTAATCCCAAGTGTCTATCATGGGTTGGCACGTGACTTAAATTTTTTAACAAGAAGGTTCAACACATATAGTATGGTAACATGTTTATACGCACATAATATAAACATGTAAAGCATCGGTTAATAATTTAATTAATCACATTAATTAATGTATGATTTCATGTGATTGATTTATGGGGATAAATTCTTAAACACTTAATTGTGAACACGATTGTACGGTCGAAACTAAGTCAAAAAGCATCCACAATCCCGTACCAAATTTAGAAACTAGTAGAAACAACTAAACTAAGCCAAAAATCATCTACAATCCCTTACATAAAGAAACTCGATTCTAAATTCTTTCGTCTCATCAATTTATGACTTTGTCCTTGAGATTTATTTTCAGGAAACACGGGTTCTAAACCAGCCATCTGGCAAAAAAATTCAATCCAAAGTAATTTTGAAATTGACATTTAATTTCAAGAAATACGGTTTCCAAAACCAGCCATCTGACAATTAAATTCAACTCAAAATATTTACCATTGTGTTTCAATTTTAAAACTCTAAAATTGCTTTCCTTGATTCAACTAGGGTTTGATGTTCATGATGATCAAATCACCATGTTCATCAAAACCTTGAATAAACAATTTATTCTTGAATCTAGAATCATCAACAAATTAATCCAATTAACTTTTGATGATCACAAGGAACATAATAATCAAATTATTATTGCAATCTTAGATCCCACATAACGTATTTAAACGGTGCGATTAATTATTGTATTTCATAAATACTCCCACTAAATTATATAACCTTCAAATACATTAGCGTATCATATAATTTTCATGGGCTAGGACCCAATTTAATTTAATTTTAAGTCCGTTTTGGCGATACTGCTCAAAATTAAATTAATTAGGTAGATAACTTTTACCAATCATATCATATATGACTCTTAGATACTTTATGAGATTCTTTAGACATCATATGTCACAAGCATGTTTAATCTCATCTCGTGCCTTAAGCCCAAAACCCTTTTGATAGCTTAATTAAGTCAAACCATGATAGACGCATAGGAACCACTCATTCACTCATCTTGTTCATACAAGGATAGAATCAATGCACCTACGCTTTGGCGTAACCCACACAAAACTATCCGTGTAATCCCAAGTGTCTATCATGGGTTGGCACGTGACTTAAATTTTTTAACAAGAAGGTTCAACATATATAATATGGTAACATGTTTAAACGCACATAATATAAACATGTAAAGTATCGGTTAATAATTTAATTAATCACATTAATTAAAGTATGATTTCTTGTGATTGATTTATAGGGATAAATTCTTAAGCACTTAATTGTGAACACGATTGTACGGTCGAAACTAAGTGAAAAAGCATCCACAATCCCGTACCAAATTTAGAAACTAGAAGAAACAACTAAACTAAGCCAAAAGGCATCCACAATCCCTTACATAAAGTAACTCGATTCTAAATTGTTTCGTCTCATCAATTTATGACTTTGTCCTTGAGATTTATTTTTAGGAAACACGGGTTCTAAACCAGCCATCTGGCAAATAAATTCAATCCAAAGTAATTTTGAAATTGACATTTAATTTCAAGAAATACGGTTTCCAAAACAAGCCATCTGACAATTAAATTCAACTCAAAATATTTACCATTGTGTTTCAATTTTAAAATTCTAAAATTGCTTTCCTTGATTAAACTAGGGTTTGATGTTCATGACGATCAAATCACCATGTTCATCAAAACCTTGAATAAACAATTTATTCTTGAATCTAGAATCATCAACAAATTAATCCAATTAACTTTTGATGATCACAAGGAACATAATAATCAAATTATTATTTCAATCTTAGATCCCACATAACGTATTTAAACGGTGCGATTAATTATTGTATTTCATAAATACTCCCACTAATTTTCATGGGCTAGGACCCATCTTTAATTTAATTTTAAGTCCGTTTTGGCGATACTGCTCAAAATTAAATTAATTAGGTAGATAACTTTTATCAATCATATCATATATGACTCTTAGATACTTTATGAGATTCTTTAGACATCATATGTCACAAGCATGTTTAATCTCATCTCGTGCCTTAAGCCAAAACCCTTTTGATAGCTTAATTAAGTCAAACCATGATAGACGCATAGGAACCACTCATTCACTCATCTTGTTCATACAAGGATAGAATCAATGCACCTACGCTTTGGCGTAACCCACACAAAACTACCCGTGTAATCCCAAGTGTCTATCATGGGTTGGCACGTGACTTAAATTTTTTAACAAGAAGGTTCAACATATATAATGGTAACATGTTTAAACGCACATAATATAAACATGTAAAGTATCGGTTAATAATTTAATTAATCACATTAATTAAAGTATGATTTCTTGTGATTGATTTATGGGGATAAATTCTTAAACACTTAATTGTGAACACGATTGTACGGTCGAAACTAAGTGAAAAAGCATCCACAATCCCGTACCAAATTTAGAAACTAGAAGAAACAACTAAACTAAGCCAAAAACCATCTACAATCCCTTACATAAAGTAACTCGATTCTAAATTCTTTCGTCTCATCAATTTATGACTTTGTCCTTGAGATTTATTTTCAGGAAACACGGGTTCTAAACCAGCCATCTGGCAAATAAATTCAATCCAAAGTAATTTTGAAATTGACATTTAATTTCAAGAAATACGGTTTCCAAAACAAGCCATCTGACAATTAAATTCAACTCAAAATATTTACCATTGTGTTTCAATTTTAAAACTCTAAAATTGCTTTCCTTGATTCAACTAGGGTTTGATGTTCATGATGATCAAATCACCATGTTCATCAAAACCTTGAATAAACAATTTATTCTTGAATCTAGAATCATCAACAAATTAATCCAATTAACTTTTGATGATCACAAGGAACATAATAATCAAATTATTATTGCAATCTTAGATCCCACATAACGTATTTAAACGGTGCGATTAATTATTGTATTTCATAAATACTCCCACTAAATTATATAACCTTCAAATACATTAGCGTATCATATAATTTTCATGGGCTAGGACCCAACTTTAATTTAATTTTAAGTCCGTTTTGGTGATACTGCTCAAAATTAAATTAATTAGGTAGATAACTTTTATCAATCATATCATATATGACTCTTAGATACTTTATGAGATTCTTTAGACATCATATGTCACAAGCATGTTTAATCTCATCTCGTGCCTTAAGCCCAAAACCCTTTTGATAGCTTAATTAAGTCAAACCATGATAGACGCATAGGAACCACTCATTCACTCATCTTGTTCATACAAGGATAGAATCAATGCACCTACGCTTTGGCGTAACCCACACAAAATTACCCGTGTAATCCCAAGTGTCTATCATGGGTTGGCACGTGACGTAAATTTTTTAACAAGAAGGTTCAACACATATAGTATGGTAACATGTTTATACGCACATAATATAAACATGTAAAGCATCGGTTAATAATTTAATTAATCACATTAATTAATGTATGATTTCATGTGATTGATTTATGGGGATAAATTCTTAAACACTTAATTGTGAACACGATTGTACGGTCGAAACTAAGTCAAAAAGCATCCACAATCCCGTACCAAATTTAGAAACTAGTAGAAACAACTAAACTAAGCCAAAAATCATCTACAATGCCTTACATAAAGAAACTCGATTCTAAATTCTTTCGTCTCATCAATTTATGACTTTGTCCTTGAGATTTATTTTCAGGAAACACGGGTTCTAAACCAGCCATCTGGCAAATAAATTCAATCCAAAGTAATTTTGAAATTGACATTTAATTTCAAGAAATACGGTTTCCAAAACCAGCCATCTGACAATTAAATTCAACTCAAAATATTTACCATTGTGTTTCAATTTTAAAACTCTAAAATTGCTTTCCTTGATTCAACTAGGGTTTGATGTTCATGATGATCAAATCACCATGTTCATCAAAACCTTGAATAAACAATTTATTCTTGAATCTAGAATCATCAACAAATTAATCCAATTAACTTTTGATGATCACAAGGAACATAATAATCAAATTATTATTTCAATCTTAGATCCCACATAACGTATTTAAACGGTGCGATTAATTGTTGTATTTCATAAATACTCCCACTAAATTATATAACCTTCAAATACATTAGCGTATCATATAATTTTCATGGGCTAGGACCCAATTTAATTTAATTTTAAGTCCGTTTTGGCGATACTGCTCAAAATTAAATTAATTAGGTAGATAACTTTTACCAATCATATCATATATGACTCTTAGATACTTTATGAGATTCTTTAGACATCATATGTCACAAGCATGTTTAATCTCATCTCGTGCCTTAAGCCCAAAACCCTTTTGATAGCTTAATTAAGTCAAACCATGATAGACGCATAGGAACCACTCATTCACTCATCTTGTTCATACAAGGATAGAATCAATGCACCTACGCTTTGGCGTAACCCACACAAAATTACCCGTGTAATCCCAAGTGTCTATCATGGGTTGGCACGTGACGTAAATTTTTTAACAAGAAGGTTCAACACATATAGTATGGTAACATGTTTATACGCACATAATATAAACATGTAAAGCATCGGTTAATAATTTAATTAATCACATTAATTAATGTATGATTTCATGTGATTGATTTATGGGGATAAATTCTTAAACACTTAATTGTGAACACGATTGTACGGTCGAAACTAAGTCAAAAAGCATCCACAATCCCGTACCAAATTTAGAAACTAGTAGAAACAACTAAACTAAGCCAAAAATCATCTACAATCCCTTACATAAAGAAACTCGATTCTAAATTCTTTCGTCTCATCAATTTATGACTTTGTCCTTGAGATTTATTTTCAGGAAACACGGGTTCTAAACCAGCCATCTGGCAAAAAATTCAATCCAAAGTAATTTTGAAATTGACATTTAATTTCAAGAAATACGGTTTCCAAAACCAGCCATCTGACAATTAAATTCAACTCAAAATATTTACCATTGTGTTTCAATTTTAAAACTCTAAAATTGCTTTCCTTGATTCAACTAGGGTTTGATGTTCATGATGATCAAATCACCATGTTCATCAAAACCTTGAATAAACAATTTATTCTTGAATCTAGAATCATCAACAAATTAATCCAATTAACTTTTGATGATCACAAGGAACATAATAATCAAATTATTATTTCAATCTTAGATCCCACATAACGTATTTAAACGGTGCGATTAATTATTGTATTTCATAAATACTCCCACTAAATTATATAACCTTCAAATACATTAGCGTATCATATAATTTTCATGGGCTAGGACCCAATTTAATTTAATTTTAAGTCCGTTTTGGCGATACTGCTCAAAATTAAATTAATTAGGTAGATAACTTTTACCAATCATATCATATATGACTCTTAGATACTTTATGAGATTCTTTAGACATCATATGTCACAAGCATGTTTAATCTCATCTCGTGCCTTAAGCCCAAAACCCCTTTTGATAGCTTAATTAAGTCAAACCATGATAGACGCATAGGAACCACTCATTCACTCATCTTGTTCATACAAGGATAGAATCAATGCACCTACGCTTTGGCGTAACCCACACAAAACTATCCGTGTAATCCCAAGTGTCTATCATGGGTTGGCACGTGACTTAAATTTTTTAACAAGAAGGTTCAACATATATAATATGGTAACATGTTTAAACGCACATAATATAAACATGTAAAGTATCGGTTAATAATTTAATTAATCACATTAATTAAAGTATGATTTCTTGTGATTGATTTATAGGGATAAATTCTTAAGCACTTAATTGTGAACACGATTGTACGGTCGAAACTAAGTGAAAAAGCATCCACAATCCCGTACCAAATTTAGAAACTAGAAGAAACAACTAAACTAAGCCAAAAGGCATCCACAATCCCTTACATAAAGTAACTCGATTCTAAATTGTTTCGTCTCATCAATTTATGACTTTGTCCTTGAGATTTATTTTAGGAAACACGGGTTCTAAACCAGCCATCTGGCAAATAAATTCAATCCAAAGTAATTTTGAAATTGACATTTAATTTCAAGAAATACGGTTTCCAAAACAAGCCATCTGACAATTAAATTCAACTCAAAATATTTACCATTGTGTTTCAATTTTAAAACTTCTAAAATTGCTTTCCTTGATTCAACTAGGGTTTGATGTTCATGATGATCAAATCACCATGTTCATCAAAACCTTGAATAAACAATTTATTCTTGAATCTAGAATCATCAACAAATTAATCCAATTAACTTTTGATGATCACAAGGAACATAATAATCAAATTATTATTTCAATCTTAGATCCCACATAACGTATTTAAACGGTGCGATTAATTATTGTATTTCATAAATACTCCCACTAATTTTCATGGGCTAGGACCCATCTTTAATTTAATTTTAAGTCCGTTTTGGCGATACTGCTCAAAATTAAATTAATTAGGTAGATAACTTTTATCAATCATATCATATATGACTCTTAGATACTTTATGAGATTCTTTAGACATCATATGTCACAAGCATGTTTAATCTCATCTCGTGCCTTAAGCCAAAACCCTTTTGATAGCTTAATTAAGTCAAACCATGATAGACGCATAGGAACCACTCATTCACTCATCTTGTTCATACAAGGATAGAATTCAATGCACCTACGCTTTGGCGTAACCCACACAAAACTACCCGTGTAATCCCAAGTGTCTATCATGGGTTGACACGTGACTTAAATTTTTTAACAAGAAGGTTCAACATATATAATACGGTAACATGTTTAAACGCACATAATATAAACATGTAAAGTATCGGTTAATAATTTAATTAATCACATTAATTAAAGTATGATTTCTTGTGATTTATTTATGGGGATAAATTCTTAAACACTTAATTGTGAACACGATTGTACGGTCGAAACTAAGTGAAAAAACATCCACAATCCCGTACCAAATTTAGAAACTAGAAGAAACAACTAAACTAAGCCAAAAACCATCTACAATCCCTTACATAAAGTAACTCGATTCTAAATTCTTTCGTCTCATCAATTTATGACTTTGTCCTTGAGATTTATTTTCAGGAAACACGGGTTGTAAACCAGCCATCTGGCAAATAAATTCAATCCAAAGTAATTTTGAAATTGACATTTAATTTCAAGAAATACGGTTTCCAAAACAAGCCATCTGACAATTAAATTCAACTCAAAATATTTACCATTGTGTTTCAATTTTAAAACTCTAAAATTGCTTTCCTTGATTCAACTAGGGTTTGATGTTCATGATGATCAAATCACCATGTTCATCAAAACCTTGAATAAACAATTTATTCTTGAATCTAGAATCATCAACAAATTAATCCAATTAACTTTTGATGATCACAAGGAACATAATAATCAAATTATTATTGCAATCTTAGATCCCACATAACGTATTTAAACGGTGCGATTAATTATTGTATTTCATAAATACTCATACTAAATTATATAACCTTCAAATACATTAGCGTATCATATAATTTTCATGGGCTAGGACCCAACTTTAATTTAATTTTAAGTCCGTTTTGGCAATACTGCTCAAAATTAAATTAATTAGGTAGTTAACTTTTACCAATCATATCATATATGACTCTTAGATACTTTATGAGATTCTTTAGATATCATATGTCACAAGCATGTTTAATCTCATCTCGTGCCTTAAGCCCAAAACCCTTTTGATAGCTTAATTAAGTCGAACCATGATAGACGCATAGGAACCACTCATTCACTCATCTTGTTCATACAAGGATAGAATCAATGCACCTACGCTTTGGCGTAACCCACACAAAACTACCCGTGTAATCCCAAGTGTCTATCATGGGTTGGCACGTGACTTAAATTTTTTAACAAGAAGGTTCAACATATATAATATGGTAACATGTTTAAACGCACATAATATAAACATGTAAAGCATCGGTTAATAATTTAATTAATCAGATTAATTAAAGTATGATTTCTTGTGATTTATTTATGGGGATAAATTCTTAAACACTTAATTGTGAACACGATTGTACGGTCGAAACTAAGTGAAAAAACATCCACAATCCCGTACCAAATTTAGAAACTAGAAGAAACAACTAAACTAAGCCAAAAACCATCTACAATCCCTTACATAAAGTAACTCGATTCTAAATTATTTCGTCTCATCAATTTATGACTTTGTCCTTGAGATTTATTTTCAGGAAACACGGGTTCTAAACCAGCCATCTGGCAAATAAATTCAATCCAAAGTAATTTTGAAATTGACATTTAATTTCAAGAAATACGGTTTCCAAAACAAGCCATCTGACAATTAAATTCAACTCAAAATATTTACCATTGTGTTTCAATTTTAAAACTCTAAAATTGCTTTCCTTGATTCAACTAGGGTTTGATGTTCATGATGATCAAATCACCATGTTCATCAAAACCTTGAATAAACAATTTATTCTTGAATCTAGAATCATCAACAAATTAATCCAATTAACTTTTGATGATCACAAGGAACATAATAATCAAATTATTATTGCAATCTTAGATCCCACATAACATATTTAAACGGTGCGATTAATTATTGTATTTCATAAATACTCATACTAAATTATATAACCTTCAAATACATTAGCGTATCATATAATTTTCATGGGCTAGGACCCAACTTTAATTTAATTTTAAGTCCGTTTTGGCAATACTGCTCAAAATTAAATTAATTAGGTAGTTAACTTTTACCAATCATATCATATATGACTCTTAGATACTTTATGAGATTCTTTAGATATCATATGTCACAAGCATGTTTAATCTCATCTCGTGCCTTAAGCCCAAAACCCTTTTGATAGCTTAATTAAGTCAAACCATGATAGACGCATAGGAACCACTCATTCACTCATCTTGTTCATACAAGGATAGAATCAATGCACCTACGCTTTGGCGTAACCCACACAAAACTGCCCGTGTAATCCCAAGTGTCTATCATGGGTTGGCGACTTAAATTTTTTAACAAGAAGGTTCAACACATATATTATGGTAACATGTTTATACGCACATAATATAAACATGTAAAGCATCGGTTAATAATTTAATTAATCACATTAATTAAAGTATGATTTCTTGTGATTGATTTATGGGGATAAATTCTTAAACACTTAATTGTGAACACGATTGTACGGTCGGAACTAAGTGAAAAAGCATCCACAATCCCGTACCAAATTTAGAAACTAGAAGAAACAACTAAACTAAGCCAAAATGCATCCACAATCCCTTACATAAAGTAACTTGATTTTAAATTGTTTCGTCTCATCAATTTATGACTTTGTCCTTGAGATTTATTTTCAGGAAACACGGGTTCTAAACCAGCCATCTGGCAAATAAATTCAATCCAAAGTAATTTTTAAATTGACATTTAATTTCAAGAAATACGGTTTCCAAAACAAGCCATCTGACAATTAAATTCAACTCAAAATATTTACCATTGTGTTTCAATTTTAAAACTCTAAAATTGCTTTCCTTGATTCAACTAGGGTTTGATGTTCATGATGATCAAATCACCATGTTCATCAAAACCTTGAATAAATAATTTATTCTTGAATCTAGAATCATCAACAAATTAATCCAATTAACTTTTGATGATCACAAGGAACATAATAATCAAATTATTATTGCAATCTTAGATCCCACATAACGTATTTAAACGGTGCGATTAATTATTGTATTTCATAAATACTCCCACTAAATTATATAACCTTCAAATACATTAGCGTATCATATAATTTTCATGGGCTAGGACCCAACTTTAATTTAATTTTAAGTCCGCTTTGGTGATACTGCTCAAACTTAAATTAATAAAGAAGATAACTTTTACCAAGCATATCATATATGACTCTTAGATCCTTTGTGAGATTCTTTAGACATCATATGTCACAAGCATGTTATAATGGGAATCTCCTACTCACCAAATGGACGAAAAGCTCTCCTCCTTTTCTTCTTATTCACTGTGTTTAAATGGTAGGAATTATTAGTTGGAATATAGAACTCCGCAGTTAAGTGGGCCCGATATCTGTAATGAGGGGATTCTGCATGAAGATGGTTTAAACCCCGACTTAACACCTCAGCAGCTATAATGAAAAGAGTAGGAGAGATAGGGTCTCCTTGTCTAAGACCACGAGAAGAATGAAAGAAACCACTACTTTCGCCATTAACAAGGACCGAAAACCAACAAGAAGAAATGCATCGAAAAATCAAATCATTCCACACCTCATTAAATCCAAACTTCCTCAAAACTTTAATAAGAGAGAACCAGGATATACGGTCATAAGAAACAGGAAATCATCGGATGGAACCTCACAATGACCTTGAAGCTGATCTGAATAAAACCTTATTGCCTCCTTTTTAATATCATTTTTCTCTTTAAGACACACTCCATCTCTATTCTTGATTTTGTTAATACATAATTTCTGCTGCTTTTTCTTTACAACAGAATGAAAGAACTTTGTATTTCTATCCCCCTCCTTTAACCACTTTAAATTAGATTTTTGGGCCCATAAATCTTCAACTAATTTTAGCTTCAAAAGTAATTGAGCCTGGGCTAACTTTAGAGCATCCCTAGATTCATCATCACCAAGGGTTTGATATTGAACTTCCTTAGATTCATCATCACCCGGTTTGCCAGTCCATTTGTTAACAAATGGACTGGCTGCCTTTTCACACTACTACGGAGATGGAACCAACATGAAGGCGGAGATCTTTGCTTTACGTGATGGCCTGCGCTTATGTCATTCTTGGGGTTTACTTTCTGTTCAGGTAAACTCAGATTCCTTAGTAGCTGTGAATATTTTAAAAGGGCGAAATAATTGTCCGTGGCAATACACGTATGAATTGCGGGAATGTGAAAGTTTGATTGGAGGGTATGAGTTACGTCATGTTCTTCGTCAAGCAAATGGGGTTGCGGATAGATTGGCTTTTGAAGCTCATATTCATAAAACGGTTTGGACATATGGATCGTCAAGGGAGCTTCCACGGAGTGTCTTGGACGCGTTACGTTTTGATGAAAGTGGATACTATGTTGAGCGTCGATAATTATTTGATGTTGTTGGTGTTTGCTGCGGCTTGGTTATGGTGTTTGGTTCTGTGGAATAGTTTCTTGAGTGCAAGGAAGGCATACGGACTCGTTTCGGTTGTAAAAGAGGCACACGGGCCCGTGTCTTGGACTTTTGATGGATCATTGGGCTCATTTGAATTTATTAGGATTGTTCTTTGGTTTAATTTTTTCAGGCTTTTATTTTTTAGATGGTTTTACCTTTTGAGGAGTTGGTTTATTTTTTGGATTTCGAGGTCCGGCTCCATATCCGGCAATGAGTCGGGTGGTTGCCCCCTCTTGTACTTATATTTTATAATTAATAAAATCTTCACAGGTGCCGCCCTGGTTTCTAAAACAAAAAAAAAAAAAAAAAAAACCGGGTAGACTTACCCATACTGGAACAATAGATGAATCTGTTTGAGGCTTCCAAGATAGGATCCAGACAGAGGTGCGCATTGGAAATCGATTAATATACCAAACCTCTCTTGTCCAAAGCCGTTGGAAATCTTCTTCATTCGTTAATTGGATCAGCATGTGACGGGTGTCAAGATGACCCAATTTATATGCCCCTTTCAAGTGAAACGTAGCAAAAGAGATTCTTACAGCCTCCATGGTAGGTTGACCATTAGTAAATTTACCCACTAAGGTCCAAGCAAAAGGCTGCGCAAAGGCCTCAATTGCCTCCTTCTAAAGTTTCAGTGATGGTAGACCTTTATGGGTAGCAGCTGGTATCAAAGGTATATCTTGGATCGGGGAGGATTGAGTAGGGTTGAGAATCGATGCAAAGGATTTGCTAGGGTTAGGAGCAGGCGGCGCATTTGAAGAGGTAGGGTTTGCATGAGAATTAGGGTTTTGGGCATGCAAAGCCGGCGGCAAGGAAGATAGGCTAGGATTAGGGTTTCCTTGAGACACGTGTGTAGAGACAAGGTGGGTAGAGGAGCCGGAAGCTTGGAGAGGGGGAAAGTTTGCCAGATCAGCCATGGAAGGCTGCCAGCGGCAAGAGGCCTAGGTAACCCTAGGAGGAGAACGAAGCTAGAGAGAATTCGTTAGAGAGAGAATTTTTTCCGATTGTGCGGTTCACCTTATTTACGTCAAACATAGAAAGAGAGTGCGATATTAGAAGCTTGTGTACGTACCTTGTGAATAATAGCATTGGAACTCATATGGACACCTTCAAATCTGCTCTTATTTCTAGCACACCAAATTTCCCATAAGATAAGAGCTGAGAGAAGACGAGATAGCCTTGAAGAGACATTGGAATCAGATTTTTTTTTTTTTTTTTTTTTTTTTGCGAAAGGAGACGGTACTCCCTAGATTTTATTAAAGATAGAAATTAAATACACGCAAGGTGGGGGACATGACGACCTTAACCACCGAAAGGAAAAGACTAGGGAGGAGGTCTTACACAAGTTGTAATGACCTCTACCAAAATAGGAGGGGAGGCTACCAAAACACAAAAACCTATACAGGAATCTAGCCATAACCAATCAAATTCTAACATAAGGAATATCAGCCCTATCCAGGATGTAAGCGCCTTTGCAAGAGAGAGGGAGATCACCAATGGAGAAGAATTCTGAATTTGTTCTTGAAATCGCAGCAGTATTAGCAAGACCGTCAGCAACTTGATTTCCTTCACGGAGGATGAGAGTAGCACGAAAGCTAATCTGGGAAAGAAGCTTTTTAATATGCAAAACCTCATACCAAATACTCCATGGAATCTGATATTGATGAATTAGGATATTCAAAAGGACTTCAGAGTCGATCTCAAGCCAAAGAGAGGAAATACCATAACGAGAGGCATAAAGCAACCCATCAAGGACAGCCTTAGCTTCAGCAACCATATTAGAACCATGACCATAATTTTGAGAAAGCAAATAAAATCTTCCCTTGACTATCTCTGAAAATACCCCCACCAGAGATTGGACCCGGATTACCTTTTGATGCCCCGTCAGTGTTAAGCTTGATGAAGCCCGGACTAGGAGACCGCCAATGAACTAGTCTCAGACACCGAGAGGAGAGACCAGCCATAGGGATTTTAAAAATCCGAAAAATGTAGCCATCTAAGCTTGAATAGCTAAAGCTCACATTTTATGCCGAGACAACCTTTGAAATCTGATCAATAACACTTCGAGTAACCTCACAAGAAGACATCCGTAAGGCTTCAAACTTAGCTTTATTTCGGTACTTCCATAAATTCCAAAAAACGAAACAAGGGAGGATTCTATACTAAGCCAACGAATCCCCTTACTATCACCCGACTTTGAAGAGAACCACCAGCTAGCAAGAATAGACTTAACATTGTAAAGCATTACTGGAAAACCATACATTCGAGCAAAAAACTCCCAAGTTTCAGTCGCCACTTGACTATGAACAAAAAGATGATCTATATCTTCATTAGAATGGTGAGAGCAGCAATCACAAGAAGAGGCAAGAAGAATTCCCCTAGATTGAATAGCCAAGTCCATAGGGAGACCATTATGCAACATTCTCCATAGAAAAATAGAAATCTTAGTTGGAATCACCTTGTTCCAACAAAACTCAAAAATAGGGCTATGGTGAAACTTCTTTCGACAAACTTTCCATGCCGAAGATATAGAAAACTGACCTTTAGGAGAAGGAGTCCAAAAAGGGCAATCCGGGTCGTCAGAAGAACAATATTTTGGTGCTGAATTAATTGAAGAACATGCATGCCATAATTATTCTGAATGAACTCTAAACTTGGAAGCCCATCAGAAAATAAAGAAGAGGGTTCAATGTGATCCCCATGAATATTAGGCCGAACCCCCTCCATCCATTGCTCATGAATCGAAATAGAACCCCGCCCAATTCTCCAAATGATAAGACCTTCAACAATATCCTTTGCTTGAAGCACACGACACCAAATATGAGAAGCGAAGGAAGGCTTATCCGCATCCATAGGGTGGGTTCCAAAACAGTATTTATCATTCAAAAAATCAGCCCATAGGGAAGAAGAGCTTCTAAAACGCCACCAAAGCTTCATGGCAAACGCCATAGAAATATCCTCAAAACGACGGAGACCAAGGCCACCCTCATCAGTAGGCCGAAACATAAGATCCCTATTAACCCAATGACATTTCTTTTGACCTTCTTCATTACTACATTGGAATCAGAATTAGAATGACCTTGCCACCAACAAATGAGGACCGGATTCAAACTACCCATGAAACAACGAATGCAACACAAACCACTAAAGAGCTCCCAAACTTTCTTGGAAATATCCCCATGAACCAGAATATGCGAAATGGATTCTTCACTTGCTGCCATGCAACAGTTACATTTAGAAGCAAGGAAGATACCTTTGGACCGAAGACTCTCATCCGTAGGTAAACCATTATGCAATGCACGCCAAAGAAAAACCGAAATCTTTTTAGGGATATACTTACTCCAACAAAAGGAATAGATAATAGAGTGAGCACGACTTGAATGACATTCTCTCCAAGCAGAACTCACTGAGAACTTTCCATTAGAAGAAGGTTTCCATATAGGGACATCCGCCTTGTCCGAAAGAGCAATAGCCTGAGAATTTATAAGAGACACAAGTTGCTGGCCATAGATCTCTCGGATATAATCATTACGAGGAATGCCATTATGGAAAAGAGAAGAAAATTCAGCGTGAGTAAAAGGAATAGGACCCATATCCCCTTCCAACCATTTTTCATGAATGGTAATGTCACCTCTCCCTACCCTCCATGCTAATCTATCCTTCACTAAAGGCTTCGCTGCAATTAATCTCTTCCAAGTATGAGAAGAATACGAAGTGAGAGAAGCATCCATAGGATGTATTTCCCAGCAATATTTAGCTAACATAAGATCACCCCATAAGGATTTAGAGCTACGTAAATGCCACCAAATTTTCATAGAGAGGGCCATAGCCATATCTTCAAATTTTCGAATCCCCAAACCACCCTCTTCAATCGGCCAGCTCATCTTTTCCCATGAAAGCCAATGACATTTCTTCTCCCCATCATTATTACTCCAAAAAAATCTCATAATAATCCTTTCCAAAGCACGAAAAAACCCTTTTGGAGGATCAATGAGAGATAACTAACATAGAGGCATAGCCGTTAAGCAAGATTGAATAAGGGTGAGTTTGGCTCCAAAAGAGAGCAATTTACCTTTCCAAGAAGCAAGCCTGGATTCCATTTTTCTTATAAGGGGAGCAAAGAGGCTGATTTTCTTTTTACTTTTTTTTTTTGGATGGGGGGGGGGGATTTTCTTTTTACCCGTGTATAACGGACATCCCAAGTACAACAAAGGGAGTTCTTGTTTTACAAAACCCATAGAGGCTGCCACAATCTCATCCCTATCACTATTTTTGCCCGTAATGAAGCAAGACTTGTGAATATTAACTAGCTACCCCGAAACCAATCAAAGTATTTCATATGCACCTCTAAAGAAGATTTTGACCCATTACAAAAAATGATCACATCATCCGCATAAGCAGGTGAGATATTAATGGAGAATTGATATGAATACGATACCGGTATTGAGGGAACATAGAATGAAGCTGGTTTAGACCCCTACTCATCATTTCAGCCGCAATAATAAAAAGATATGGAGATAAGGGGTCACCTTGCCTAAGGCCCCTTGTAGAATGAAAAAAGCCACAACTTTCACCATTAACAAGGACCGAGAACCAGCTATTAGAGATACATCGGAAAATCAGATCAGTCCAAACCTCATTAAAACCAAATTGCCGCATCACCTTAATAAGCCCAAACCAAGATAACCGATCGTAAGCTTTAGCCATATCAAGCTTGAGAGCCACATTAGAACCTCGAACCTTTTTGTTTATAGATTGAATAATTTCATGAGCCAATAAAACATTCTCATGAATAACTCTACCTTGAACAAACCCACTCTGCTCTGGGGAAATAATGCGAAGAATAATGGGGGCTAGACGGCAAGTTAATAATTTAGTAACCACCTTATTGCAGAAATTGCAAAGACTAATCGGTCTCAAGTTCTAGAAGGAAGAGGGAGATTCCACCTTCGGGATTGTGACAATTAAGGTACTTGTCCAACTTCTTGGCATTTGAAATCCAAAAAAGAAATCTCCAATAGCACGCACCAAATCAACCTTTATGATATCCCAGCAGCCCTTATAAAATTCACCCGTAAAACCATCCGGACCAGCTGCACTTTGTCCATTCATAGAATAAATCACCTGTCTAACTTCATCCTCATTAGGGACAGCCGTTAGCGTAGTGTTATCCTCTTCTGTGATCAATCTGGGAATAAGAAGCAGGAATTCATCGGAAGGAACCTCACAATGACCTTGAAGCTGATCTGAATAAAACCTTATAGCCTCCTCTCTAATGTCATTTTTCTCTTTAAGACACACTCCATCTCTATTCTTGATTTTGTGAATACATAATTTCTGCCTCTTTTTTTTTTACAACAGAATGAAAGAACTTAGTATTTCTATCCCCCTCCTATAACCACTTTAAATTAGCTTTTTGGGCCCATAATTCTTCATCTAATTTCAGCTTCGAAAGTAATTGAGCCTGGGCTAAATTTAGAGCAGCCCTAGATTCATCATCACCAAGGTTTTGATATTGAACTTCCCGAGCCAAAACATCATCTTCAGCATTTTTTATTTGCTGATCAATTCTCCCATATACTCGCTTATTCCAATCTGAAATTGTCTTCCGGAGACGCCCAAGTTTCTTGGCAAAGCACACCATAAGTCTTCCATCCATAGGGATGTCCAAGATGTTTTAACAAGCTCAGAAAAGGAATGATTCTTCAGCCACACATTAAGAAACCGAAAAGAGCCATGTCTCACTTCAGCCTCAAGTTGCAAAGTGATAAGAATATGGAGCATGATTAGAACAAATTCTGGATAAATGAGTAACACGGGTAGAGTGGAACAAGTGCAACCATTTCTCATTATACAAAGCTCTGTCTAACCAACAAAGGGAAGAAACCACAACTCTCCCCATTAATAAGAATTGAATTCGAAATCAGGAAGTTTCTCTCTCTAGGCGATTTTTCTCTCTAGGCTATCTAGGGTTTCTTAACTAGGGCTGCCGCCGGCAGCTTTATTTCTTGCTCCGGCCAACATGGCCACAGTAGCTATGGATGATTAAATCTGTTTTCCTCCCCTCCAGCACACCAAATCTAGCCAAACCTTGAATCTTCCTAGTAATATTGTCACCAATCCCGTAAACCCTAATCCGTTGCATGTTGGCGGCGCATTAGGTAACCCTAATTTTGTTAATGTTCCAAATCAGATTCCTAATTCGATCCCCGATAAACAACCTACGTCGAACAAATCATTTGCATCATTAGTCTCTCAGCCACGAACGCCTCCTATCAATGACATTCCGTTGATTCCTGCTGCCACACACAAAGGTTTTCCATCACTAAAACAATCCAAGGAAGCCATTGACGCTTTTGCTCGGCCTTTTGCGTGGACTTTAGTGTGAAAATTTACTAATGGGCGACCAACAATGGAAGCATCGAGGATTGCTTTTAACCAGTTCCAATTGAAGGGTACTTTCAAACTTGGGCACCTTGATTCTCGGCACATGCTTATTAAATTAAACAATGAAGAAGACTTTCAACGGTTGTGGATTCGTGATATCTGGTATGTTAACAGATTTCCTATGCGAACTTCTGTTTGGTCACCTTCATGGAAGCCACAAACGGATTCTTCTGTTGTCCCAGTTTGGGTAAGCCTCCCAGGGCTTCCAGTTCATTTGTTTAACAAAATATTCTTGTTTTCTCTTGCGAGAACTTTTGGAAAACCTATGTCCATCGATAAGGCCACTGCTGATCTTTCAAGGCCAAGTGTGGCTAAGATCCTTGTTCAGGTTGATCTCCTTAAACGATTACCCGATAAAATTCATGTTGATTGTGGAGATTGCATGCCAAGTTTTTTTCAAGCTGTGGAATATGATAACTTACCTTTGTATTGTAACCATTGCTCGCTTTTGGGACATGATAATTTTAACTGTCGAATTCTGCATGCTGAATCTAAAAAGAATAACCATGAGGAAGAAAGCAGGAAGGTGGGTAATGGCAATAAGGGACTTCAAAAGGTTGTTAAAGAGGCTCATGTTAAAAAGGGTGAAGAAAAAAAGGATGTGTGGATAAAGAAAGACTCTCATGCAGGTTCAAGCAAGGTCCAAGATACATGTTCGCAGGATGCTCTGGATCAAAGGAAGACAATTGACTTGACCAAACAGGATGAGGCCTCAAAAGTGGAGAACGTGCCATTAATGGCTAGGCGGAATTTAGTTCTACCGAAAGCTGTTAACGATGCTTTAACAAGATCAATCAAGGCTATTCGGACATCAACGTCTAATACTAATAATGAAGTAGAAATCCCTCTCCCAGATACTCAAAACCCCCCAAAAGCTTTGTACCCCTATTCGTGATGACTCGACTATGCGGGCTAAGGTGACTTCTGTGGTCAAAATGAATACCTACAGCTCATTAAATCTTTCCCCAAGGGCACCTCAGGTTACTACCATTAATCAGGTGTTTGATGCTCACCTTGATTACAAGGAGGTGAAATCAGTTGATTCAGAAAAGGATGATAATGAGGGATTCACTACAGTCTCATATAAGCGAAAAAAGAGTAGGGAGAAGTCCCCATCAAGGTGCTGATTTTCTCATACTTTTCTCTCATAGACTTTATCTCTGATTGTTTATTTATGGCGGCTTTTATAAGTTGGAATGCTCGTGGCGTAGCTAATAATGCCACTATTAGAAGAATCAAGAGGTTATTTCGTAGTTATCAGGTTTCACTGATTGCTTTGTATGAGCCAAAAGTTAATGAGAACCAATTAAGCTCCCTTGTTCGTAAGCTTGGATGTGATGGAGGTATTGCTAACATGAATAATAGAGTTTAGATTATATGGCGACATGGCTTTCAAGGTACTATTATTAAAGACTCTCAACAGGCTATTACTTTGCAACTTTCGCATCCTCTATGGGCTAATTCTGTTTGGATTTCTTTCGTCCATGCTAGCTGTAATAGATTAACTCGTATCTCTCTTTGGGAAGAACTCATGGCTATTAGTGAGGTAGATATTCCGTGGATGGTTGTGGGAGACTTAAATTGTGTTATTGATCAATCGGAAAAAGTAGGTGGTAAACCGATTAATGGGATGGCAGTAACGGAATTCTCTGACATGATTCAATACTCGAATCTCATTGATGCGGGTTATGAAGGGAATATGGCTACGTGGTCTAATAAACGGATGGGGAGAAGGGCAATCTTTCAAAGGCTGGATAGAGCTTTATACAATGACAAATGGCTGAATATGTTCAACTTGACTAGGGTGATTCATCTTTCTAGAGTTTGTTCTGACCATGCACCTCTTCTTGTTAATGTCAAGGTTGAGGCTGAAGTTAGAAATAGTTCTTTCCGGTTCCTGAATATTTGGTTAAAGCATAACTCATTTGCTGAACTTGTTACAAAATCGTGGAATTCTTCAATGGATGGAAGACCTATGGTTTGCTTTGCTAAGAAGCTTGGTAGATTAAGGAAAGATATCTCAGTTTGGAATATGCAAGTTTTTGGGAGAGTGGATCAACGAGTTAAGAATGCGGAGGATGAGGTTTTATATCGTGAAGCCCAATACCAGGCCGTTGCAAATGAGGATTCTAGAGCTGCTCTTAGTCTTGCACAAGCACATTTACTTTCTACTATAAAGATGGAGGAGGATCTATGGGCTCAAAAAGCAAATCTGAATTGGCTTAAATCAGGTGATCGGAATACTAAGTTTTTTCATGCTATGGTTAAAAAGAAGCGTCAGAAGTTGTTCATCCATAAAATTAAAAATAGTCATGGTGATTGGATTACGGATCAAAAGGACATCAAAGAAGAGGCTGTTAGGTTTTATTCAGAGCAGCTACAAGGTCAGGTTCAAATTCCTTCTGATGATTTCTCATTCTTAATCCCGAGGCTTATTAATGAAGATGACAATACTATGCTTACGGCTGTCCCTACCATGGCAGAAATTAAAGAGGTTGTGTTCAGTTTGAATGGTCAAAGTGCGGTGGGTCCAGATGGGTTTACGGGTGAATTTTATAAAGGTTGTTGGGATATTATCAAGGAGGATCTTTACCGTGCAGTGGGGGATTTCTTTTCAGGATTCCAAATGCCAAGAAGTTGGACAAGCACTTTAATTGTAACAATTCCGAAGGTGGCCTCCCCTTCCTCTTTCTCCGAGCTTAGACCTATAAGCTTATGTAACTTCTGCAATAAAGTGATTACTAAGCTCCTTACGTGCAGGCTCACTCCTATCCTTCCCCGTATTATATCGCCGCAGCAAAGTGGTTTCGTTAAAGGTAGATTAATTCATGAAAATATTCTGTTGGCTCAGGAGGTTATGCAATCGATAAATAAGAAGGTTAGGGGTTCTAATGTGGCTCTCAAACTTGATATGGCGAAAGCTTACGATCGGCTGTCCTGGTTCGGCCTTGTCAAAGTCATGAGATTGTTTGGCTTCAATGAGGTATGGATTGATATTATCTATCGCTGCATATCAAACAGTTGGTTTTCTATTCTTATTAATGGTGAGAGTTGTGGTTTCTTTCCATCATCCCGGGGTTTACGACAAGGAGATCCTTTATCTCCTTATTTATTTATTATTGCTGCAGAGATGATGAGTCGAGGGTTAAATCATCTTCACACGGTTCACCCCAGTTATAGATACCGTATTCATGTTAACACGCCTCTGATTACCCATCTAGCATACGCGGATGATGTCTTAATTTTTTGTAATGGTTCGAAAACTTCTATTGAGAGTCATATGAAATATTTAGAATGGTATCAAAGGTTTTCTGGACAACTTGTCAATATTCAGAAATCCGGTTTTATCACGGGTCGGAACAATGATAGAGAAGATTTAGTGGCTGAAACTACTGGATTTTGTCAAGCAAAACCTCCCTTTGACTTACCTTGGCTGCCCTATATATACGGGATGGAATAAAATTAGTTTGTTTGATCCTCTTATTCGTCTAATGGAGGGAAGACTTGAATCTTGGAAAGGTAAGATTATGTCTTTTGGAGCCAAGTTAACTTTAATTAAGTCCTGTCTTGCTGCAACTCCGCTGTACTATCTGACTCTTATTAACCCGCCTAAGAGTGTGATCCAGAATATGGAAAAAATCATAGCCCGTTTTTTCTGGAGTAATTCGGATGGAGAAAAGAAATATCATTGGCTTTCTTGGGATAAAATGAGTTGGCCAATAGAAGAGGGTGGTTTGGGCATTCGGAAATTTGAAGATATCGCTTCTGCTTTTGCTATGAAGTTATGGTGGCGTCTTCGAACCACTGATTCCTTATGGTGTCAACTTATGCTTGCAAAATATTGTTGGGATATTCATCCAATGGATGCTTCCAGCACCTCCTACTCCTCCCATATTTGGAAGAGAATGATTGCAGCGAAACCTTGGGTTGAAGAAAGGCTTGCTTGGCGTATTGGGAAAGGGCAGCTAACTATTCATGAGAATTGGATTGATGGTGCTATGGGACCCCCCCCCTTTTGAGCATGCAGAGATCTCTACTTTATTTGAAAACGGGCAGCCCGGGAATGAATTTATTCGAGAAAATTATGGCTCCCAATTACTGGATTTAATTCACTCTCATTCTATCTCCCCGACGGATGCTCCGGACGTCCCTATATGGAAACCTTCCACCTCTGGTAAATTCTCTGTTAGCTCGGCATGGAAGGAATGTAGAGCCTCTAAGGTACGCTCTTCTATATTCTCCTTTTGTTGGAGTAAATTTATCCCTACCAAAATTTCTGTATTCCTGTGGCGAGTTTTACATGGGGGCGTTCCCACGGATGACATGGTTCAAAAAAGGGGCATTCTCTTGGCCTCAAAATGTGAATGTTGTGTTCACCCCCGCAAAGAAACCATTACTCATGCCCTTATAAATGGCGATATTGCTTGGTCTGTTTGGATTTTTTTAGCAACCTTTGTGGCATTAATTTACATAGGGGCACTATGAACCAAATTTTGGTGCGGTGGTGGATTGGTATTGATGACCATAAAGCTAATGTCACACATTGGTTAACTCTTATTCTCCCGGCCATTATTTCCTGGAATTGTGGATTGCTCATAATAAGTGCAGATTTGAAGGGGCTCCTATGACCTATGGCTCGATTGTCTACAAAGTAAAAGAGCATATTACATTTATTGCCTCCTCTTTCTCCCTTTCTTTTCCATGGTCGTATGATGAGAGAAATATTCTGGATTATTTTAAGCTTGGTATCAAATCATACTTGGCTCCGAAAATCAGATTGGTTGAATGGATCCCACCGAGTAATGGTATTGTTAAGATTAATACGGATGGGGTGTCTAGGGGTAATCCTGGAATTGCAGCGGGTGGAGGTGTTTTTAGAAACCACAACGGGGATTTTCTTTTTGGTTTTGCTAGTTTTTATGGACAAGAGTCCAATATGGTAGCTGAGGCTTTGGCTGCTAGGGATGGCCTACAAAAGGCATGGATTCGAGGATATCATCAAATTTGGCTAGAACTTGACTCTCAAGTTCTTATGCGCATTATTACTCGGGTCTATCATATTCCTTGGTCGATATGGTATATTATTGCTCACATTCATCGGTTAATGGACATCATGGAGGTTCAGGTCACTCATATTCTTCGCGAAGGAAATGGAGTTGCGGATGGTCTAGCAAATATGGCTGCGGATGAGAAAAGGAATTCTGAGTTATTGCACGTTCATGAACTCCCTCACCAATGCAAAGGTTTCCTTGCATTGGATAAGAATAGGACCCCTTACTTCAGGCATAATTAGTTTATGGCTAGATTTCTGTATAGGCTTTTTGCTAATTTTTGTAGCCGCCCTTCCCTTTATTGTAGAGTATCTTACAACTTGTGTAAGAACTCCCCCCCCTAGTCTTTTTCTATTTGGTGGTTGAGGTTGTCATGTCCCCCACCATGTTTGTATTTTGCCTTCTCATTTAATAAAATCTAGGGAGGTACCGCCCTCCTTTCGCCAAAAAAAAAAAAAAAAAAACAAAGCTCTGTCTAACCTTTGATGAATAGCCCTTCTCCCCATTCGATTATTAGACCATGTCATAATATTACCTTCATATCCAGCATCCATAAGGTTAGAATATTTGATCATATCCAAAAATTCAGTGACTGCCATCCCATTAATAGGTTTTCCCCCAACCTTCTCATTTTGATCAATAACACAATTAAAATCACCCACAACCAACCAAGGGAAATCTACCTCATAGATAGCCATTAGCTCTTCCCATAGAGAAATACGTGAAAATTTGTTACAGCTAGCATGAACAAAAGAAACCCATACGGCTGCTTCCCAAAGCGGATGAGAAATTTGCAATGTCAAAGCTTGATTAGAATCATGAATAACCACACAATTCATCCCATGCTTACATAACACCCAAACTCTATTATTTCTATTAATCACCCCATCATCACAACCCAACTTTCGAATGAGAGGTCCCATAGAAGAGATATCAGATTTTGGCTCATAAATATCCATAAGCGAAACACCATGAGAACGGAACAAACGTTTAATTCTACAGATTGTGGCCAAATTAGCTATGCCACGAGCATTCCAAGTTATGAAGCACACCATTAAAAAACATAAATAAAGAGAGTAAATGATGGAATATGAGAAAGGAAAAGAAACTTACAAGGAGGGAGATTTCTCCCTACTTTTCTTTTTCTTATAGGATACCATTGTAAAGCCATCATCATCATCCTTAGCACATCAACTAGGGACAACCTTTTTTTTTTTTTTTTTTTTTTTTTATTTTGCGAAAAGAGGACGGTACTAGACATGGCCATTCACGGTTAACCGCCGGTTGACAAAACCGGTTTGGTCTAACCGTAACCTAACCGGCTAACCGTTCTCCCCGGTTACGGTTTCTCGGTTAACCGGTTTATCCGGTTGAACCGGTTACTTCTTCTTCTTTTTTTTAAAAAAAAAACAGTGCTTTTAACGGGTTTTTTTTTAGAAAAAAAAAAAAACTTCAGTGTTTTAACAGTATTTTATTAATTAAAAAACTAACTAAAACCTTTCAAAAAACTAACTGAAACTGTCAAAACTAACTAAAACTGTCAAAAAACTAACTAAAACTGTCAAAAACTAAATAAAACTGTCAAAAAACTAACTAAAACTGTCAAAAACTAACTGAAACTGTCAAAAAACTGACTAGAATTCTAAATAACACAATTTTTTAGTAAAAAAAGGGACGGTACCCTTAAATTTTATTAATTAAAATTACAATGAGGGGGACAACCAATCCTTGCCCTTTTATAATTTAAGGGAGGAAAAAATGGAGCCTTACCTCAACTAAATTAGTACAATGAAATAAAAATAAACCTATTCTAAAAATTAAAATAAAAACTATCTAAATTCCGTCCCCTTCCGAACTTCCCGTAGAGTCTTCCAAGTCGTATTGGTATTGTGGATCTACTTTACTAAATCCTCTTCATAAGGCATATCTTGCTCCCTATTTTCCGCTCTAACCCAATCACTAAGTAAGAGTTTATTTTCCAAATTTTCACAAGTTAGTTGGGAACGTCTTGCATCCAAAACATTTCCTCCCACACTAAATGCCGATTCGACCGCCACGGTTGAAGCGGGAGAAGGTAAGACTTCTTTTGCAATTAAAGAGAGTATGGGATAAGTTTCTTGCCTTTGTGACCACCACCTCAAAATATCAAAAGTAGTTGGATTTGAAGTGTTTTGTACAACTTCATGTCTAGTAGAGAAATATGCTTCCAACTCGTACGGAATGCTAGAGGTAGAAGAAGAAGAAGAAGAAGAAGACGTTCTAGGACGTTTTTGGGAATAAATTTCACTAACAAAACTATATGGGTCGTCATTCTCCTCATATTGTGTATCAATACCAATATCTTCTTCATTAGGACTTGAGCCATATTGAGAAAGATTTCCATGAATTGCACTATACTCATTATAAAGAGTCACCAAATCTTGTTTTGTATTTTCAACAATAATCGCCGGGTTTTCGTAGAATCCGTCCCAATTGGGGTATAAATTTGCATAATAAAACGTTATTATGCGAACTAGATATTTTAATTTAACATGGGGATCCAACATCTTTGCAAGCAAAAATAGAGACGGAATGTTATCAAAATATTTGACCTACTTTTCCCTCATGAAAGAAATGCTTTGGTTTAAAATGGTGCAATTTTGCAAATTTTTAAAACTTCAAACTATTGCAATACATTGATCAAGTACCAAAACGGAAGTTGGATTATAAACTCCCGACAAAGCCAAAGTAGCGGTATTGAAATCTTTAATAATTGACATAAATTAGTGCAAGCGTTCCATTGATAAGCAAATAAAGGAATTTTATAGCCCATAGTAATAAAAAAAAATCCATGAGATGCTCTTTATACTCAAAACCATCAATTAACATTTTGTAGGTAGAATTCCACCTAGTCGGAACATCCATAGAAAAATATTTTTCGGGAAGACCCTTATTTAGTAAATATTTTATCCATTTTTTTGTAATTTTATTTTTTTTGCAATAAAATAAAGAGCATCTTTAATGGCTTTAACATATTGATCTAAAGCATCCAAACCATTTTTAACACATAAATTTATGATATGACATAAACATCTAATATGAAAATACTTACCCCCAAGTGACGGTTGACAAATGAGCATCAATTCTGGTATACTAGCGGTATTAGCACTAGCATTGTCGAATGAAATAGAAAATATTTTTTGCAAAAGACCATATTTTGCCAAAATGGCGTGCAACTTTCTACAAATATTTTTCGCGGAATGAGGTAGTTCAAAACTTTCATATGCAAGTAATCTTTTTTGTAAAGTCCAAGAATTATCGATCCAATGGCATGTAACACCCAAATAACTATTTCTTTGCCAATGATCACTCCAACCATCGGCACAAATTGAAACTCTTTGATTTAATTTTGATAAAACATCAATTAAAAAATGTTTATATTCCAAAACCCCTTTTTTAATATCGCGTACGAGAGTCGTATGTGGTACTTTGGAGGCGGCTGGATTTAAAGAAAGTCTAACAAACCGTTCATAAAATTCATCATCCGCAAAGTTAAAAGCAAGCCCTTTAACACACAAAAATTTGCACAATTCTTTCCTATAAACGAAATTATTAAACTTAAATAAGACCGAAGACGTACCTTGGGTGTTAGGTTGAGCAAATTTTAATTGAGCTTGATCACTCTCAATCCCAACTTTTTCGGGATGTTTGCTATTGAGGTGGGTGATCAATGATCCATGCCCTCCACCTTTTGTGAACGCGTAACTTTTGGTACAATAGTTGCATTTCGCTCGAAAATGTACAAAGTCGTTGGGGTCAATTTGTACTTTTTGGAAATGGATAGTAAAAGTGTCGGATTTGGATTCTCGTGGTTGACGTTTCCCCCGACCACCTATTCCCATGCCCCGAGCTCGGCCTCGGCCGGCCCTACCACTTTGACCAACATTTTCTTCAACATTTTGCTCACTTTCCTCAAATGTGACTCAAATTCTGGGTTAAGTGAGGAAGAATCAACATGTTCCTTGCCGCTCCTTCGAGATGAGGCCATTTGTTAAAAAAGTAACTGAAACTGTTTCGAAACTAGTTGAAAATAGCTAAAAAAAAACTGACTGAAAATGATGAAAAACACAGATTTTGTCAAAAAAAAAAAACTAACTGAAACCATCAAAAAAACTAACTGAAACTATCAAAAAACTGACTGGAATTCGAAAAAACTAACTGGAAAATGTTGTGAAAGTGAAACTGACTGGAAATCACTAAAAACTGACTGAAACTGATGAAAAACACATATTTTGTCAAAAAAAAAAAAACTAACTAAAACTGTCAAAAAAATGAATGGAATTTGAAAACCTAACTAGAAATTGTTTTAAAACTGACTGGAAATGTTTAAAAACTGACTGGAATTTTTGAAATAAATTACAAAAGTTATTTCGTTAGAAAACTATCCGGAAATTGTTAGAAAACTGACTGAAATTCTGCAAACTAACTGGAAATATGAGAGATTGTGAGACTTTGGAATTAGTAGAGAGAGAAAGAGTAGAGAGAAGGTGTGGAACTAAAATGCTAGGAGGGATGGGGTATTTATATCTTTGCAATGTTTGACAATTTTTTTTTCATTTTTGGCCGCCCAGTTAAGTGAACTAACGGCTAGTTTGAAAACTAGCCCTTTTTGGACAATGTCAGACCTGGGGAAGTGTGGGGGGCCAGGTGTAAAAGCTGAGAAACTAACCGTTAGGCGGTTAAACCGCCGGTTTATATGACCGGTTTAACCGGCGATTGGTTCACGGTTACAAAACCGGTTATTAACCGGCGGTTGACCAGTTTTGAAAAATCCTAACCTTAACCGGACCGGCTAAACGACGGTTCACCGTTGAGGCGGACGCCGGTTGGCCGGTTTTGACCCGTTAAAAACCGGCGGTTAGCCGGTTTCCGGTTTAAAGTGGCCATGTCTAGACGGTACCTCCCTAGATTTTATTAATTAAAGAAAAAAAAATTACAAAAAAGGTGGGGGACATTTTTTTTTTTTGGCGAAAGGAGGGCGGCACCTCCCTAGATTTTATTAATGAAAAGTGAAAAATACAAGCATGGTGGGGGACATGACAACCTCAACCACCAGAGATAAAGTACTAGGGGGAGGCCTTACACAATGCGTAAGGTCCTCTACACAATAAAGGCTCCTCTACATTCCTTAGGCAGATCCAAAGGGCTGTAGCAAAATAATATAGATTTAGAAGAGGCAGCCGAATTAGCCAAACCATCCGCTACCCGATTACCTTCTCGAAGGACGTGAGATATCCGGATGTCAATGAGAGACATGAGATGATGAATTCTCTATATTATATAATGAATGTGCCAGGGAATATGATATACCTTTGTTATGATTTTCATGAGAACCTCAGAGTCAACCTCAAGGCAAAGATTATGAATGCCAAGGTCAATAGCTAACTGAATCCCATCTAAAGCAGCATGAGCTTGGGACCACATACTAGATGTTGTCCCGTAATACTTGCCAAAAGCTATAAGAATCCTTAGACTTGAGATTATTGCGATCTTCCACATAATGGAGATCATGTTTGACATATTCAAAACGTTACTCTTAACCAAGTAATTATAAAGGATATGATTGGCATGATCGAAGTTATGTTAGGAAGTGTAATAAGTCAAGATAGGATTTGTCCCTCAATATGAGAGATGTCAAGCTTGGGCCCCTCGATGAATAGTTGTGATGAAATGCATGGCCATGCTCAAAATGAATTGATGAGTTCGATATCATTTGAACTATCAAACTATTCAAAATCGAGAAAGTATTGAACATTGTAAGTTGACCATTGACCATGGCTTACGTTCAATGACATCGTAGGACAAAAAGATTGTGATATGTTCTATAAAGGATACGAACTTATATAGTTACACTAATTGGGTAGGTATGACTGTTTGCTAGAACCTAATCATATTTTATAGGTTTACACCCATTGCCAACATAGTGTAATCCTAAAGGGTCACACACATTAGAACTAATCTAAATGGACTTAATTAGAATATTGGGTCGAAGGGCCTTTGAGGAATATTAGGAATTTAGAGGAGAAAAGTGGAAAAGGGGAGGGTCCGGGCGGACCTCACAAAGGACCCGGGCGGACCTCCTGAAGCCCCGGGCGGACCTAGTAATAGACCCGATCGGACCATGCTTGGATCCAGCCGGACCCATTGCTATACCCGGGCAGACCAGTCCTGTTTCGACTGGGATTTTCCTAATCCGCTTTCTTGCGGGCGGGTTTAGTCACTTGTTACCTATTTGGAATAGGTCAAACATGTATTTAAACCCCCTCTAGTTGCCCTAATCAGTATATAACATTGTGAGTGCCTCAAAAGAGTTTGAGAGGATTAATTCTTGTTCTAAGATCATAAAAGTGAAGAATAAGAGATCACATATATTCCATATAGTTCATATCATTGTGAAAGCGTATTTTACAATTTGGTCTAGCAACCAAGATCAAGAGGCTTCTTGATATTCGTTCGTGGTGTGGATACCGTTAGAGGGTGAAGCTTATCACCTCCAAGTTCGTGGTCTTGTTCGTGATAATGTTCGTGATCTTGTTCGTGATCAAGTTCAAAAAGCTCCACCAAAATCAAGGTTGTTGATCAAACGCATCAAGGGTTGGTATTCTAGTATTCATCGCAGATGTATTTGACTTAATCATATGAATGGATCTATGGGCTTTGGGTTTCATAAAATTTTAAATGCTTAATTCCGCTGTGGATGTACCTTGGAAACCCAACAAAATTTAGTCAGATCTTCTCCGCTGCACTTACTGATAATAGTTTGCTTACCGATTAGTGACATTGCATTTTAAAGTGTTTCTTTTGAAAAGTTTTCAATTAGGCTATTCACCCCCCCTCTAGCCTGATTTCCTACCAATTGGGCCTAACAATTGGTATCAGGGCTTGGAATTTTGAAAGAAATTTCCAAGCTTTGCAGCTTGTTTGCCGATACCATGGCAGGAAAAATCATACAGGCATTCAACATCACCACCATCCCGTTGTTGAATGTCACCGAGTTTGGTGTCTGGAAATCTCGTATGATAAAGTATATGAATTCAATCGATGACCGGTTGATGAAGGTCATAGAAGGTGGTCCAATCATTCCATTAAAGGTCTCAACCACCTACAGACCAATTCCTTCCATGCCGCTGACATAACATGCAGATCGTGACACTGAACAAGAAACTCACGTTCAAATTGAAGAAACTCTGGTTGAAAAACTTAGAGAGGAATGGGCTGAAAACGACAAACTTTCAGATGCCTTAGATGGAAAAGCATGCCACATTATCTCTTGCGGACTGGATGACAAGCAATACAAACTTATTGACTTGTGCTCCACGGCTCAAGAATGCTGGAACAAACTCCTAGCATACTTTGAAGGAGATAAGCAGGTGAAGGACAACAGACTCTATGATTGCATTGCTGAGTTTGAATCCTTCAAGAAACAAGATGGTGAGTCACTTAGGAGCGTCTATGACAGATTCTGCGAGGTAAGTAATTTATATGCTTCATTAGGTAAGGTGTATACCCTGAAAGACCTGAATATTCGTTTTCTAAGTTCTTTGGGAAATGAGTATCATACCAAGGTCACTACTGTTAGAGAAGGGAGAGACTTAAACAAAACTTCTATTCAGAATCTTGTGTCTAGTCTATTTCTGTATGAGAGAGAACTGTAAAAACTTAACGTTCTCGACAAAAATTTCAAAAACTTATCTCTATCAGCTCAGTCTCAGGTATCCTTCCCTTCAAACAAATTCCCTCCTGTAGATCCCCATCAAATACCCTGCAGTTCCAAAACCTCAGAAATAACCTCAGAACAACCGATGGAAGAAGACGAGTTTGCCGCCTTCGCCAGAAACTACAAAAGGTTTAAAGACTTTAAAAGGATGCAGAAAGGAAATTGCCAGCAACAAAAGTCCTTCACACCACCATTTTAAAAACTAGTAAGCTTCAACAAACCTTCTACAAGTGCTACCGATGGAAAGAACAACAAAGGTGACTTGGTCTGCTTTAACTGCAGAAAACCTGGTCACTTTGCTTTAAAATGTCCTCAACCAAAATATGAGTATGTGAGGAAGTCTAAGTAAGAGACATCCTAAGTCTCGAAGCTTTGTTGCCGATGAAAGCACAGAAAAGGCCTTGCTGGTTTGGTGTGAAACTGACTCAAACGAAGATGCCGATAAAGATGATGATGCTGATGTAAGTTTTATTGCCCTAGACATGGAAGATGCCAATATCTCATCTTTACCAACTCTAGTCTACCGAGATCTATCACCTCCCAGAACTCCAGTCAAAGAAGAAACTGCTGGAAGACCTCAACCACACTTCAAAGAAATAAGTGTCAAAGCTGAAAACCCAAGAGGATACAAGGTTCATCAAGTGGGAACCTCACTCTATGGCCAGCGGCTATGGCTGCTCCGGCATTGCTCTTCCCTTCCTTGAATTCTAGCTCTCGTAATCCTTACTTTACACCTCAATCCGTTATCACTAACCTAAACCCTAATTCTACTTCGGTGTCCTAAAACCCTAAGCTTGATACGGAGCTAAACCAGTCTCATGCAAACCCTAATGCGGAAGATCCTATTCCGCATACTAATCCTTCTCCTCAACAGAATACGACTTTGACCCCTTCTATTCGTTCTTCTATTCATACTCACAAAGCGCCGATTTCCAAATCTTTTGCTGATTTGTTTTCTCAACCATCCAATCCATCCTTGAATAGGAATTCCGCCCCTACAAATAATATAGATGCTCTTTCGTCAATTCAAACTGGATCTCACAAAGGAACGCCTGCTGTAAAATTATCAAAAGAAGTTATTGATGTGTTTTCAAAGCCTTTGAGATTTACCCTAGTTGGGAAATTCATGCACGGTCGACCATCTATGGAGGACGCTAGAATTTCATTTGCAAAGTTTCAATTGAAGGGGAATTACAAGCTTGGACATTTAGACAACCGGCATATGTTGATACAACTATCCACGGAAGAGGACTACCAACGATTATTCATGAAAGATGTATGGTATGTTGATCGATACCCCATGCGTACTTTGGCATGGACACCTTCTTGGAGGCCGGAACAAGAATCTCCTATTGTTCCAGTGTGGGTAGGATTTCCTGGTCTTCCAATTCACCTTATCAATAAACCTTTCTTGTTCACGGCAGCTTCAATGATTGGTACTCCTTTATCTCTTGATAAGGCCACTGCTGAGTTTTCTCGGCCTAGCATTGCAAAATTTTTGATACAGGTAGATGCCTCAAAGAAGATGCCTCATGAGATTTTCATTGATTGTGGAGATGTATGTTCGAGTTTTTACCAAAAGGTTGAGTATGATAACATCCTAAGTTATTGCAAGCATTGCTTTATTTTGGGTCATGATATCTCGGTTTGTAGAAGAGCTAATCCAAATCTTAATGACAAGAAATCTGAAGGTACTAAGGATAAACATTCAAAAATATTTGTGGTGAAGAATTCTAACACAAAGAATGAGGAAGCTCTAAATAAGGATATTCGGAAGGGTGCTAAAGATAATGGTGATCAAGCTAATCATATTGTTGATGATGGAGGTTCAAGGGTAGAGAAGTCTATTGGTACTGAGCAACCAAAGGATACAAGCAATATAGAGGGGAATGAGGCTACAAAGGTTGTTTTACCTATGATGGCAAAACGTGGACAGCCCCTTCCAGAAGCTGTTCATAAGGCTCTTCAGAGTGCATGTAATGAGGTTATTCATAAGACTGGGGGTTCAAATTTTAGTACTCAAGATGCTGCGGCTGTTTTGCATAATGTTGCTGCTCATAGAGCACAACATCAGAGTCCTGTCTTCCCTAGAGATACTGAAGTTGTCAATTCTCATGATGACACTCGTGATATTGTCCCTGAATTGAATCTATCCCCAAGAGCTCCCCCTACTACTTCTTTTGTTACAGAACAAGCTGGCTCTACCCCATTTGCTGGTCAAGCTAATATGAATGTTGATGCTGATGGCTTTACTCTCGTGAAGTCTCGGAAAAAGAGGAGCCAATCCGCTTCCCCACCCTCCTAAAATGGTACCTCATTTACTCTTTTTTCTTTGTTTTCCAATGGTAGCTGTGATAAATTGGAATGTGAGAGGGATTGGTAATAAATCTTCTCTCCGTAGATTAAAAAGATTACTTAGATTATATGGAGCTTCTTTTGTTGCTATTTCTGAGCCTAAACTTCCTGCTAGTCATTTGAAGAGAACTATAAGTACTCTTGGGTGTATTGATGGTGCCTCCAATTGTAATAGTAAAATTTGGGTTTTCTGGAAGCATGGATTTGATTGTTTGGTTATACACAATTCTACTCAAGAAATTGACTCTTGAAGTTTCCCATCCTCTTTGGGCTTCTCCGGTGCGTTTGACTGTTGTTTATGCAAGTTGTGATAGATATGAAAGGCGTGAATTGTGGGACACTCTCATAGATCTGAATGAGACATCTCTTCCTTGGTTAATTGCTGGTGATTTCAATTGTGTTCTTGAGCAGGCTGAAAAGATGGGAGGTAAACCTATCAAGGAAGCTATTGTTTCAGAATTTGTTGATATGGTTCAAGTTACTGGTATTATTGATGCAGGATATAGGGGCAATGGTTATACTTGGGTTGATAAACCAAGAGGTAAGCCTACCATTTATCAAAGGCTGGATAGAGCCTTTTATAACACTCAATGGTTAGGTATGTTCCATGTTACTGATGTGACTCATATTAATCGTACCTGTTCTGATCATGCTCCTCTTGTCATTCAAATTAAATCCGAGGCTCAAAAGACAGGCAGTGCTTTCCGGTTTCTAAATGTATGGCTGCAACACTCCTCTTTTTATTCTTTAGTTGAGCATTCGTGGAAGGGTGCTATGGATGGTCGACCCATGGTTAAATTTGCAAAGAAATTGGCTAGATTACGAAAAGTCATTTCTTTGTGGAATAAGGAAACTTTTGGGCGTATTGATCAACAAATTAAAATGGCAGAAGATGAGGTTACAAGGTGTGAATTAGAGCTGCAATCTAATGCTTTGGATAGTAACAATATTGCTCTAAATTTAGCAAAAGCCAATCTCTTGGCCAAGCTTAAATTAGATGCGGACTTTTGGTGTCAGAAGGCTAATATCTCATGGATTAAGGAGGGGGACAAAAATACGAAGTTCTTTCATTCTTATGTTCGAAAGAAAAGGCAGAAATTATATATTCATCGTATTAGAGATTCTAGTGGAAGGTGGATCCACTCAAAGGAAGATATTCAGCAAGAGGCCATAAATTTCTACTCTTCTCTGTTGCAAAAGCCTCATGATAATCCTAGTGATGATCTTTTGAATCTGATTCCAACCCTGATTTTGGAGGAGGATAACTCTCGGCTTACTGCTATTCCTTCCATGGAGGAAATAAAAGATATTGTTTGGTCTATGAATGGACAAAGTGCAGCGGGGCCGGATGGATATACGGGTGATTTTTACAAGTACTGTTGGGAGATTATTAAAACTGAGTTGTATCAAGCTGTGGCTGAGTTCTTCTCGGGATATGATATGCCTCGAAGCTGGACTAGCACTCTTATTGTCATGCTCCCAAAGGTTGTCTCTCCTACTTCCTTCTATGAGTTGAGGCCAATTAGTTTGTGTAACTTTTCTAATAAAGTTATCACTAAATTATTGACCAACCTATTATCTGCTGTTCTTCCAAGACTTATTTCTCCTCAACAAAGTGGTTTTGTAAAAGGTAGATTGATCCATGAAAATGTCCTCCTTGCTCAAGAGCTAATGCAATCGTTAAAAAAAAGTGTGGGGTTCTAATGTGTGCATGAAATTAAACATGGCTAAGGCTTATGATCGCTTATCATGGTTTGCTCTCATCAAAGTCTTAAGGAAGTTTGGTTTTAATGAAGTGTGGAATGATATGATCTATCGATGCATCTCTTCTTGCTGGTTTTCTGTGTTAGTTAATGGAGAAAGCTGTGGTTTCTTTCCATCTTCTCGTGGGCTTAGACAAGGGGATCCAATTTCCCCTATTCTTTTTATCATTGCTGCCGAAGTTCTAAGCCGTGGTTTAAATCTTTTGCAATCTAATTATCCTCAATATCGTTTCAGAGCCCATATTCATACCCCTTTGATATCTCATTTGGCTTATGCAGATGATATTATTATTTTCTGTAATGGGTCAAAGGATTCAATGGAAGCTCATATGAGGTGTTTAAATTGGTATCAAGATTTCTCGGGTCAATTGGTTAGTGTTGGCAAGTCTTGCTTTATTACTGGCGCATATAATGATGAGAGAGATGCAATTATTTCGGCTACTACTGAGTTCCAGAAGAAGGACCTTCCTATTACTTACTTGGGCTGTCCTCTCTATGTTGGTCGCAAAAGAAGGGCTTTATTTGATTCAGTTTTGAGGAAAATGGAGGATCGGTTAGCTACTTGGCAAGGTAAGATTTTGTCTTATGGAGCAAAGCTAACTCTTATTAAAACTTGCCTTCAAGCTATTCCTTTATATTATATATCTATCCTTGATCCCCCAAAAGGAGTTATGAATTCTATGTATCGACTGATTTCTAATTTTTTCTGGGCTAATGAAGATGGCTTAAGAAAATGTCACTGGATTGGCAAAGATAAAATTTTTCGGCCTACTTGTGAGGGAGGGTTTGGGATTCGAAAATTTGAAGATATTTCGATGGCTTTTGCTATGAAGATGCGGTGGAGATTGAGAACTACAAATTCGTTATGGGTAAGTTTTATGGAAGAAAAATATTGTCATGGTTCTCATTTGATGGATGCCACAAGACCTTCTTTTTCATCTCACATTTGGATCAGAATGTTGAGTGCTAAGGATATTGTCGAGGCTCATCTTGGATGGAAGATTGGTCAAGGGGACATCTCTATTCATGATCGCTGGGTGGATCCCAATTTAGTTCTTCCAGGAAATCACATTGAGGTTTCTAATCTCTTTGATAATGGGTTGCCCAGGATTGATTTTATTCGAGAAGCTTATGGGGATGATCTTCTTCAATACCTTACTCGGCACAATATTACTTTATTAGATGTTCCAGATTTTCCGTTTTGGCGCCCAGCTGCTTCGGGTAAGTTCTCTATTGCTTCTGCATGGAATATTTGTAAAGTTGGAGGGTTAAGTTATCCGATGTTTGAGAAATGTTGGCATAAGCACATTCCCCTTAAGATTTCTATTTTTTTGTGGCGCATTCTTCATGATGGCCTTCCTACTGATTTGGCTATACAAAAGAAAGGTATCAATCTGGCCTCGGCATGTGTTTGCTGCAATAACCCGTCCCTTGAAGATCTTGATCATGTGTTTGCTCACGGAGAAATTGCTATGGAAGTTTGGGCTCGTTTATCGAATGTTTGTGGCATAAAATCTCATTCTTATAATACTCGGACAACCCTTGCTAGCTGGTGGTTTACAAAATCTAAAGGAGGTTCTAATGATCTTAAATGGCTGCATCGTATACTCCCGTGCTTCATTCTATGGGAAATCTGGAAAGGGCGAAACAAAGCTAAGTTTGAAGGTCAAAAAATGAGTGCCCAACGCATCATAGATTCAATTCTTGTTGATATTCGAGGTATAGTTGCTGCTTACAATATAACTTTTGTTCCCAAGTGGTTTGACATTTCGATTATGTCTTATTTTGGCATCCCTCGGTCCTCTTCTATGGTCAAAAAGTCGAGATTAGTGAGATGGCAGCCTCCGTTTTGTGAGCAATTCAAGTTGAACACCGATGGAGCGTCAAAAGGGAACCCTGGTCCAAGTTCAGGTGGTGGCATTATTAGAGATTCGAAAGGGGAAATCATCTTTGCCTTTTCTAATTTCTATGGTTTTGGGACTAACATGGTTGCTGAAGCAAAGGCTGTCCGAGATGGCTTATCCTTTGCTCGGAATTTTGGTATCACATCCTTATGGCTCGAAATCGATTCTGAAGTCCTTCTTAAAATCCTAATTGAAGATTATCATATTCCTTGGTGCATTTGGTATGAAGTTCAAGAAATCAAACGTTACATGCATGCGATGTCTGTCCGACTAACCCACATCCTTCGTGAAGGAAATCAAGTAGCTGATGGTTTAGCTAATGCTGCCACATCTTTTGGAATTAATTCAGTTTTCTATTCTTTTAGTGAGCTTCCCAAGGATTGCAAAGGTCCTTATTTGCTGGACTGCTCTTCTACCCCATACATTTGACTTTAGTTTTTTGGCTAGTTTAATGGCTAGATTCTTGTATAAGTTGCTATCTTTATTTAGTAGTCACCATTCCCTTTATTGTAGAGGACCTTACAGTCTGTGTAAGGCCTCCTCCCCTAGTATCTATTTTCAGGTGGTTAAGGCCGTCAAGTCCCCCACCTCGTTTGTAATTTCCTTTTTTCATATTAATAAAATCTAGGGAGTACCGTCTCCTTTCGCCAAAAAAAAAAAAAAAAACCAAAATCTCTACCGATGACTAGAAATTTTTCATTCACTGAACATCCTAGCATTGCCAAAAGACTTTCAAAACCCATCTCTTCCCTACCTGACTTCTCTCCAGAACCAATTCCTTCTACCCTTAAAAATTCAGCTGATCTTCGTCCTGAAATATCCAAAGCTAAAATGGTAGAGACAATGGATGAACTTTTTAATGATTATGGGAAGCTGAGTAGCGTTTTTTTTTTTTTTTTTTTTTTTTTTTTTTTGGCGAAAGGAGACGGCACTCCCTAGATTTTATTAATATAAAGAATCAAAGACAAAATAAAGGTGGGGGACATGACAGCCAAAACCACCGAAAGAAAGTAAACTAAGGAAGGAGTTCTTACACAATCCGTAAGAGCCTCTACAAAACAGGAAAGGGGTTCTAAGATAAAAAGAACAAGATCAAAGCCTAACATTAGGATACATAATCTTATCAAGATAAAGCGGGCCTTTACACTTTCTGGGAAGGCTGTCCACATGAGTATACACACAATCATGCATTACATCCGCAGCCTCATTTGCAAGAAAATCAGCAAATATATGAGTAATTCGGACCTGAATAAAAGATAGCAGCGGCCTTATCTCTTGAATATGATACTAAACAGCCCAAGGAATTTTGTAGCTACCATGGAGAATTTTAACAACAACTTCAGAATCTAACACCAGCCATAAAGAATTATAACCTCTATTAATGGTGAATCTCAACCCATCAACTACAACGCAAAATTCAGCCATAGTATTGGATGCATGACCATAAAATTTAGCAAATGCAAAGAGAAACTCACCTTCATGGTCATCGAAAACACCCCCTCCGGCTGCAATACCTGGATTACCTCTAGATCCCCCATCCGTGTTTAACTTTATGGTGCCCAAGATTGGGGGATGCCACAAAATATATTTTAATTGAGACACATTGACTTGCCTTGTTTTGAGAAGAAAAAAACATGTCAAACGACTCTCAATCAATGGAAAATATAAGGAAAATGCCTTTGATGTAGAAGAAATCTGCTCTTGAATAGCTTGGATAACTCGAAAATAATTAGGGGAATTATCATCAAAACCACACTTATTTCTATGCTTCCAAAGCTCCCAAAGAATGAACATTGGAATCAGCTTAATGAGCCACTTTTCAGAAGAGTTCTTATGCAAGGGTAGAGACGAAAACCAGAACACTAACCTTTGAGAAATGGATGTGCCTCGGATTGGAATGCCCAATAAATTGCCAAAAAAAGACCAAGTCTGCTCCGCCACTTCTCCATCCAAAAGAATATGACCAAGAGTTTCTATCTTTGGAGAATGAATGCAGCAATAACATCTAGAGACAATAGGAATACCTCTACGGATAATGTTGTCATCCATGGGAACACCATTATGTAATACCTTCCAAAGGAAAATAGAGATCTTGAGAGGAATATGTTTTTGCCAACACCAAGAAAACACCAAACTCCGATCCTTGACTTCTCTACATTCTCTCCAAGAGGAAGAGATAGAAAATTTGCCCGTAGAAGAAGGAGTCCAAAAAGCATGGTCGGGATCATTAGAGAGTTGAATAGAAGAACTTTGGATAGCATCTAGAGATTGTTGCCCATAAAAATCACGAATATGGTCACTCCTAAGCTGCCCATTCTCAAAAAGAGAAAAAATCTGGATATGCGCCTCACTAGGCCAAATAAAGCCATTTGGTAACCATCTTTCTTGGACGGAAATTTCACCCATGCCAACAGCCCAAGCAATTCTCTCTTCAACAAAGTCTTTAACCCCAATCATACGCCGCCACACATGAGAACATCCCACCCTCAGAGATGCATCCATAGGGTGCAAGAGATGACAATATTTTGCTTTAAGAAAATCAATCCAAAGAGATTCAAAAGTTCTAAATCGCCACCATAACTTCATAGCAAAAGCTGTAGCCATATCTTGAAAGGATCTCAGCCCAAGACCCCCTTCCTCAACAGGGAAAAAGAATTTCTTTGATACAAACCATTGACATTTAGGGTTGCCATCAAGATTACTCCAAAAGAAATTAGCAATCAGCCGAACCATAGCTCTTATCACTCCTTTAGGAGGATCTAAAAGAGAAATATAATAAATGGGGATAGCCTGAAGGCAATGTTTAATCAGAATTAACTTCGCCCCCGAAGAAAGGATCTTACCACCCCAAGAATCCAATCTATCCCTAAGTTTCCTTAGAATCGGCTCAAATAAGCTTTGAACTTTCCGACCAGAATATATAGGACACCCAAGGTAAGTGATGGGGAGATCTTTCTTTTGAAATCCCATGGCATTAGCAATTACCATATCTCTAGCATTATCCACCTTCCCCGTAATGAAACATGATTTTCCAATATTAATAAGCTGCCCAGAGAATTGCTGATATTGCTCCAAGAAATCCATATGTGGTTCCAAAGAAATAGTACTCCCATTACAAAAAATGATAATATCATCAGCATAAGAGAGGTGAGATATAACCGGGATATGAAGATAGCTTGTATGATAAGCAATGTGAGGCCGATTTACATGAAGAGAATTCAAACCACGGCTAAGAACTTCAGTAGCAACAATGAATAAACTCGGAGAAATAGGGTCTCCTTGCCTAAGCCCTCGAGAAGAATGGAAATACCCAGCTGTTTCCCCATTAATAAGAATATAAAACCAATTAAAAGCAATGCATCAGTGGATTAGATCAATCCAAATTTCTGAAAAACCAAAACTTCTCATAACCTTAATAAGAGCAAACCATGAAAGTCGATCATAAGCCTTGGCCATATCAATCTTAAGAGCAATATTAGAGCCAAACACTTTTTTATTTATAGATTGCATGAGCTCTTGGGCCAATAAAACATTCTCAGGAATTAAACGGCCTTTAACAAAACCACTTTGTTGAGGAGATATTATACGAGGGAGAACAGTAGCAAGGCGGTTGGAGAGAAGCTTAGAGATTACCTTGTTAGAGAAGTTGCATAAACTAATCGGACGGAGGTCCGAAAAAGAAGATGGAGCAGCAACTTTAGGAATGGTTACAATAAGAGTACTAGACCAGCTACGAGGCATATGAAACCCAGAGAAGAACTCCAAAACAGCCCGGTGAAGATCATAGGCAATAATATCCCAGCTATGATGATAAAATTCCCCCATAAATCCATCCGGACCCGCTGCACTAACCCCGCTCATAGAGAAAACTACTACTTTCAGCTCATCCAAAGAGGGTGGAGCAATTAAAGAGTTATTTTCCTCAAGAGTGATAATATTTGGGATATGAACTAAAAGATCATTAGAAGGGATATCATGATTGCCCGTCAATTGTTGTTCATAAAACTCTACAGCAGCCATTTTAATATCATTTGGATCCGTAATACAAGCTCCTTGACTATCCCGAATTCTATGTAACATAAGCTTTTGACGTTTCTTTTTAACATATGAATGAAAGAAACGTGTATTTCTGTCCCCGTCTTTGATCCAAGATAAATTTGCTTTTTGCATCCAAAACTCCTCCTCAATCTTTAATTTAAACAACAGATTAGCTTGAGCCAAATGAAGCGCTGCCCTATTGTCCTCACTAGAATCTTGATCGAACAAAAGCTCTCTAGCATAAACCTCATCTTCAGCAACTTTAACTTGTTGATCAACCTTATCAAACACATTTTGATTCCATTCTTGGAGAACACGCTTGATTCTATTCAGTTTCTTAGCAAACTTCACCATATTCCTGCCTCCTAATAAAGTCTCTTCCCAAGATTGCCGAACAATGTTATGAAATTCAGAATGTTTGGTCCAAACATTAAGAAATCTGAATACCCCTCTCCTTATTTCATTAGTAAGACGAATCTTAATAAATAAAGGAGCATGATAAGAGCACGTTTTATTCAAATGAGTGATAGTTGTAGATGCAAAACTTTGAAGCCATACCTCATTATAAAACACCCTATCAAGCCTTTGTAAAATAGTTCCCCTTCCAGCCCTTTTATTCCACCAAGTATAAACATTCCCAATAAAGCCACCATCAATGAGATTGGCAACTTGAGCCATATCTACAAATTCAGCCACATGTTTATCAAGCACGGGACGGCCTCCAAGCTTTTCAGATTGGTCCATAATAGAGTTGAAATCACCCATAATCATCCACGCCTCATATGTATTGCTGCAGCTAATAAGATAATCCCAAAGTTCCCTTCGAGTATATTTACTACAACTTGCATAAACAAAGGAAAGTTGTAATGAGTTGGGGCATAAAGCATGAGAAGCCCGGACAGTCACAACTTGATCATCCTCATGAATGAGATCACAAGAAACACCATGACGCCAAAAAACCCAAATGCTGCTTTTGGGATTTGAAAAACCACCAATACATCTCAATTTACGAACATAAGAATTCAACAAAACTGAATCCATCTTAGGCTCATAAATAGCAAAGACAGAAACTTCATGCATTCTAATTAATCTACGTACTCGACACACCGAAGAAGAATTCCCAATGCCTCGAATATTCCAACTTAAGATACCTACCATTAAAACACCAGAAAGAAAGGAGGAGCAAGAGGGATTTAAGCAATATGGTGGGTGAGGGTAATCCCACCCTTAATTGTCGAGCCATGAGGATCATTTACCATTTCAATTCTTGGTCCCCGTGGAGATAATTGAAGCTGGTCAATAATACGGGCATTTGGGCCTTTGGGCATAGGGGCATCATCCATATATAACTCAGAATCTGAATCTTTCTTTGCATCTTCCAAATCCACATCTTTTTCATCCACCACATCTTCAACAAAACCATCCTGAGTATCATTATCACCCAAGTCTGTGTTGTGGATTAGACCCTCACAACCCAAGCAATGACCCCAAGAAAATAATGGCACACAAACAAAGCACAAGAAATAAAGCAAAGAAAAGACATAAGAAATTGTTTACCCAGTTCGTCAATATGTTTGACTACGTCTGGGGGCACTACCAAGCCAGGATCTTGCACTATAATGTGTTATCTTGAAGTTACAATGAGTTTAGGGGCGGAACTTTACTTAAATATGTGCCCAAGAATACAAACCTAACCCTAGATGGACAAAGGAACCCGAAAATTGGCCTAAAATCCGAACCAGTTTTTGCCATTCCCGACAAGTGGGCGGTCGCCCATAGGGCCTGGGCGGTCATCCATAAAACTGCTCCTCCGGATTGAACAGACTGATTAAGTGGGCGGTTGCCCACCATCACCCTGGGCGGCCGCCCAGAGCAACAGTCCCTCCGACGAATTTCTTCCTTTTTGCTCCGAAGTCTAGTCCCGGTTGGTCCTCTATTCCAACAATCTCCCACCTAGAGATCAACCGCGCATACAAGCCCCGTATCCGTTCTTCAACTCATCCTTGGTGTCGTCCTAGTGCTCACCTCGAACACGGTAGTGCCTTCCTCCTCTCTTATTCTCCAAGCCCAATTGAAGCTTTACATAGCTTCAACTTTTCAAGGTTTACCACCTTGGTCAACATGTCAGCCGGGTTCTCCGATCCCAAAATCTTCTCCAGCCTTAAGATCTTCCTCTCCAAGAGATGCCTGATGTAGTGAAACCTCAGCTCAATGTGCTTCGTCCTAGAATGAAATGTCGGATTCCTAGCCAAATGAATTGCACTCTGACTGTCACTGTAGAGAGCATTACCACTTTACGTCTTCCCAAGTTCACCCAAGAAGTTCTGCTACCATACCATCTCTTTGCTTGCCTCTGTCACTGCCATATATTCTGCTTCCGCAGTCGACTGAGCCACGATCTTCTGCAATTTAGAAGCCCAGGAGATAGCCGTACCACCCAATGTGAAAACATAACCCGTAGTACTTCTCCTCTTATCAAGATCACTTGATGCCAAATCCGCATCCACATAACCCGCTAACACAACCTCCTTGCATGAGAAACATATAGCCTTACCAGCAGTACCCTTTAAGTAGCGCAGGATCCATTTAACCGCTTCCTAATGTTGCTTCCCTGGATTGCCCATGTACCGGCTGACTACTCCCACCGCATGTGCAATGTCCGGCCTTGTACACACCATTTCATACATTAGACTCCCCACTGCCAAAGCATATGGAGTCCTCTCCATCTTGTCATGCTCTTCCTTGCCCTTAGGTGAGTCCTTCTCGGATAGCTTGAAGTGCATACCCAATGGTGTCCCTGTTGGCTTCGCCTCTTCCATGCAAAACCTTGCCAAGACTTTCTCAACGTATTCTGCTTGTGAAAGAACCAACTTACCCGACTCCCTATTCCGGTCAATCCGCATGCCCAAGATTTTTCTAGCCTCCCCCAAATCCTTCATCTCGAACCGTTCTGACAACTGAGCCTTCAATCTGTTTACCTCTCTACTGCTAGAGCCCGCTATTAGCATGTCATCCACATATAACTGCAAGATTATATACCCATTGTCCGTGTTCTTGAAGTATCAACAATTATCCGCCTCACATCTGATAAAATCAATGTCATGCATGAATCCGTCAAACTTCCTGTACCACTACCTAGGAGCTTGTTTAAGGCCATACAAGCTCTTAGTCAACCTGCAAACCAGTTCCTCGCTACCTTTAGACAAGTAACCCTCTGGTTGTACCATGTAAATTTCTTCCTCCAAATCACCAAGAAGAAAGGCCGTCTTTACATCCATCTGTTCCAGCAACAAGTTATCCGCCACTACTATCCCCAGAACCATTCTGATAGTGGTCATCTTCACAACAGGAGTGAATACCTCGGTGTAGTCAATACCGTACTTTTGCTGAAAACCTTTTACAACCAACCTTGCCTTGTAACGCTTACTGCCGTTTGCTTCCTCCTTGATCCTGTAAACCCACTTGTTATGCAATGCCTTCTTCCCCTTAGGCAGTTTAATCAACTCCCAAGTTTTATTGGCTTTCAATGAGTCCATCTCATCATCCATCGCAGCTTTCCACTTATCACAAAGTGCACTACGAACAGCCTCCGCATAACACTCCGGTTTACCACTATCTGTTAGCAACAAATAGTAATTCGAAGGAGTATACCTGTCAGGTGATCCACGCAACCTGCTGGATCTACGCAGCGGAATATCCGGTTCCAGAGTATGTGGTTCATCTTCAGTGACCCCCTGACCATGGTCATCATGAACCGTCCTACTCCTACCCGAGTCTGGAATATCCACCTCTACAACCTCCGGTTCCAAACTAATATCATCAGATGCCCCCTTTATGTCCTTGTACAATACCTATTCATTGAATACCACATCTCGACTACGATTAATTTTATGGTTTTGGTCATCCCAAAACTTATACCCGAAGTCATCCCCGCCATACCCAATAAACGTACATTTTACAGATTTTGCATCTAACTTAGTTCTATCAGCAGAATCAATATGAACATATGAAACGCAGCCAAATATGCGAAAAAAGGACAGATTTACCTGCTTGCCACTCCATGCTTCCTCTGGAATTTTATTCCCCAATGCTACCGATGGTGCCCGATTGATCAAGAAAGCTGCCGTGTCAACTGCATATGCCCAGAACGTCTTCGGAAGTCCACACTTCAACCTCATACTTCTAGCCCGCTCGTTCAATGTCCTGTTCATCTTCTCTGCAACCCCATTGTGTTGTGGTGTGCCCTTTGGAGTCTTCTCTATGCGAATGCCATTCGCTGCACAATATTCCTTGAACTCCCCGAGCTCATACTCCCCTCCGTTATCTGACCTCAAGCACTTAAGCTTAAGTCCTGTCTGATTCTCCACCAAAGCCTTCCATTTCTTAAACACCTCGAATGCCTCATCTTTGTGTTTCAAGAAATAAACCCAGACTTTCCTTGTCGAATCATCAATGAACGACATGAATATGATGCACCACCCAGAGAAGTTACCGGGGCCGGCCCCCACAAATCCGTGTGGACCAAATCTAACTTTGCTTCCCTCAAAGCCCTACCTGTCTTCGAGAAATTACTCCTCGTCTGTTTTCCAAACACACAATCTTCGCAGATCCCCACGTCGACTGTCTTCAAACCCGGTAGTCTTCCCTTTGAGCAAAGTACTTTCATCCCCTTCTCACTCATGTGACCCAATCGATAGTGCCACAAATCTGTATCACCCTTGGCTGACGCCACCGCGATACTTGCCTTGGTGTTATTCGCCAAATACAACGTCCCCTCTTTATTACCCCGAGCGATCTCAGAATCCTCCTTGGTAATAACCCAGTTCCTGCAGTTAAAAGTTACCTTGTAACCTTCTTCATCCAACTGCCCAACTAAAAGCAGGTTCTTTTTCAAACCCGAAATGTGTCTGACCCCGTGTAGATGTAAGACCTTCCCGTCCGATGCTCCTATTCTGACATCCCCCTTCCCCTTGATTTCCAAAGGCTCGCCATCTGCCAGATAGACCTTACCGAAATCACCGGAAGTATAATTCTCCATCTCTTCTGCATGCCCGCAAGAGTGTAATGATGCCCCCGAATCCAGCACCCATGATTCTAGTGCACTACTAACACTCAGAACCAGTACATCATCACCTTCGACTGTCATATTCACCGAATTGCCCCCACGATTGGACAATCCTTCTTGTAGAGTCCTAACCCCTTGCAATGATAACACTGCACTGATCCTTTCGCGACCCTTGGTTTATCTCTGATCTCCACGGCCTTTCCCTTACCACCCACTACATTTTCTCTTGATTCAGTTCTCCCCTTATTGCTAGTACCCGGCCTTCCCCTGCTAGTAGTAGCTAAGGCCGATCCCGAAGTAGACGATGTCCCCAACTTCTTCAAACGATTTTCCTCGCCCAATAAGAAATCCTTAACATCATCATACTTCAATTTGTTCTTACCCGCTGAAGCATTGATCGCTGTCACCGTTCCGCTCTAACTTCCTGGTAAAGACGCTAGCAACAAGCACGCATGAACCTCATCATCAAACGTAATATCCAACGCAGTCAATGAGTCTATAACCTTCATAAACTCATCGATGTGTTTAGCTAAGGATCCTCCCTATTGCATCTTGAGACTACCCATCTTGCGTATTAAATCAACCTTGTTTGCAGCAGATTGAGTTTCAAATCTATCAGTAAGATAATCCAATAGCTCCTTTGTGGTTTTTGCCTTCTTGGTAGTCTTCGCGATCGACTTCGACAAAGTAGATCTAACCACCCCTAGGGTTTTCCGAGCCATGAGATCCCAATCTTCTTGCTTTTCTCCTTCCGGCTTGACTCCCTTTAGAGGCTTATAGAGATCTTTGTTGTACAAGAGATCCTCTATTTGCATCCTCCAAAATCCATAGTCAGACCCATCGAATTTCTCCACCGCTTGTTTATCCTTGCCCATTATTGATTGCTTGACAAACCCCAATCGTCCGATAAACCAATCGATCGATTAACCCTGATCTCCAACCAGAGCTCTTGATACCAGTTGTTGTGGATTTGACCCTCACAACCCAAGCAATGACCCCAAGAAAATAATGTCACACAAACAAAGCACAAGAAATAAAGCAAACAAAAGACACAAGAAATTGTTTACCCAGTTCGTCAATATGTTTGACTACGTCTGGGGGCACTACCAAGCCAGGATCTTGCACTATAATATGTTATCTTGAAGTTACAATGAGTTTAGGGGCGGAACTTTACTTAAATATGTGCCCAGGAATACAAACCTAACCCTAGATGGACAAAGGAACCCGAAAATTGGCCTAAAATCCGAACCAGTTTTTGCCATTCCCGACAAGTGGGCGGTCGCCCATATAGGGCCTGGGCGGTCGCCCATAAAACTGCTCCTCCGGATTCAACAGACTGATTAAGTGGGCGGTCGCCCACCATCACCCTGGGCGGCCGCCCAGAGCAACAGTCCCTCCGACGATTTTCTTCCTTTTTGCTCCGAAGTCTAGTCCCGGTTGGTCCTCTATTCCAACAGCCTGGCCTGTTGGGTGTAGTATCTCCAACATTATCATTGAAAACCTTCGGCAAAGGTGTAGAATTTGCATTGACACCAGATTGTTTGAGAGATGTAGGGAGACAAAAGGGACTCCCCGCCTTGAAAGGAAGCTGAAACCATTAGTAATGCTGATTTCAACAGAATTTCTACAGAGAATGACTTGCTTATGTCTGAACTTAAAGTTCTCATAGGACAATAGCTTGAGTCCTTTCTTCTAAAGAAAGAAAACTTGGATCTCAAAAGCCAAGTGACAGTATTGAAAGCTCAGATCGAAGATCTTGTGAAAAGAAACAATCATCTCTCAAGGATTGTGTATTCTTACACAAAATCTAGAGTTGCTATTGAAACAATTCTGTCGACCCAAATGTCATATAAGGACCAATCTGGGTTAGGATTTCATTCCAGCAGCAGTAGCTCTACTGAAACTTGTGCGACCAAGAAAAAGGATGAGAAAGTGGAATGTAGTTCTATTAACTCAATGCATGTGGATACTAAGCCAGTATACAGTACTGTGGCTATGAAGTATCCTAAGAACTAGAACAAAAGGAAATACAAGCACAAACAAAGTTATGTTAAGGTTGCTGATACTGAGTCTGCCGATAATGGTATTCTTGGTGAATACATCAGCAGAGCTAGTGCTACTGGTCTGACTACTTCTGTTGCCGATGGACAAGCACCTCACAAGGTGTCTGCCAAAGGTAAAAAGAATGGAAATAAAGGCAACACTGGTACCTTTAAACTCACTAAGTTTGTACCTGCTCAATCCTCTAATTCTGCCGATGCACTGACTAAACAAAATGATGTTCTACCAACTCCACAACCTATCAGTAAAGTGAGATGTTCTAATTGTTTTGATTATGGTCACAAGGCTCGTGAATGCCTCTTGAAGCACCTATCTGGACCCACTGAGGTTGCAACCTTAAGTGGCGGCCAGATGTGGTTTCCAAAGAGGAACTAACCCTCGGACCCAAGAATAAGGGGGACCATAAGCATACTGTTTCATTTCAGGAATGCTTCATGGCCTCTAATGGTGCAAGCAAGGATTTGTGGATTCTAGATAGTGGCTGTTCAAGACACATGACAGGATTTGCAGATCTACTTGCCGATATTACAGAAGCATCAGGTCCCTCAGTGGTTTTTGGTGATAATGCCAAAGGAAAAATCATCGGTATTGGTACCATCAAGAGACGTGCAGTCACTGTACAGAAGGTCTCTCTAGTGGATGGTCTGAAACACAACCTTCTATGTTCCCTTCTCCTTCTGGTAAGTTCACTATCTCTTCTGCTTGGCACATCTTGAGTGGGGTTGGGAAAAAGTACCCCATGTTTGAATATTGCTGGCATAAGTATATTCCTCCTAAAGTCTCGGTCTTTAAGTGGAGAATGCTTCATAGAGGCCTCCCTACTGATTTCGCTATTAAAGCTAGGGGTATTCAATTTGTTTCAGCTTGTGTGTGCTATGAACAAAAAGGTGGTCTTATATTCGCTAGAAACTTTGGTATTGCTTCTCTTTGGTTGGAAATTGATTCCGAAGTTCTTCTCAAAATTATTATTGAAGGTTATCGTATACCTTGGTGCATTTGGTATGAGGTTCAGGAAATCAAAAGATTAATGACCCAAATGACTGTTAGAGTGACCCATATTTTGCGTGAGGGAAATAAGGTAGCTGGCGGCTTGGCAAACATGGCGGCGACTTCTCGAAGAAATTCTGTTTTTTACTCCCTTGATGATCTTTCGAGTGTAAAGGCCCTTATGTTCTTGATTGCTCTTCCACCCCTTATATTAGACTTAATTAGAAATATGCCTAGATTCTTTAATAAGTTATTTATTTTATTTCGTAGTTCCCCTTCCAATTCTTGTAGAGGACCTTACAGCTTGTGTAAGGCCTCCCCCTAGTGTTTTATTCCTTGGTGGTTTAGGTCGTCATGTCCCCCACCTCTTTGTAATTCATTTTTTTCATTAATAAAATCTAGAGAAAAAAAAAACACACAACCTTATATCAATATCACAATTTTTTTTTTGAACGGTACCCTAGATTTTGTTAATAGAAAAATAAAGTACAAAGTATGGTGGGGGATATTGTTGGGTTTCGTAGTAACATGCGCAGCGGAATTTAGCATTTAAAATTTTGAAACCCAAAGCCCATAGATCCGTTCATATGATTAAATCAAATACAATAACATGAATATAGGATAAAACTAACCCTTGATGGCTATTAAATTTTCTCTTTGTCTTTGGTGGAGATTTGAAGACTTGATCACGATCACAAAGCTTGAACACGAACTTTGAAGATGATGATTTTCACCCTCTAGCGGTATCCACACTTCGAACGAATATCAAAGGAGCTTCTTTGATCTTGGTTGCTAGACCAATATTATGAAACACACTTTCACAATTTAATAAAGAACTATATGGAATTTATTTGTGAATTATTTTTTTCTTCAATCAATGATATCTTAGAACAAAATAAAATATCTCTCAAACTCTTTGAGACTCACAAAAGCACTAGTCAATATGGTCTGGCCGAATTGGGGTTTTTATACACAATTAAGACCTATTCCAAATAGGAATCTTGTGCCAAAAACCATTCCTAATCAAATTAGGAAATTTCCAATCGGCATACCGGGCGCCCGCCTGGTCCTACCCAGGCGCCCGCTTGTTTGGACAGAAAGTCCAATTCCTTTCCGGCTTGTTCAGGCGCCCGCCTGGTGCAACCCAAGCGCCCGCTTGGTTGACCAGGAGGCCCAGAACTTTCCAGAAATTCCTTGGAAGTCCTCCGACCCTAAATGCCAATATAGTCCTTTTATTTAAGATTCGTTCTATTGTGTGTGACCCTCTAGGATTATACTAAGTTGGCAATGGGCTCAAACATGATTCCATAAGATATGATTAGGTTCTAGCAAACCGTCATACCTACCCAAATAGTATAACTAGATACAAGTTCGCATTCCTTTAGAATATGTCACAATCCCTTTGTCCACGATGTCATTGAACACAAGTCATGGTCAAACAGTAAACTTGTCTTGTTCAATACTTTCTCGATTCCGAATATATTGATAATTCAAATGCTGTTGATCCAATCAATCCATTTGAGTCAGGCCGAACATTTCATCAACATCATTCCTTAGAGGGGCCCAAGCTTGACATCTCTCCGTGGAGGGACAAATCCATTTAGCTTATTATTCTTCCCAACGGGAATCCGATTATGCCAATCATACCCTTTATAACTACCGTGTTAAGGTAGCGTTTGAATAGGTCAAACACAATGTTCATCAAGTGGAAGACTATAATAACTTCATGTCTAAGGATTCAAATGACATAACTAATATGAGATATATGTACGACATAGACCATGACATAAATCTCATACAGCGGGTCATGTCCAGTTCCAAACAAGTACCCATAAATCTAACATGATCATCCCATGATCATTTATCCTTTATACTAGTGCTTAACAAGTACTAGGGACGGGGATTATTATAAGTAAACATGAACAACAATAATAATCAAAACATCTCTTTTATTGATATGAAATAAATGATAACAATTACAACGTTTATTAAATGTGCCTAGGGAACCACTACCAACAATCTCCCACTTGCCCTAGGCCCAATCTCCCATGTATCTAATACCCATGGACCTAACATGACCATCATATTTAGCTTGTGGAAGTCCCTTTGTTAGCGGGTCCGCAACATTGTCATTAGTAGGTACTCTGCATATATTTACGTCTCCCCTATCAACGATCTCTCGAATGATATGAAAACGCCTAAGTATGTGTTTGGATTTTTGATGTGCTCTTGGTTCCTTTGCTTGAGCAATAGCACCATTATTATTGCAATAAAGGTCTATTGGACTAGCAATACTAGGAACCACTTCAAGTTCGGTTATGAACTTCTTAATCCAAACAGCTTCCTTTGCAGTATCCGATGTAGCAATATACTCAGCTTCTGTTGTAGAATCAGCGGTTGTACTTTGCTTGGAACTCTTCCAGCTTACAGCTCCACCATTTAACATAAACACAAAACCCGATTGCGATCGGCTATCATCTTTGTCGGTTTGGAAGCTTGCATCTGTGTAAGCATTTACAACGAGATCATCTTCCATTCCTCCATAGACCAAAAACGAGTCTTTAGTTCTTCTCAAGTACTTAAGAATCGCTTTTACAGCTATCCAGTGATTTTCGCCAGGGTCGGATTGGTATCTACTTGTCATGCTCAAAGCTTAAGATACATTCGGCCTAGTACAAATCATGGCATACATGATGGACCCAATTGCCAAAGCATATGGAACATCATTCATTTTCTCACGCTTATCGTTTGTCTTAGGACATTGAGTCTTGCTTAGAGAAACTCCATGTAACACGGGCAAGGTGCCTCTCTTAGAATTTTCCATACGGAATCTTCTAATGACCTTGTCAATGTATGTACTTTGGCTTAAACCAAGTAGCTTCCTTGATCTATCTCTATAGATCTTAATGCCAAGAATATATGCGGCTTCACCCATATCTTTCATTGCGAAGCACTTTCCTAACCAAGTCTTCACAGACTGAAGTGTAGGAATGTCGTTTCCAATGAGTAATATGTCATCCACGTATAAGATAAGGAATAGCACTATGCTCCCAGTAATCTTCTTGTATACACAAGGCTCATCTTCGTTCTTGATGAAACCAAATTCTTTGACCGATTCATCAAAACGGAGATTCCAACTCCTTGAAGCTTGCTTCAATCCATAGATGGATCTTTGCAATTTGCATACCTTAGAATCTTGTTCAAAACATTCTGGTTGTGTCATATACACATCCTCTTGGAGTTTTCCATTCAGGAAAGCGGTTTTGACGTCCATCTGCCATATTTCATAGTCATGATATGCGGCAATGGCAAGCAAAATTCTTATAGACTTGGTCATTGCTACGGGTGAAAAGGTCTCATCATAGTCAATACCATGAATTTACCTATAACCTTTCGCTACAAGTCTAGCTTTGTAAGTATGCACCTTCCCATCCATGTCAGTCTTCTTCTTGAAGACCCATTTGCATCCTATGGTTTTTACACCTTCGGGTGCATCAATCAAATTCCAAACTTGATTGTCTTGCATGGATTGCAATTCGGATTCCATGGCTCCAAGCCACTTGTCCGAATCAGGAAAAGACATCGCCTCTTGGAAGGTTGACGGTTCATCATTCTCAATGATTTCTACCTCATTACTATCCGTTACGAGAAATCCATATCTTTCGGGCTCGGATCGTAACCTACTAGATCTGTGAGTTGCTTGTGTATTTTGAACAGATTCCACAACTCCTTGTGGTTCTTGTTCCTGTTCCACTATTGGTTCAATGTTATTTTCTGGGTCTCGAATTTCTTCAAGATTTATTTTACTCCCACTGATTTCTTTGGAGAGAAAATCTTTCTCTAGAAAGACACCAGTTCGGGCAACAAACACTTTGTTGTCCTCACGGTTGTAAAAGTAATATCCTCTAGTTTTCTTAGGATATCCCACGAAAATACATTTATCAGATTTGTGTGCAAGTTTGTCTGAGACAAGTCTTTTGACAAAAGCTTCACAACCCCAAATCTTCATGAAAGATAGACAAGGCTTCTTTCCGCTCCACATCTCATATGGAGCCTTTGAACCGATTTAGTTGGAACACGATTTAGTGTGAAAGCAGTGGTTTCTAGGGCGTAACCCCAAAAGGATATTGGAAGATCAACTTGACTCATCATTGATCGAACCATGTCTAACAAAGTCCGATTGCTCCTATCGGACACACCATTCCATTGTGGTGTTCTAGGTGGAGTCAATTGTGAAACTATTCCACAATTCTTTAGATGATCATCAAATTCTTGACATAAGTATTCTCCACCTCAATCTGATCGAAGTGCTTTTATACTTTTGCCAAGTTGTTTTTCTACTTCATTTTGAAATATTCTAAATATCTCAAATGCTTCACTTTTATGTTTCATTAGGTAAACATACCCAAATCTACTATAATCATCAGTGAAGGTTATGAAGTATTGAAATCCTCCCCTAGCATTGCTACTTAATGGTCCGCATACATCGGAATGTATCAACCCCAATAAGTTGCTTGCCCTTTCACCTAGCTTGGTAAAAGGTGTCTTAGTAATTTTTCCAAGAAGACACGACTCACAAGTGTCATATGACTCGAGGTCACATGAACCTAAAAGTCCGTCCCCATGGAGCTTTGAGATACGCTTCTCATTAATATGACCAAGACGGCAATGCCACAAATAAGTATGATTTACATCATTAGGTTTAGATTTCTTATTTACATGATAGACATTGTCATTATTTTCATTCTTGACATCCAAGATATAAAGGCCATTAAATGAATTAGCAATACCATAAAGCACATCATTTAAATAAATAGAAAATTTCTTATTCTCAATAAGAAACTTAAAACCTTCATTATCCAAACAAGAAATTGAAATAATATTTCTGCTTAAATCCGGAACATAATAACAATTGTTCAAAACAAGAATTAATCCGGAAGGTAAAGTGACTTCATAAGTCCCTACGGCTAATGCAACAACTCTTGCTCCATTCCCCACACGTAGATCTACTTCACCTTCTTTAAGCAGTCTCCTATTCTTTAGTCCCTGCACATTTAGACAAATGTGAGAACCACATCCGGTATCCAATACCCAAGAATCAGTGGTAGAAAGGAGAATATCTATCATATAGATACCTGAAGTCGACGCAGCCTTGCTGCTCTTCTTCTTCTTTTGCTCTTCCAAGAAAGCCTTGCAATTACGTTTCCAATGACCAATTTCTTGACAATGGAAACAGATTGCATCCTTTTGTGAGTCGGGTTTTACTTCAGAAGCCTTGGCAACCTTTGCCTTGCTTATTTTGGGTTTAACAACTTTCTTACCCTTTCCTTTGGCACTAGCCTTCTTCCCATCATGAACCAAGAGCACGGGAGAACCTTTCTCCACAATTTTCATCTCTGCAGTCTTGAGCATCCCATGCAACTCAGAGAGATTCTTATCCATTCCATGCATGTTATAATTCATCATAAACTGATTATAACTTTTAGGCAATGAATTAAGAATGAGATCCGTGGCTAGCTCCAATGGGATTGGATAGCCAAGTTTCTCAAGGTGCTCTACATAACCTTTCATTTTAAGAAAGTGAGGACTCACTTATTGCCCTTCATTCATTTTACTAGTAGTGAATGCAACAATGGTCTTGTACCTCTCTTGCCTAGCTTGCTCTTGAAACATGGTTCTCAACTCCACGCCTATCTCATAGGCTTCCAAATGTTCCAAACTTTGTTGGAGTTTTGAACACATAGCAGCAAGCATGAGACAACTTACATCTCTAGAATCATTACGATGTTTCTTGTAATTGTCTCTTTCTACCCTAGGGGCAGTAGGCGGTGGTTCAGCGGGGAGAGGCCCATCGAGAATGTACAACTTATCTTCTTGCCTAAGAACGATTCTTATGCTACGGATCCAATCCATAAAGTTAGTACCATTCTCTTCGAGCTTATCCTTCTCAAGGATCGATCGCAACGACATTGATTGAGTGTTATTAGTTATTATCTACAAATATGCAAAAATTTCCAAAATTTAATAAGTACCGGTTTTCATTAAAGAGATAAATAATGTATTTCTCAAACAAAATACTCCCACAAAATTATATAACCTTCATATACATCCAATGTATAATATAATTTAATTGGGCCAAGATCCAACTTTAATTTAATTTCAAGTCCGCTAAGGCGGATTACACAAAATCAAATTAATTAGGTAGACAACTCTTGTCAATCATATCTCATATGACTCTTAGTTCCTTTTATGAGATTCTTTAAGAAATCTAATTTCAAAAAGCATGTTAAACCTCATCTTTGCCTAGGCCCAAAACTGTTTTGACGCCCAATTAAGTCTAACCATTTTAAACGCGTAGTTAATGTGTCCCGCTAGGGCGTGCCCACATTATCTATCTTGCTCATACATAAATAAATTTAATGCATCTCGCTAGGGCGAATCTACATTAGAGTCACTTATGTACTAACAAGTGTTTTAATCATGGCATGGCAATAAAAGACTTAAAATTTTCTTTGAAGGTTCATCCCATGTAGCATATAACACATTTATGAGCACATAATATAAACATGTTACATATCAAGTTTAGCCACTAAATTAATCTCCATTAATTTAAGCATGGTATTTATGTGTCATTAGTTTCTCTATAATTATGAGGATGAGACTATTTCAACTTTGGTCATTATCTCCAAATCAAGACAACAAGAAGTGCGGTCGAACTAAGCCATTAGGCAACCACAATCCCGCACTAATTCAAGAGACCAAGAAAGTAGTCCATGTGGCTAAACCTAAGCAATAGATGGTCTCGATGAACGTAGGCCAATTGCATTCACAATTCCACATGGATCTCCAAACTTTGAATCAAGAACTTTGTTTCTCAATTTTAGCAATTATGAACTCTTCATAATTCTAACTTCGTTTCATCTTTGAAACTTTGATTGCGATCAAGTTTGGGAAACACAATCTCGATGAACGCAGATTAGCCATCCAAACCTTGAACCAATCTTAGAATCACAAGACTAAAACAAATAGGAAAATCAAACCCCAAGATCCACACACAAACCAACTACCCAAAACCCATTCCAGATCAGCAGGTCTGGATTGGTTCTGTTACTGGTTTTGTTGAATTTATCGAAAATTCCATATTCAGATTTTAACCAAAATCAGAACAAAACTTGACCACCGAGCGCCCGCCTGCAAAGGACCAGGCGCCCGCTTGAATGGCAAGAATAGTATAGAATTTTAAAGTTCGAAAATTTTGTCTCAAAATTATTTTTCCCCGATTATTAAAACTTTGATCCAATCAAAAATCAATAATCGAAATAATTCAGAATCCACCATAATTTTTATTGCGATTGAATCGTGCGATTAAAGTTGGAAAAACAATAAACCACATATAATCACAAAACACATAAACATCATATAATCCAATATTCATATCATGCTTGGCACATAAACAATTTATATACACACAACATGATCCAAGTATTGAATTAATCAACATGAACGGGGCTCTGATACCACTGTTGGGTTTCGTAGTAACATGCGCAGCGGAATTTAGCATTTAAAATTTTGAAACCCAAAGCCCATAGATCCGTTCATATGATTAAATCAAATACAATAACATGAATATAGGATAAAACTAACCCTTGATGGCTATTAAATTTTCTCTTGGTCTTTGGTGGAGATTTGAAGACTTGATCACGATCACAAAGCTTGAACACGAACTTTGAAGATGATGATTTTCACCCTCTAGCGGTATCCACACTTCGAACGAATACCAAAGGAGCTTCTTTGATCTTGGTTGCTAGACCAATATTATGAAACACACTTTCACAATTTAATAAAGAACTATATGGAATTTATTTGTGAATTATTTTTTTCTTCAATCAATGATATCTTAGAACAAAATAAAATATCTCTCAAACTCTTTGAGACTCACAAAAGCACTAGTCAATATGGTCTGGCCGAATTGGGGTTTTTATACACAATTAAGACCTATTCCAAATAGGAATCTTGTGCCAAAAACCATTCCTAATCAAATTAGGAAATTTCCAATCGGCATACCGGGCGCCCGCCTGGTCCTACCCAGGCGCCCGCTTGTTTAGACAGAAAGTCCAATTCCTTTCCGGCTTGTTCAGGCGCCCGCCTGGTGCAACCCAAGCGCCCGCTTGGTTGACCAGGAGGCCCAGAACTTTCCAGAAATTCCTTGGAAGTCCTCCGACCCTAAATGCCAATATAGTCCTTTTATTTAAGATTCGTTCTATTGTGTGTGACCCTCTAGGATTATACTAAGTTGGCAATGGGCTCAAACATGATTCCATAAGATATGATTAGGTTCTAGCAAACCGTCATACCTACCCAAATAGTATAACTAGATACAAGTTCGCATTCCTTTAGAATATGTCACAATCCCTTTGTCCACGATGTCATTGAACACAAGTCATGGTCAAACAGTCAACTTGTCTTGTTCAATACTTTCTCGATTCCGAATATATTGATAATTCAAATGCTGTTGATCCAATCAATCCATTTGAGTCAGGCCGAACATTTCATCAACATCATTCCTTAGAGGGGCCCAAGCTTGACATCTCTCCGTGGAGGGACAAATCCATTTAGCTTATTATTCTTCCCAACGGGAATCCGATTATGCCAATCATACCCTTTATAACTACCGTGTTAAGGTAGCGTTTGAATAAGTCAAACACAATGTTCATCAAGTGGAAGACTATAATAACTTCATGTCTAAGGATTCAAATGACATAACTAATATGAGATATATGTACGACATAGACCATGACATAAATCTCATACAGCGGGTCATGTCCAGTACCTTGTTCCAAACAAGTACCCATAAATCTAACATGATCATCCCATGATCATTTAGCCTTTATACTAGTGCTTAACAAGTACTAGGGACGGGGATTATTATAAGTAAACATGAACAACAATAATAATCAAAACATCTCTTTTATTGATATGAAATAAATGATAACAATTACAACGTTTATTAAATGTGCCTAGGGCACCACTACCAACAATCTCCCACTTGCCCTAGGCCCAATCTCCCATGTATCTAATACCCATGGACCTAACATGACCATCATGTTTAGCTTGTGGAAGTCCCTTTATTAGCGGGTCCGCAACATTGTCATCAGTAGGTACTCTGCATATATTTACGTCTCCCCTATCAACGATCTCTCGAATGATATGAAAACGCCTAAGTATGTGTTTGGATTTCTGATGTGCTCTTGGTTCCTTTGCTTGAGCAATAGCACCATTATTATCGCAATAAAAGTCTATTGGACTAGCAATACTAGGAACCACTTCAAGTTCGGTTATGAACTTCTTAATCCAAACAGCTTCCTTTGCAGCATCCGATGTAGCAATATACTCAGCTTCTGTTGTAGAATCAGCGGTTGTACTTTGCTTGGAACTCTTCCAGCTTACAGGTCCACCATTTAACATAAACACAAAACCCGATTGTGATCGGCTATCATCTTTGTCGGTTTGGAAGCTTGCATCTGTGTAAGCATTTACAACGAGATCATCTTCCATTCCTCCATAGACCAAAAACGAGTCTTTAGTTCTTCTCAAGTACTTAAGAATCGCTTTTATAGCTATCCAGTGATTTTCGCCAGGGTCGGATTGGTATCTACTTGTCATGCTCAAAGCATAAGATACATTCGGCCTAGTACAAATCATGGCATACATGATGGACCCAATTGCCGAAGCATATGGAACATCATTCATTTTCTCACGCTTATCGTTTGTCTTAGGACATTGAGTCTTGCTTAGAGAAACTCCATGTAACACGGGCATGGTGCCTCTCTTAGAATTTTCCATACGGAATCTTCTAATGACCTTGTCAATGTATGTACTTTGGCTTAAACCAAGTAGCTTCCTTGATCTATCTCTATAGATCTTAATGCCAAGAATATATGCGGCTTCACCCATATCTTTCATTGCGAAGCACTTTCCTAACCAAGTCTTCACAGACTGAAGTGTAGGAATGTCGTTTCCAATGAGTAATATGTCATCCACGTATAAAATAAGGAATAGCACTATGCTCCCAGTAATCTTCTTGTATACACAAGGCTCATCTTCGTTCTTGATGAAACCAAATTCTTTGACCGATTCATCAAAACGGAGATTCCAACTCCTTAAAGCTTGCTTCAATCCATAGATGGATCTTTGCAATTTGCATACCTTAGAATCTTGTTCAAAACATTCTGGTTGTGTCATATACACATCCTCTTGGAGTTTTCCATTCAGGAAAGCGGTTTTGCCGTCCATCTGCCATATTTCATAGTCATGATATGCGGCAATGGCAAGCAAAATTCTTATAGACTTGATCATTGCTACGGGTGAAAAGGTCTCATCATAGTCAATACCATGAATTTACCTATTACCTTTCGCTACAAGTCTAGCTTTGTAAGTATGCACCTTCCCATCCATGTCAGTCTTCTTCTTGAAGACCCATTTGCATCCTATGGTTTTTACACCTTCAGGTGCATCAATCAAATTCCAAACTTGATTGTCTTGCATGGATTGCAATTCGGATTCCATGGATCCAAGCCACTTGTCCGAATCAGGAGAAGACATCGCCTCTTGGAAGGTTGACGGTTCATCATTCTCAATGATTTCTACCTCATTACTATCCGTTACGAGAAATCCATATCTTTCGGGCTCGGATCGTAACCTACTAGATCTGCGAGTTGCTTGTGTATTTTGAACAGATTCCACAACTCCTTGTGGTTCTTGTTCTTGTTCCACTATTGGTTCAATGTTATTTTCTGGGTCTCGAATTTCTTCAAGATTTATTTTACTCCCACTGATTTCTTTGGAGAGAAACTCTTTCTCTAGAAAGACACCAGTTCGGGCAACAAACACTTTGTTGTCCTCACGGTTGTAAAAGTAATATCCTCTAGTTTTCTTAGGATATTCCACGAAAATACATTTATCAGATTTGTGTGCAAGTTTGTCTGAGACAAGTCTTTTGACAAAAGCTTCACAACCCCAAATCTTCATGAAAGATAGACAAGGCTTCTTTCCGCTCCACATCTCATATGGAGCCTTTGAACCGATTTAGTTGGAACACGATTTAGTGTGAAAGCAGTGGTTTCTAGGGCGTAACCCCAAAAGGATATTGGAAGATCAACTTGACTCATCATTGATCGAACCATGTCTAACAAACTCCGATTGCTCCTCTCGGACACACCATTCCATTGTGGTGTTCCAGGTGGAGTCAATTGTGAAACTATTCCACAATTCTTTAGATGATCATCAAATTCTTGACTTAAGTATTCTCCACCTCAATCTGATCGAAGTGCTTTTATACTTTTGCCAAGTTGTTTTTCTACTTCATTTTGAAATATTCTAAATATCTCAAATTCTTCACTTTTATGTTTCATTAGGTAAACATACCCAAATCTACTATAATCATCAGTGAAGGTTATGAAGTATTGAAATCCTCCCCTAGCATTGCTACTTAATGGTCCGCATACATCGGAATGTATCAACCCCAATAAGTTGCTTGCCCTTTCACCTAGCTTGGTAAAAGGTGTCTTAGTAATTTTTCCAAGAAGACACGACTCACAAGTGTCATATGACTCGAGGTCACATGAACCTAAAAGTCCGTCCCCATGGAGCTTTGAGATACGCTTCTCATTAATATGACCAAGACGGCAATGCCATAAATAAGTATGATTTACATCATTAGGTTTAGATTTCTTATTTACATGATAGACATTGTCATTATTTTCATTCTTGACATTCAAGATATAAAGGCCATTAAATGAATTAGCAATACCATAAAGCACATCATTTAAATAAATAGAAAATTTCTTATTCTCAATAAGAAACTTAAAACCTTCATTATCCAAACAAGAAATTGAAATAATATTTCTGCTTAAATCCGGAACATAATAACAATTGTTCAAAACAAGAATTAATCCGGAAGGTAAAGTGACTTCATAAGTCCCTACGGCTAATGCAGCAACTCTTGCTCCATTCCCCACACGTAGATCTACTTCACCTTCTTTAAGCAGTCTCCTATTCTTTAGTCCCTGCACATTTAGACAAATGTGAGAACCACATCCGGTATCCAATACCCAAGAATCAGTGGTAGAAAGGAGAATATCTATCATATAGATACCTGAAGTCGACGCAGCCTTGCTGCTCTTCTTCTTCTTTTGCTCTTCCAAGAAAGCCTTGCAATTACGTTTCCAATGACCAATTTCTTGACAATGGAAACAGATTGCATCCTTTTGTGAATCGGGTTTTACCTCAGAAGCCTTGGCAACCTTTGCCTTGCTTATTTTGGGTTTAACAACTTTCTTACCCTTTCCTTTGGCACTAGCCTTCTTCCCATCATGAACCAAGAGCACGGGAGAACATTTCTCCACAATTTTCATCTCTGCAGTCTTGAGCATCCCATGCAACTCAGAGAGATTCTTATCCATTCCATGCATGTTATAATTCATCACAAACTGATTATAACTTTTAGGCAATGAATTAAGAATGAGATCCGTGGCTAGCTCTAATGGGATTGGATAGCCAAGTTTCTCAAGGTGCTCTACATAACCTTTCATTTTAAGAAAGTGAGGACTCACTTGTTGCCCTTCATTCATTTTACTAGTAGTGAATGCAACAATGGTCTTGTACCTCTCTTGCCTAGCTTGCTCTTGAAACATGGTTCTCAACTCCGCGCCTATCTCATAGGCTTCCAAATGTTCCAAACTTTGTTGGAGTTTTGAACACATAGCAGCAAGCATGAGACAACTTACATCTCTAGAATCATTACGATGTTTCTTGTAATTGTCTCTTTCTACCCTAGGGGCAGTAGGCGGTGGTTCAGCGGGGAGAGGCCCATCGAGAATGTACAACTTATCTTCTTGCCTAAGAACGATTCTTATGCTACGGATCCAATCCATAAAGTTAGTACCATTCTCTTCGAGCTTATCCTTCTCAAGGATCGATCGCAACGACATTGATTGAGTGTTATTAGTCATTATCTACAAATATGCAAAAATTTCCAAAATTTAATAAGTACCGGTTTTCATTAAAGAGATAAATAATGTATTTCTCAAACAAAATACTCCCACAAAATTATATAACCTTCATATACATCCAATGTATAATATAATTTAATTGGGCCAAGATCCAACTTTAATTTAATTTCAAGTCCGCTAAGGCGGATTACACAAAATCAAATTAATTAGGTAGACAACTCTTGTCAATCATATCTCATATGACTCTTAGTTCCTTTTATGAGATTCTTTAAGAAATCCAATTTCAAAAAGCATGTTAAACCTCATCTTTGCCTAGGCCCAAAACTGTTTTGACGCCCAATTAAGTCTAACCATTTTAAACGCGTAGTTAATGTGTCCCGCTAGGGCGTGCCCACATTATCTATCTTGCTCATACATAAATAAATTTAATGCATCTCGCTAGGGCGAATCTACATTAGAGTCACTTATGTACTAACAAGTGTTTTAATCATGGCATGGCAATAAAAGACTTAAAATTTTCTTTGAAGGTTCATCCCATGTAGCATATAACACATTTATGAGCACATAATATAAACATGTTACATATCAAGTTTAGCCACTAAATTAATCTCCATTAATTTAAGCATGGTATTTATGTGTCATTAGTTTCTCTATAATTATGAGGATGAGACTATTTCAACTTTGGTCATTATCTCCAAATCAAGACAACAAGAAGTGCGGTCGAACTAAGCCATTAGGCAACCACAATCCCACACTAATTCAAGAGACCAAGAAAGTAGTCCATGTGGCTAAAACTAAGCAATAGATGGTCTCGATGAACGTAGGCCAATTGCATTCACAATTCCACATGGATCTCAAAACTTTGAATCAAGAACTTTGTTTCTCAATTTTAGCAATTATGAACTCTTCATAATTCTAACTTCGTTTCATCTTTGAAACTTTGATTGCGATCAAGTTTGGGAAACACAATCTCGATGAACGCAGATTAGCCATCCAAACCTTGAACCAATCTTAGAATCACAAGACTAAAACAAATAGGAAAATCAAACCCCAAGATCCACACACAAACCAACTACCCAAAACCCACTCCAGATCAGCAGGTCTGGATTGGTTCTGTTACTGGTTTTGTTGAATTTATCGAAAATTCCATATTCAGATTTTAACCAAAATCAGAACAAAACTTGACCACCGAGCGCCCGCCTGCAAAGGACCAGGCGCCCGCTTGAATGGCAAGAATAGTATAGAATTTTAAAATTCGAAAATTTTGTATCAAAATTATTTTTCCCCGATTATTAAAACTTTGATCCAATAAAAAATCAATAATCGAAATAATTCAGAATCCACCATAATTTTTATTGCGATTGAATCGTGCGATTAAAGTTGGAAAAACAATAAACCACATATAATCACAAAACACATAAACATCATATAATCCAATATTCATATCATGCTTGGCACATAAACAATTTATATACACACAACATGATCCAAGTATTGAATTAATCAACATGAACGGGGCTCTGATACCACTGTTGGGTTTCGTAGTAACATGCGCAGCGGAATTTAGCATTTAAAATTTTGAAACCCAAAGCCCATAGATCCATTCATATGATTAAATCAAACACAATAACATGAATATAGGATAAAACTAACCCTTGATGGCTATTAAATTTTCTCTTGGTCTTTGGTGGAGATTTGAAGACTTGATCACGATCACAAAGCTTGAACACGAACTTTGAAGATGATGATTTTCACCCTCTAGCGGTATCCACACTTCGAACGAATATCAAAGGAGCTTCTTTGATCTTGGTTGCTAGACCAATATTATGAAACACACTTTCACAATTTAATAAAGAACTATATGGAATTTATTTGTGAATTATTTTTTTCTTCAATCAATGATATCTTAGAACAAAATAAAATATCTCTCAAACTCTTTGAGACTCACAAAACCACTAGTCAATATGGTCTGGCCGAATTGGGGTTTTTATACACAATTAAGACCTATTCCAAATAGGAATCTTGTGCCAAAAACCATTCCTAATCAAATTAGGAAATTTCCAATCGGCATACCGGGCGCCCGCCTGGTCCTACCCAGGCGCCCGCTTGTTTGGACAGAAAGTCCAATTCCTTTCCGGCTTGTTCAGGCGCCCGCCTGGTGCAACCCAAGCGCCCGCTTGGTTGACCAGGAGGCCCAGAACTTTCCAGAAATTCCTTGGAAGTCCTCCGACCCTAAATGCCAATATAGTCCTTTTATTTAAGATTCGTTCTATTGTGTGTGACCCTCTAGGATTATACTAAGTTGGCAATGGGCTCAAACATGATTCCATAAGATATGATTAGGTTCTAGCAAACCGTCATACCTACCCAAATAGTATAACTAGATACAAGTTCGCATTCCTTTAGAATATGTCACAATCCCTTTGTCCACGATGTCATTGAACACAAGTCATGGTCAAACAGTCAACTTGTCTTGTTCAATACTTTCTCGATTCCGAATATATTGATAATTCAAATGCTGTTGATCCAATCAATCCATTTGAGTCAGGCCGAACATTTCATCAACATCATTCCTTAGAGGGGCCCAAGCTTGACATCTCTCCGTGGAGGGACAAATCCATTTAGCTTATTATTCTTCCCAACGGGAATCCGATTATGCCAATCATACCCTTTATAACTACCGTGTTAAGGTAGCGTTTGAATATGTCAAACACAATGTTCATCAAGTGGAAGACTATTATAACTTCATGTCTAAGGATTCAAATGACATAACTAATATGAGATATATGTACGACATAGACCATGACATAAATCTCATACAGCGGGTCATGTCCAGTACCTTGTTCCAAACAAGTACCCATAAATCTAACATGATCATCCCATGATCATTTAGCCTTTATACTAGTGCTTAACAAGTACTAGGGATGGGGATTATTATAAGTAAACATGAACAACAATAATAATCAAAACATCTCTTTTATTGATATGAAATAAATGATAACAATTACAACGTTTATTAAACGTGCCTAGGACACCACTACCAACAGTTATGACAACCTCAACCACCTAAAGGAGAAGCTAAGTGGGGAGGCCTTACACAAACCGTAAGGACCTCTACAAGAGAGGTGGGATGGCTACAAAGATAAGAAAACAACCTATACAAAAATCTAGCCATAAAAGGAGAGATTAAATTCTAAAGTAAGGAACTTGGCCTTTATCAAGCCGATAAGCTCCTTTACAAACATCCGGTAGGTCTTCAAAGTTTGTAAAATTTGCATTTTGAGTCGAAGAACATCCATAATTAGCTAGCCCATCTGCGACCTTGTTGCCTTCTCGAAATATATGAGTAATTTGGGTGGACATGGAGGCAAAGATATTTCTAATTCTACGAATCGGGTAGAATATCTTCCAAGGGATGTGATACTCTCGTAAAAGAATTTTAGCCAAAACTTCTGAGTCAACTTCTATCCATAGGGATGTGATACCCAGATTAATGGCGATAACAAACCATCCAATAAAGCATGAGTTTCAGCCCACATGTTTGAGTTGATTCCATAGAAACGAGCGTAGGCATAAGTAAAGACACCATTTGGACCCCTTAATATACCCTCACCCGAAGCATTCCCTTGATTTCCCTTAGATGCACCATCCGTATTCAGCTTATACTACTCGATTGTTGGAGCTTTCCACGAAACAAGTTTAGGTAATCGGGAAGAAGGCCAAGAGAACGTTACCTTAAAATAACAGACTATCCAAGCGTCTGTAGGAGAGCCCTGAAAATTAACTTTGTATGCTTTGATAGTGGTATCAATTCCCAAGATAATGGATTGGAACACATCATTCACCCTGATCTTATGTCCCTCATATTTTGCTTTATTTCTAGCTCGCCAAATCTCCCAACAGATCCAAGAAGGGACTATTTTTCGAAGCCATTGAACAAAGTCAGAATCTTTTCTAGATGAAGCAAACCACCAGGAACAAAGAATTTGCCTTTAATCTGTACCTGTATTTTGAACTCCAAGAATGTTACTAAAAGAAGACCAAATAGACCTAGCAAGATCCCCTTGGATAAAAATATGATTAATATCCTCTTCTTTTGGATGAGAGCAGCATTGGCATTGAGATGCCAAATGAATTCCCCTAAGCATACAAGCTTTGTCTGTGGGAAGGCCGTTATGTAAGGTACGCTAAAGAAAAACTGATATTTTTATTGGGAGAAGTTTGCGCCAACAAGCCGAAAAAACCATGCTCTTGGGTTGGGAGGGACGAATTTCTTTCCATGCTGAGGAGAGAGAAAACTTACCGGAGGTAGAAGGAGTCCAAATGAGCTGATCCTCTCCTTGAGAAGTATGAATATGCTGCTCTTGAATTGCTTGAAGGGTCGGAGTACCTAGATGTTCTAAAATAAGATCATGCCGAGGCTGTCCATCGTTGAAAAAAGAAGAAACCAAAATGTGTTCATATGGGGGATTATCCATGTGTTGCCCAAGCCAATTTTCATGGATTGAAATATTATCCTGTCCAATTCTCCAAGCAATTTTCATCTCCAGCATGTCCTTAGCCAACAGCATCCTACGCCAAATATGAGAATCACTATGTCGGGGACCAGCATCCATTGGATGGATGCCTGAACAATATATGGCCAACATAAAGTCAGTCCAAAGAGATTTTGAGCTGCGAAGCGTCCACCATAGCTTCATTGCAAAAGAGAGGGAGATATCTTCAAACAGCTTGAGCCCCAAGCCCCCCTCATCCGTAGGCCAAAACATACGTTTACTAGCCACCCAATGACACTTTTTTTCTCCATCACATCCACTACAAAAGAACCGAGAGACCAGCCCATATAAAGTCTTGATAATACCTTTGGAAGGCTCCATCAAAGCTATATAGTAAAGAGGGATTGATTGAAGGCAAGCCTTAATGAGGATCAACTTAGCACCAAAAGAGAGCAGTTTACCACGCCAAGAATGAAGCCTATCTTCCATTTTTCTAATAACAGGAGCAAAGAAAGAGTTCTTTTTTCTACCCACATAGAGAGGGCATCCAAGATAGATAATTGGGGGCTCTTTTTTTATGAATCCCGTGGCTTTGGAAATAATAGAATCCCTAGAAGTATCATTTTTTTCCCGTTACAAAACAAGATTTGGCAGAATTGATAATTTGACCCGAGAAAGCTTGGTACCACTCCATGCAACGCATGTGGATATCTAAAGATGCCTTAATTCCATTGCAGAAAATCATCACATCATCAGCATAGGCAAGGTGAGATATAACCGGAACATTTGGGTGAGTAGTATGATATCTATGGTGCTCAAAACGCTCAGGCAATAAGTTTAAACCCCGGCTTAGAACCTCAGCAAGAATAATGAAGAGAGTAGGAGAGATGGGATCTCCTTGTCGAAGCCCTCTAGATGAGCGAAAGAAGCCATGGCTTTCCACATTAACTAACACGGAGTACCAACATGAGGAGATACATCTATAAATAATATCAATCCATCCTTCAGAAAAACCAAATCTACGAAGGACCTTAATAAGAGCAAACCAAGAGACACGGTCGTACGCCTTGGACATATCAAGTTTTAGAACAACATTCGAACCACAAACTTTTTTAGTGAGAGAATTAAACATTTCTTAGGCTAAAAGAGCATTGTCATGGATGAGCCTTCCCTTAACGAAACCACTTTGTTGAGGGGATATTATACGAGGAAGAATGTTGGCTAATCTGGAAGTAAGCATCTTGGTAATGATCTTGTTTGAAAAATTGCATAAGCTTATGGGCCGAAGATCACTAAACGAAGAGGGAACCTCAACCTTAGGGACCATAATGATAAGAGTACTAGTCCAGCTCCTTGGTAATTGGAAGCCTGAAAAGAAATCCCCAATAGCAAGATATAAATCATCCTTCATGATATCACAACAGACTTTATAAAACTCTCCCGTAAAACCATCTGGACCTGCTGCACTAGTACCATTCATGCTAAGAATAGTATCAAAAATTTCTTCTCGTGTTGGGCTAGCCGTTAGCCGAATATTATCTTCATCCTTAATAAGAGGAGGGATGACATGGAGAAGATCATCCGAGGGAATAGGATGCTGTTCTATTAGAAGGGAAGAGAAAAAATGAACAGCCTCATTTTGAATATCCTCCTTTGACGTAATCCAATTACCATTACTGTTTCTTATGCGATGAATGTGAAGCTTTTGTCTCTTTTTTCTAACGTATGCATGGAAATAAGAAGTGTTCCTATCACCGCCATTTGAGATTTGCCTTTTGTTACCAGAATTCCTCTACAATCTTCAACATGTGGTTAAGATTAGCTTGAGCTAAGTGTAAATCTGCTCTATGCTCATCCGTGGGATGTTCTTGATAAATAACTTCCTTGGCCGCCACTTCATTCTCTGCTAGTATCACATTCTGATCAATTCTCCCAAATATTTCCTTGTTCCAAGCCGCCAATGCTTTGCGTAACAAACCTGGTAACTGGTCTGCCTCAAGTGTCTGCTGATCAAAAAAGAAATCCAAGGCCTGCCAGCTTGGAAAACAACATAAGTCATCTTTCCACAGCAAGCCCTGCATGTCAATTTCTAAGTGCCTTCAATTGCTACATATGGATCTATTTGGCTCCATAACTACAGCAAGTATTGGGGGAAGTAGATACACTTTGGTTGTAGCAGATGATTATTCTAGATACCCTTGGGTAGAAACCTTCAGCCACAAAGATGACACCTATGCCGTTGCTACCAAGTTATTCAGACTACTGCAAACCCAGAAGGAAAGCAATATCATCAGTATGAGATCAGATAATGGCACTGAATTCAAGAACAATGGTATTGCTCAGTACTGTGATGATAATGGCATAGACCATAACTTCTCAGCTGCCAGAACACCACAACAAAATGGTGTCGTTGAAAGAAAGAACAAAACTTTAATAGAAGCTAGTAAGACCATGATATCTGAAGCTAGGCTACCGAAGTACTTTTGGGCTGAAGCCATCAATACTGCCTACTTCACTCAGAACAGATCACTCATCAACAAATTCCATAACAAGACTCCTTATGAACTTTGAAGAGGCAGAACACCCAACATTGGATTTTTCAAAATATTCGGCTGCAAATGTTACGTGCTCTATAACGGCAAGGAGCACAGAGGCAAATTTGATGACAAAGCCGATGAAGGAATCTTTGTTGGATATGCAAAGCATAGTAAGGCCTTTCGAGTTTTCAATAAGAAACTTTTGAAAATTGTTGAATCTGTTCATGTAACCTTGGATGAATTTGACTTGTTAGAGTCTGACAAGGCTCCAAATAGTACTAATGCTTCTAATACTCATGAGACATATGAATCCAGTAATACTAACCATGCAGATCAAGTACCAGCTGCTGATCCAGTCATTTCAGTAGAAGAACCAGTAGACACTCAATATTTCACTACATCGGCAGAACAAGAACCTACTGATAACTTTCACAATCTCTTGAATATGATAACATGCCCCTATATTGCAGACATTGCTCCTTGTTGGGACATTATGTGTTTAATTGTCGAGTCTTGAACTCAAAATATAAGAAAAATAGCAATAAAGCAGCCCCTCCTAAGGTGAATAATGTCAAAAAGGTTGTGGAAAACAAAGAAGCCAAACTTCCTGGAGGAGAAGAGAAGAAAAGTGTAAACAAACAGGAGATTTGGATAAAGAAGAATAATGGTCAAGGGAAAGATGGAATTGCTGAAACTAGCAAGAATGGTGAGAATAAGGTGATCGACTTGACCAAAAAGGATGTTATTCCTCCTAAGGTTCCTACTATTGCAAGGAGAGGTGTCTATCTTCCCCAATCGGTTAATGATGCTTTGTCGAAGAAACTTACAGCCATTAAGACAAGAATTGGTACCAACCCTCCCCATAATGTTGATGTTAATGTTCCAATTCCAGAGCTGCAAGACCCTTAAAAATTATGTACTCCTTTGAGGGATGATTCGGCAATGCGAGCTAAGCCTTCCTCCCAAGTAAAACAGAATGCTTATAGTTCGTTAAACCTCTCTCCATGAGCACCACAACTTAATGAGACTCCAACAACTCAAGAGTTAGATACTGCGCCCAATATTGAGGGTTCTAGCCAACAGATTGATCCAAATCAACCTGTGGAAAAACATAAAAAGGGGACTGTCCCAACTCTTGCTAGAAGAGGTATTCCTCTTTCCAATGCTGTGCAGCAGATCCTGCAGAAGGTTTCAAAAGATGTGGTAAAGGGGACTCAGGATGATGGTTCCCAAAATTTGGAGGAGGAAGTGCGTAAAGTGCTGCTGGTCCGGATGGTTTCACGGGTGTCTTTTACACATCTTGTTGGGATATTATTAAAGAAGACATCGGCGTATGGGCTTTAACTCTATTTGGCTTGAGGTCGATTCAGAGGTTTTGGCAAATATTCTTCTTCGAAAGTATTTGATTTCTTGGGGTATATGGTATTTCATTCAAGCTATCTTCAGAATGATGGAGGAGATTGATATTAGAGTTTCTCACATTTATAGAGAAGGTAATAAGGTGGCGGATTTCCTTGCTAATCATTCTGCAAATGACCAAGCTGATTTTGATTTCCTATCTTTGGATTCTTGCCCGAGAATTTGTAAGAGCTTGCTTTATTTTGATAGGATTTCATATCCTAACATTAGATATTAGTTTTCTCAGTTTTTTCATGTATTTTCCTTCTCCTTTCGGATAGAAACCCTTTCCTCTTGTAGAGGTTCTTATGGCATGTATAAGACCTCCCCCTAGTTTTTTTGTTTCGGTGGTTAAGGCCGTCATGTCCCCCACCTTTGTCTTTTGTATCTTTTTCATTTATCAATAAAATCTAGGGAGTACCGTCTCCTTTCGCCAAAAAAAAATAAAAAATTAAAGAAGTCCTTCTTCGAGCCATTAAGGAATTTTTTTGTGGTTTTGAAATGCCTCGAAGTTGGACTAGCACTCTAATTGTGACAATTCCAAAGGTTGATAACCCCTCCTCTTTCTCTGATCTCTGTCCCATAAGCTTATGTAATTTTTCGAACAAAATTATTACTAAGCTTCTTACGGGAAGGCTAGGGTTAATTTTGCCTTGGATCATCTCAACCAACCAAAGTGGTTTCGTGCGTGGGAGACTTATTCATGAAAATGTCTTATTAGCTCAAAAGATGATGCAGTCATTAAAAAAGAAAGTTCGGGGATCAAATATTGGTATCAAGCTGGACATGGCTAAGGCCTATGATCGTCTATATTGGGTATCTTTGATCAAAGTGCTGGAGCAATTTGGTTTCTCCGTTGAATGGGTAGATATGATTTACCGCTGCATATCTTGTTGCTGGTTTTCTGTCCTTATTAATGGGGAAACTTGTGGCTTTTTTCATTCCACTCGAGGCCTTAGTAAAGGAGGCCCTTTATCTCCTAGCCTCTTCATTATTGCAGCAAAAATTCTTAGTAGAGGGCTGAATTTTCTTCATGAATCTCGAGCATGGCTTCGGTTTCGATCTCATCCTTATGTCCCTGTTGTTTCTCATTTATCTTATGCCGATGACATCATTATCTTTTGTTGTTGGGTATGCCCACTTATATCTCAGTTTCAATGTAATAGGATTGATTAGATTTGATTGATCCATCACGTAAGTTTTATTTCATGGACTTTAGACCCACATGTAAGAAGTATTTATACTTCATATTTTAGGTAGTCCATTGTAATAGAATAGGCTTAAGAATAGGGCAAGAATGTCAAGTTTGAAGAAATCACAAGTTGATTAGAGCCACGCGCCATGCGCCTCTTCACTACGCGCCATGCGTCTTCTTCACCTTTGTGCCACGCGCCTATCTAGCGCACGCACATAAGGTTATGCGCGCATGTGTTACGGGGCCCAATGGCTCAACGCGCCTCATAGTGGTTAAATAACACGTATGCACCCGCATCTTAGGACACATGTCCATAACGGTTATATTTGTGTTATGTGTCTAACGGCTATAAAGGACACATGCTCCACTCAATGAGCGACAGCACATCCGTCCTTTAACCTTATCCATAAGGGATTTCCAACGGCTAGTTTTTGGGGCTCTACTATAAATACCCCATAACTTCAGACATTTGAAGTTGCTAAGCATTTCAAGAATTTCTCTCTCAAGCATTTGTTGAAGATTTGAAGATTGCCTTTGATTTTCCAGAATTCTCAAGAACATCTCCATAACTTCATCATTAGCCCAGATCCTCAAGCAAAAACACTTTAGTTTTCTTGTGCTCTCAATCTCAAAGATCTAAAGAGCCTTGAATCTAAAATCACTCACGCACCTCTTTAAGTTTGATCACTTAGATCTTTCTTTTAGAGATACACCGGTTATTGTCTAGCATTTGTTCATTCATAGAATATTAGATTTTGAGTTAGTGTATAAGCTCAAACTAATTTGTAACACTCACTCATTATATAAGATCTCCATTAGAAATACAAGACTAACCATCTTGGTAGAGGACGTAGATCTTTCATTGATCGAACTTCTCCAAATAGCGCGTATTAATTTCTTGTCATTTACTTTCAAGTTATTATCATATCTCACTATTTGCTTGTTTAATCATTGTAGATTGATTGAACTGAATTGTGTTGTGTTGGTTATATTATTTGCCGTAGTTCCTTATTTCACCCACTTTGAACCAAAATACTTAGAGTGTGTGTTGCGCCCCTTTTAATCATTTGCACCTACTTTACTTAACTATTCCGCTGTGCATTTCACTCACTCACTTAGGCGCATTTCAGAACGCTTATTTGACTAAGTGCGCATTTGCAATTGAATTATCAAGGGTATGAAAAGAATTTTAAAACAGCTATTCACCCCTCCCTCTAGCTATTTTCCATACCCTTGTTGCCCTTTGGGACCAACAAGTGGTATCAGAGAAAACACCTTCATAAAACCTTTTTTTCAAGCTTAACAGCTTGGGTGCCGATTCAATATGGCAAACTCAAGACCTTCGGCAAAAGCTAACTACACACATGTTCCAGTCTTTGATGAAGATCATTTCGATGTGTGGAAATTCAGCATCTTGACTCATCTTACCTCAATCGATGAAAGGCTTCATGACACCGTGGTTTATGGACCTTACATCCCAATGAAAGCGAATCCAAATCCACGCACAAATGCTGCTCAACCAACCATCAAGAAACCAAGGGAAGAATGGACTGAGGAAGAAAAAAGAAGAGTTGCAAATGATGGAAAAGCAAGAAACATTCTCCTAAGCACTCTAAGCACGGCTATGAAACAACAAGTCATGCATTGTGCTACTGCTAATGAGCTATGGGATGCTATTGAAGAGCATATAGAAGGAGATACTGTTTGTAAGGAGAACAAGAAATATGAAGTGCAAAAGAGATTCAACAATTTCTCTCAACTCCCCGGTGAAACCTTAAGACAAACTTATGAACGCTACTGTGAAATTATAAATCTATGTATTTCACTTGGCATGAAGTTTTCAAACAAAGATTTGAATGTAAATTTCCTCTAAGCTTTTGGCTCAAGATATCTTCATAAATCTAGCGCTCTTAAAGACGCCGGAACTTTAGATGTATGGACTTTAAGGAACCTTTATGCAAATCTCAAGGTTTATGAGCTCAAACTCCAACGAATCAGTGAAACTGAAGGAAAGTCAAAATCCATAGCAATGGTGGCGCATAAAGAAGAAGCGCATGCGCCTGCACTGGTTCAAGAAGAGAAAAGTTCTAATCCCAAAATTTCTACCTCTGAGCTATTAGACATGGATGATGAAGACTTCGCTTTATTTGTGAAGAAATTTCAAAAGTTCAGAAAATTCTCAAGACCCAGCTCAACCAGCAAATTTTAAGGATCTACCAGCAGAGCTCCTCCAAAGTTCACGAGGAGCAGTGATTCAAAAAGAAAAGAAAACCTTGTTTGTTTTAATTACAGGAAACCAGGACACTTTGCTTCAAGCTGCCCAATTCCAAAATTTGAATATATGCAGAAGAAGAGCAGCTAAACTCCCAAGTTCACTCCCAAATTCACTCGTCACAAGGGAATGGTTGCTGAAGAAGAATCACCAGTAAATGAGCAGAACACTTGGATTGAAACAGACTCAGATGAGAGCGATGAAGATTCTGATGATGGACTTGTTTGTTTGGTAGCAAATGATGATAAGTTGATACTTATGATTCTGACTCGTTGAACAAGGATTTCTCACTCCGGATCAAAGAGATGGTGGATTGTTATTTTCAAGAAGTGAAGAAGAAGAAAGGACCAACCATCAGCGAGCTCGTTGAACAAGGATTTCTCACTCCGGCGCAAAGCGATGGTGGATTGTTATTTTCTAGATGTGATCTGAGTGCTAGAAGCAAGCTCAGTAAGAGTGAATATGTTAGACCTCAAGTTGCACCTATTCCTACAATCAATCATGATGAGGACATTGCCAAACAAGAAAAGTTATTCTTAGAAGCCAAAAAGGTAATTAGTAAATTTGGCAAAATGAAGGAAGCTTTAGCACTATCATGTGATGAAATTTCCCAGCTTAAGACCGAGAAATCTCTACTTAAAGCTGAACTCACCCTCCTTAAGGAGCAGATAAAGAGCATGACTCCTCTTACTGTTAAAAACACTTTTTTAGCAGAACAGAACTCACTTCTTAAAGTTCAAAACGATGAATTGGTTGCTCAAATTACTGATCTTAAAAAGATTACAAATGAGTGGTCCAATTCTCGTGTCACTATGGAGAATATATTTGAGTCCCAAAAAGTCAGTGGTGATAAAAGTGAAGGAAATAGCTACAGATGAATCATCCTCTAGCAAAATCATTCTTGAAATAACGCGCGCTCCTTCTCCGAGTGCACATTATGCGCCTAGGAGCCACCCGCCTCACCGCCGTACGCCTCCTAGACCTATGCGCCCTCCAAGAAATAGCACCCCAAAATTTCAAAAGAAAGATTTTGTTAAGGCTGGCTATCTGACCCAAAGAAGAATGCTATCCCAAAGAAAAGTAAAGAGTTTGTGAAAACTCACGTGATTGGTGGCTTTCATCATTGTTGGATTTGTGATTGTTCGGGACATAAGGACGTGGAATGCCTTTTGAGATTCACTCCCAATGCCAAAGGACGTAAGAATCCTAAAGTCAAGCAAGAGTGCGTCGTCAAAAGTTGCTAACTCTAGGACCCGAAAAGGAATAAAGGGGACCTGCTTTAAATGTTTATATTTCAGGTTCTTTGCTTTATGGCTGGATCTTCAAAAGCTAAAACGTATGAATGGATTCTCGATAGTGGGTGTTCACGACACATGATTGGAGATGAATCCTTACTTGAAAATGTTCATGAAGAAAGAGGTCCATCTGTAACATTTGGTGATAATAACAAAGGTCAAGTTGTAGCATATGGAAAGCTCAAGAAAGACAAAGTGTGCATTGAAAGAGTCTCTCTCGTCGAAGGGCTCAAGCACAATTTATTATCCATATCTCAATTCTGCGACAAATGATTAGAATGCCATTTCACCTCAACTCAATGTCTTATCAAGAATGGCAAAGCCGGAGCTACATTACTCATGGGATATCGTAAGAAAAATATTTACATTATTGATTTCCATAGTATGAACTCTAGTACTAATCTTTGTTTTGTAGCTAAAAGTGTGAGCAAAAATAGTTGGCTGTGGCACAAGCGCTTAAGTCAATTTAACTTCAAGTATCTATCTAAACTCAGCAGGAATAATCTTGTAAAAGGACTTCCTAAGGTTGCTGATCATCATGACAAGAAGTGCGCCGCGTGTCAACTTGACAAACAACCGAAAAAGTCTTTCTCCAGCAAGACAAATCCTTCAATGACTAGATGTTTGCAACTACTTCTCATTGATCTATTTGGACCAGTTACCACCGCAAGTATTAGAAGAAACAAGTATACTCTAGTTGTGGTGGATGATTATTCAAGATATACATGGGTGGAAATGATGATCTCAAAAGACGATTGTTATGACATTTTGACCACCTTATTTCGACTGCTCCAAACCCAAAAAGAAGATGACATCGTTAGTGTTCGATCCGACAATGGAACAGATTTCAAGAACAACGGTGTTGCTCGATATTGCGACGATCATGGAATAGATCATAACTTCTCAACCGCTGGAGTTCCTCAACAAAATGGTGTTGTGGAAAAGAAAGAATAGGACGTTGATTGAAGAGGGAAAGATGATGATAACTGAAGCAAAATTGCCTAAGTACTTTTGGGAAGAAGCTATCAACACATCATGCTTTACTCAAAATCGTTCCCTCATCAACAAACTTCACAACAAGACTCCGTATGAACTTTAGCGTGGTAGAACTCCCAACATTGCATTCTTCAAGATCTTTGGTTGCAAATGTTATATCCTCTACAACGGAAATGAACATAGAGGTAAATTCGATGCCAAAGCCGACGAAGGTATTTTTGTTGGGTATGCCAAACATTCTAAAGCTTTTCATGTTTTTAATAGATCTACATTAGTGATAGTTGAATCTGTACATGTTACATTTGATGAACATTCTCTCCTTGAGCCACATTTGGCTCTAAATGTTGCTGATGATTCTGTTGAGCTTAATGATACAGGTGCTCCTATTTACAATGCGCCTACACTTGAACAGAATCTATCAACTCAAGAAAATCCATCTACATCAAATGCGCCTAACTCCTCATATGGCATGCCTAATGAATCATCAGCTGCGTCTCACTCACATGTTGCGCCTCTTGATTCCTCTCACGCGCCTATATCTACTGCAGCATTTGGTGTTAACCCAAATTTCAATTCTGAACCAGTTCAACTCCCAAATTTTGATGATTTTGAAGCTGGTAAAGATGTACCAATTGAAGACCTTCAAGTTACTATGACTCAACCTAACTTACCTCCTGAAATTCATGAAGTTAGAGGTCACCCAATTAATAATATCATTGGTGATCTAAATGTTAGTGTTCGTACAAGGAGAGCTACAAACTTTGATGCTTACACTGCATTTATCTCTCAAATTGAACCGAAGAAGGCTGATGAAGTGGTCCAAGATCCTAATTGGGTTGTTGCAATGCAAGAAGAACTCAATCAATTTGAACGATGTAAGGTTTGGACTCTTGTTCCAAGACCAAATGATCAAGGAGTGATTGGTACGAAATGGGTGTTCAGAAACAAGATGGATGATAATGGAACCATCACGAGAAACAAAGCAAGATTGGTTGCACAGGGCTATAGGCAAGAAGAAGGCATTGACTACGATGAAACTTTTGCGCCCGTAGCAAGACTTGAAGCTATCAGATTATTTCTAGCTTACGCCGCTCACAAGAACTTCAAGTTATATCAAATGGATGTGAAGAGCGCGTTTCTAAATGGTGAACTCCAAGAACAAGTCTACTTAGCTCAACCACCTGGATTTGAAGATTCACAATTTCCAAATCATGTGTACAAACTCCAGAAAGCTTTGTATGGGCTCAAACAAGCACCAAGAGCATGGTACGATACACTATCAAAGTTTCTCATTGAAAAATGCTTCACTCGCGGTAAAATCGATACAACTCTTTTCATTGCCAAACATAATGGTCATAAATTACTTGTTCAAATTTATGTTGATGATATTATATTTGGTTCTACTAATGAATTGTTGTGCAAGCGCTTTGAGAAACTAATGAAGAGCAAGTTTGAAATGAGCATGATGGGAGAACTCACATTCTTCCTCGGGCTTCAAATCAAGCAAATGAATGAAGGCATTTTTATCAATCAAGCCAAATACACAAAGGACTTAATCAAGAAGTTTGGACTTGAGAATGCTAAATCATACGACACTCCAATGGCCACCGGCAACAAACTCGACAAAGATTTAAAAGGTAAACGTGTTGATCAAACGCTCTATCGAGGTATGATTGGCTCACTCCTTTATCTTACTGCAAGTAGGCCCGATATTATGTTTAGTGTTTGTGTTTGCGCTCGTTATCAATCTGACCCTAGAGAAGCGCACTTGATTGCTGTGAAACGTATTATAAGATATCTCTCCGGCACTGTTAACCTTGGATTTTAGTACACCAAAGATTCAAACTTTAAACTTGTAGGTTATTCAGACGCGGATTATGCAGCATGCACAATTTATAGGAAAATCACGAGTGGCACTTGTCATTTCCTTGGATATCGACTTGTGTCATGGGTGAGTAAGAAACAAGCTTCAGTGTCTGTATCAACAACGAAAGCAGAATATATCACTGCGGGAAGTTGTTGCTGTCAGATTCTATGGATGAAGCAGCAATTGGTGGACTATGATATCTCGAATAAAATTGTCCCATCTACTGCGATAATACATCAACCATTGCGGTTTCTGAAAATCCTGTAATGCACTCAAATACCAAGCACATCAACATCAAATATCACTTCCTTAAAGACCACGTGGAGAAAGGAATATTCACTTAGAACACGTGGGAGCTGACTATCAAATCGCCGACATTCTAACGAAAGCACTTGACGTGAAACGGTTCATCTTTTTTAGAGGTGAAATGGGTATGCTTGAACTCAACTAAATCTATATACTTTTGTTACTACTAATAATTTTATGTTTTGTTGAGTTATGAGTATACTAGGTACAAAAGTTAAATCATTTTTAAAAGTTTCAAGGAAACTCACTGCGCGCCCAAGTATTTCTGCGCGCCTCACTCTCATAGCGCGCCTAGGGCATTCTCGCGCCTCATTCGTTGCTGCGCGCCTCTGAGCTAAATGCGCCTCCCATGCGCGCATTAAATATTGCGGCTCAATCAATGCTCCAAAATTTATTATTTCAAATGATTGTTCGTATTCAATATTCACAAGTACCAGGCATGTTAATTCTGTTCATTTATTATGAAGAATTTTTGTCTTTTGACATTCCATAATTGTTCAAAGGTACTTGTGCAATTAATTTTTCCCTCGTTTAACGTTTTTCAAAAATTTTATTTTCTGGGGATATATTTCTTGCACCCCAAACTTACACCAAAACAGATGTTTTTCGGGTTTGTGCAAAAATTTGGTCATAATTGTTTATACACTTATGAGGGAAGTGGGACAATTTCTCTTTACCCAAAATGTCACATCTATACACTTTGGGTCATTAAGCATTTATTAGCCGTCAAATAATTAAAACCCCTCATAAATGCTTGTCCTTTCCAAAATCCCTCATTTATTACCCATCTCTTCATCTTCCATTTTTATCCAAAAATCTACCCTATATAATCCCTTACACCCCCTATTTTTTTCTTTTTCAATTATTTCCCCTACATATCTTCTACCAACTCTTTCTCTCTCCTCCTTCACCGCCTTTACTCTCTCTCTCAGTCGCTCTTTCTCTCCTTCTCTTTCTATTTCTTCATCATTTTCTTCTCCTTTTTTCTCTATATATATATATATTTATGGGTCCTAAAAGATCAACAAAGACTCCACAAGGCGAAATGGTATGATTTCTTAAACCTTAATCTCTTTAATATTCTGAAATTTTTTCGTCACTTTTCTGGATTCGTGTTTCTTCAAAACCGGAAATCTCTTTTTCTTGATAAATCGTTTGTTAGGTTATGTTCATTTTGTGATTTCAAACCTTTATAACTAACCTTTTTAATGATCAATACATTATATTTTGCGAATCTGGAGATTTTTCATTTTTGAACTTTTCAAATTTTCGGATCTTTGAATCCATTTTCTGGATTTGTTGTTGTTTTGTACTTGTTTTGGTTTACATTTTCATGATCCTTGTCTTCATGCGGTCATTTTGACATATTGTGTACTTGATTTGGTGAAGTTTCATGAATTATGTGTTCTTGGTGTTCTTTGAGCACTCAAGACATGTTCTTCGTTATTTTTTGCATGACTTGGGTTTCAAAATTTCCAAAAAATTTGTTTTTCAAAATTTTCATGTTTTGATTCTTGAAATCTTGCATATGTATGTTTGCATGTGTTTGTGCATTTTTGTGTGTTTTTATACTAAGTATAGATTTTTCATAGTCATGCACCTAAAATTGAATCTATGCGCCTAGTATATTTATGCCTATTATTATTGTGCGCCTCAAGTAATTCCTTGCGCCTAACATGCGTATGCGCCTTTTGCTATTACAATTGCTATGCGCCTCAATCCTTCATGCGCCTAATAAAATTATGCGCCTAAATATCTTATGCACCTCAATTCATACTTAGTCAAATTTTTATGTTTAATTTTTCCTTAGTATATTTTCATAGAACCATGATATGCGTCTCGTACTTATTTGTGCCTTCAACATGTATGCGCCTAATAATAGTATGCGCCTACTATTGTTATGCGCCTATATATTGTCATGTGCCTATTTTTACTTAGCTCATCATTATGATTCTATGCGCCTAATACACTACTAACTTCACTCAAATGTTTACTTTTCAGGATCCAGCAAATTTCAGACCTGGTGAGACATTTAATCTCACTGAGCTATCAGCAATCCAGATTGGAGTTGATATCATGGATTACATCAGATCTGCTGGTCTTCTACCTTTATTCACTTTGGAGCAACCTTTCTACTCACCGCTCCTCGTGGATGAATTCTTCTCAACTACTGCTCTCATTGAGATACCTGCTGATGGATACGTGCGCTACAGAATATGCGCCGTTGTTTAAAATGTTGAAGTCACTATCTCTACTGGCACTCTCAAGAATATCAACAACTTCAACACGACTAGCCCTCTGAGTGTAGCTGGTAAAATCAATACCTATTCTGCTGCTGCGCAGAATCTTATGGCGAGTACCCATCTCAACATTCCTACTCTTCAGAATAACATTAAATCTGTTGAGATAAGGGATGGCGGTGATCTACTGGCTCATATCGCGCATTTAGTGGGGACATCCATTATCTTCAAAACGGGTAATGTGAACAGATTCACAATGGAGCAGTGGGAATATACTGCTGCAATTATGGGAAGAGCCATACTCAACTGGCCTCAAATCTTATTCAAGACTTTACGGGACCAGATTGATAAGTACAACAACAATAAGGCTGACGAGAAGACTAAGTTCAAAACCCATTGCAGAATCCTTACAAAGATTTTTCTCACCTATCCTGCGCTTGCCTCTTTCCTTGCTGAGAACCCAGTTTATCAAACAACTGATGTTCCAATTTTTGGCAAAGACAGTTTGGTGATGAAAAGGCGCAGAAAGCGCATAGCGAAGCGCGCGTCTAGGCTTAAAGGTGCTCAGTTGGTTGATGAAGCCACTGAGTCAGATGAAGATGAGGAAGGTGCACAAGATGGCGTAGATACTGATGAAGCACCACGCGCAGATGCAATTGCTCCTCGCACAGAAAAAGTTAAGGGAAAAGGAATTGCTGAAGGTACAAGCAGACCTCCAAAGCGACCTAGGACTGAAACTGAAGAAGAAAAGGAATGGAAGTGCGCCAAGGAAGCCAGCAGACTGGAAGCACAGAAAAAGCAAGATGAAGACTTCATATTGAAACAGGCTGCTGAATTGGCCAAATCAGAAAGGCGCAAAGGTGCAGGGTCTAGCGCTGATGTACGCGCGCCTGCCCCTTATGCGCCTCCATCAAAGACTTCTGCTCCTGATACAGTTTAGAAACTTACTCCAGATCCACTCTCTTCTAAGCGCCAACAACTTAAAATCAGATATCTGCTAACCTTTTTGAAGACTTGAGTGATGATCAAGTTCAACGGGAGCCAGAGCCCTTAATTAGGCGCCAGGGTCCTTCTGCGCCTCCTCCTAGTGCGTCTGCACCCCCAACTATTTTAGTAGAGCCTACTTCAAGTGATGACTATCTTCCTTCTCCTCGCGCTCCTACTCCATCACCAGTTAGGCGCTCCTCTTCTACTGCGCCTCAACCTACTCCTGCTCCTCTTCCTCCCACTCCTGACATGAGTGTGGTTATTTCACTTTTACAGCAACTTCAGCAAGGCCAAGCTCATATTAATTCTCAGATGGAGCTTTATACTTCTATGCTTACTCAGCAAGCTGATGAGATTGCTGCCATTAAGGGGGAGATGGCGCGCATAAATGCTAATATCAAGGACAAACATTTCCTTACTCCTAAACAGTGGAATGATGCTATAGATCAAATGAATGAGCTATTCAAAGGTACTCTTGCTTCCCCCCTACATGAACGTATAGACGGTGGAATCAAACTCACTGATGGCCAAGATTTCATTAACGCCATAAGGGAGGTAGAGTTAAATATAGCAGGTGATATAAGGAAGTTGTTTGAGATGGTGGCTAGAGATAGCCAAAAATTATTGAGTGTTGTTGATAAACTCAAAGAAGTTAAGGATGAACTAGAAATTCTGGGTTTAACAGTTTATGGTGCTGATCCTGGCGCAGAATCCAAAGCTCCCGAATCCCATGCGCCTTCAGCTCCTGAATCCCTTGCGCCTTCCTCCAGCTCTGCTCCTGACGCGCATGTTGACATTAATTCCCTGCTCTCAAAGATTGATGTTTTGAAGGAATTAATTGTCACTCATTTCAATGCAGCGCATTCCAGTGCAGACAGGCGCACAGATAGAGTTTCTGCTGATATACTCACTGCCCAATCTGCCGTTGAAGCAAACTTTCAAGCCTTCACTGAAATTTTTTCACAACAGTAGTCCATCACTCAGCGCACCATTGATGAGTATCAAAACATCAATGTTGATCATCTGCGCTACATTAGATATGGTGTCACTGATACTCATGGTGTTGTCAACCGTAATCTTCAAATGTCCAAGCAGATTTAACGCTCCGTGGAAGGAGATAGAAGAAGGATTGAAAGAAGTAGATGATGCGCCTCCTCCTAACCCTTAGTTTCTTGTGATTGTAAGTTATTAGAATCTTTAGTGAATTAAGAAACTTTTTGTTAGTAACTTAGTGCTTACATGCTTTAGCACACCTTTTGATTTTTGTTCCATTGAAAACCTGTAATCACCAACTCCTATATTTCGAGTTTTAATGAGAACAAAGCATCACTGTTTATTTCAAACCTTGTTCACTCAAACTTCTTGTTTGTAGAACAATGAATGTTGTTTAAAATCATATGCATCATATTTGAACTGCTTCATATTTCATGCATTAAGTTAAAACTTTGTTTAAACACATTTCAAAACTAAAACTCATATATCATTTTGAATGTGTTAAACTATCATTTCTATCTTTCCATTTGTAATGATTTATCTTTATAGGAATAGATTAGAAATCTATATCTTGGACTAGTGTGTACATTAACTTGAGACATGATTTACCAATTTCATTCATTTGGACATGTTATTATCAAGTATAATGTTTGTCCCTGATATAGTAGGTAATGGCATCAATCAAATAGGGGGAGATTGTTGGGTATGCCCACTTATATCTCAGTTTCAATGTAATAGGATTGATTAGATTTGATTGATCCATCACGTAAGTTTTATTTCATGGACTTTAGACCCACATGTAAAAAGTATTTATACTTCATTTTTTAGGTAGTCCATTATAATAGAATAGGCTTAGGAATAGGGAAAGAATGTCAAGTTTGAAGAAATCACAAGTTGATTTGAGCCACGCGCCATGCGCCTTCTTCACCTTTGTGCCATGCGCCTATCTAGCGCGCACACATAAGGTTATGCGCGCATGTGTTACGCGCCCCAATGGCTCAACGCGCCTCATAGTGTTAATTCAACACTCAGTGATTTATTGAAGACATAAAGACTTGAAGAAATTCGAACTACGCCAATGATCCAACAGTGGTTAAATAACACGTATGCACCCGCATCTTAGGACACGTGTCTATAACGGTCATATTTGTGTTATGACCGTTATAGATACCCCATAACTTCAGACAAGGGATTTCCAACGGCTAGTTTTTTGGGCTCTACTATAAATACCCCATAACTTCAGACATTTGAAGTTGCTAACCATTTCAAGAATTTCTCTCTCAAGCATTTGTTGAAGATTTGAAGATTGTCTTTGATTTTCCAGAATTCTCAAGAACATTTTCATAACTTCATCCTTAGCCCAGATCCTCAAGAAAAAACACTTTAGTTTTCTTGCGCTCTCAATCTCAAAGATCTAAAGAGCCTTGAATCTAAAATCACACACGCACCTCTTTAAGTTTGATCACTTAGATCTTTCTTTTAGAGATACACCGGTTATTGTCTAGGATTTGTTCATTCATAGAATATTATATCTTGAGTTAGTATATAAGCTTAAACGATTGTAATTTGTAACACTCACTCATTATATAAGATCTCCATTAGAAATCCAAGACTAACCATCTTGGTAGATGACGTAGATCTTTCATTGATCGAACCTCTCCAAATAGCGCGTATTAATTTCTTGTCATTTACTTTCAAGTTATTATCCTATCTCACTATTTGCTTGTTTAATCATTGTAGATTGATTGAACTGAATTGTGTTGTGTTGGTTATATCATTTGCCGTAGTTCTTTATTTCACCCACTTTGAACCAAAATACTTAGAGTGTGTGTTGCGCCTCTTTTAATCATTTGCACCTACTTTACTTAACTATTCTGCTGTACATTTCACTCACTCACTTGGGCGCATTTCATAACACTTATTTGATTAACTGCGCATTTGCAATTGAATTTTCAAGGGTACGAAAAGAATTTAAAACAGCTATTCACCCCCCCTCTAGCTATTTTCCATACCCTTGTTGCCCTGTGGGACCAACATTTGTAATGGCTCGAAAGAGTCCCTTGAGCTGCATAAGATTTTCCTTGATGCGTACCAAAACTTCTCAGGGCAACTTGTGAGTGTAGGGAAATCTTGCTTTGTTACTGGTAAAAATGATGCTACAAGGGATGCTATTATTATTATTATTATTTTGGCGAAAGGACGGCGGCACCTCCCTAGATTTTATTAAATAAAGAAAATAAGTACAAACATGGTGGGGGAAATGACCACCTCAACAACCAGAAAAGGAAATCTAGGGGGAAGGCCATACACACATCGTATGGTCCTCTACAAAATAAGGAGGGTGACTACAGAAATTAGAAAGCAATCTATATAGAAATCTGGCCATAAAGCTAATGAAACCGAGCATGGGGAATCCTAGCCTTGTCCAAAGCAAAACAACCTTTGCAAGGCCTAGGAATATCGCTAAAAGAAGTAAAAGTGAAATTTCTTGCCTCGTTTGCAGCAATGTTAGCTAAACCATCCTCTACACCATTCCCTTCCCGAAGAATATGAGTAATCTGAACATCCATTTGGGCCATTAATCTATGAATATGGGAAATAACATACCAAACAGCCCATGGGATATGGTACTCCCGAAAGGTACTATTGAGGCCATGCAAAAGATGGAAGCAAAGTTGGATGCTTGGCAAGGTAAACGTCTTTCTTATGTGGCTAAGGTGACTCTTATATCCTCTTGTTTGATGTCCATTCCATTACATTTCCTTTCTATTATTGATCCTCCGAAAGGTACTATTAAGGCCATGCAACGCCTTATTTTCAATTTTTTCTGGAATGGCTCGGACGGTTCAAAGAAATGTCATTGGATTGGTTGGAAAAAGATGCGTTGGCCGAAAAATGAAGGTGGTCTAGGCTTTCGATCTTTTGAGAATATCTCCACCGCCTTTGCTATGAAGCTTTGGTGGAGGTTGCGTGGTTGTGACTCGCTTTGGTCTTCATTTATGCTTCGGAAAAATTGTTATGGGATTCACCCTATGGATGCTACCATCACGTCCTTTGCCTCCCACATTTGGAAACGTATGCTTGGGGGTCAAAGATCTAATGGAAAGTATAATTGGTTGGCGTATCAGAGATGGATATATTTCCATTCATGAGAGCTGGTTGGAAGGTCAAATGCCTCCTCTCCCTTTTGAACATGTTCAAATTTAAAATCTTTTCCAGCAGGGTATCCCGAGACACGATTTCATTTGTGAGCATTATGGTATTCAATTGCTAAATTCTATTCATGATCAAAAGGTCACTTTGACGGATAAATCTGATAGAATTATTTGGAAACCCACTTCATCGGGCTCGTTCTCTACAAAATCAGCTTGGGAAGAATGCCAAACTCCAAGGCCTACGGTTTTCTCCTCAATTTGGCACAAGCACATCCCTCTCAAAGTTTCTATTTTCGCTTGGAGGGCTCTTCTAAATGGCATTCCTGTTGACACGAATCTTCAACATAAAGGTATCTTTCTTGCTTCCAAGTGTTCTTGCTGTGTTAATCCTAATATAGAGTCCGTCACCCATCTTCTGGTTCAAAGTGACCTAGCTCGGCATGTTTGGAGGTTCTTTGGCCATTGTTTAGGTATTCCCGCTCGGTTGGGAAATCTCCATCAAATTTTATGCTCTTGGTGGTATGAAAAGCCCCGGATAGCATCTCCCCTTATCTCGTGGGCATGTAAAATTCTTCCACCTCTTATAATCTGGAATGTATGGAAGCAAAGAAATAAGTGTGTGTTTGAAGACATCCAACCCAACAACCTCACTCTTGTTCAGTCCATTACAGATGATGTAATTGCTATTGCAAAGGCGTTTAATATTCAGCTTGCTTTACTTCCTTCTGAGGTTCACATAAGGGACATGTTCAAGACTTCCATGCCATTGTTCACTTCTTGGGTAAGGATTGTCGTTTGGAACAAGCCTTCTAGTAACAAGTTTAAGCTAAATACGGATGGGGTTTCACGTGGCAATCCTGGTATTCCATCGGGAGGAGGTGTTATTCGGAATAGCTTTATAGAGGTTTAATTATGACATTATGACCATGATATAAACCTCATCTTTGGGTCATGTCCAGTATATGTTCACCAACATATACCCATAAGTTTAACTTGTATCCAATATACACAATCATCAAATAATTATCTAATTAAACTTATACTAGTTCTTCATAAGTACTAGGGACGGAGATTATTATAACAAAACATGTAATAACAAATAATAATCCAAAACATCTCTTTATATATATATGAAAAAGTGATAACAAACATTGTCAAACAACGTGCCAAATTCATGCCTAAGGCATACACACCAACAAGTTTAACTCACACAAAATCAGTATGAAAATATTTTGAGAGCTTGGTTTAACAAAAATAGTTTCTAAAAGTTCAATGCAATTTCAAGAGATTGGTCAATGGAAATTACAATGAATTAGTATGTATGAATGAGTTGTCGGTGATAGAGTTCCAATCGGCAATGACAAAGCAGTAATAAAGTAAACACAAAGAGACACGAGTATTTTGAGAGGTTCACAGTGTAAATACTGCTACGTCCTCTACCAAGTTTGGTCAGAACTTGGATTTGGGTTAAGAGCACTATTAGATTTTCCTAGTCTATTACAAGCTCGGCTTTGCCGGTTACAAAGACCTAAACTCTAGGAATCACTAATGGATCGTGATACAAATATTGACCAAGTATTTTTCAGCGGAAAGTCCAAAAGGAACTTATCTTACTCAGGTGGGTGTGTGAAAAACTCAAACAATGTATTCCTTAAATAATCTAGTTTGGGAATACTGACAGTATTGATGAGTTTGTGCACAAGTGTATGTCCTATTAAATGTCTAATGATTTCTTGAACAAAGAATGTTTGAGCTTCAATGAATGCTTCAAACTATTCAACTCTATTTATAGGAGAAGTAAATGAATTGAGTCTTTGAGAAGAAGGGTTATAATTTGAATTTCCAGCCGGTTAGGTGAGGAGCATTAAATGCGCAATCTTCAGCATTAATGGTGGAGATATGTCGTACACGCACGCCTGCAAAAGTCTATTGGGTAAAGACCCCTTTGTCTCAACCGGTTACCTACAAAAAGCAAGCAAGAGACAGAGTAGAGCTAAAAGTAGCTCGGTGTCAGACTTGCGCAGAAAGACATAGCAGAGACAGTTTAACTACTTATAGTAAGATCGTACAAAAGCAATCGGTAAAGTCAACTAAAGTTAGAACGATGTAACCTATGGATATTGATATGAAGAATATCTTGAGTTAACTACCAGTAAGCCTCAGTTTGTCCTTGCTAATTGTAGAGTTACCGGTGACTTGTATGTATACTGGTTTAGTCCCTAATCGGCAACTTGATAACTTTTCTTGCTGATTTGTTTTCTGATGTCCTCAAGCTGGTTTGCCTTGGTTTGAAGAGTTGAGTTACACCTGTTCTGGACACTAGGAATCCTAAAGATACCAGAAAGGTTCTAATAAAAATTGGGGGATCCTAAGTGTTAAACATGATTAGGATTAAGCAATTTTAAGTCCTATACATATATTTGAACAACAGTTCCTATCTTATTTTAATTTAGACATGCCTTAGGGGCGGACCAAATTAATGTGTGCCCCACTGTGTTTTCAAGGGCGAAGCTTTTATCTTGACCTAGCTGGTTCTGGGAACGTCTGGACTCCGTTCCTGTATGATTTCCTTCTTTGACAAGGGCCTGCTGAGGCATTTTTGAAGCAGGATGCGGGCGCCTCCAACTGAGGCTGTGGATCGTGCGCACCTTCCATGTGTATGGCGGGAGGCGCGTGTTTCTGGGAAGCTAATTCTGAGGCTTGACAAAAGATCCCCAACAGTTATAATATCAGTCCCTGTATGAGACCATTCCACCAACAGCTATTTTCTGCCATTCTTGAATACTATTTTCTTATTGATTTTGCTTATAATCCATACTTTCTATGGCTTCCAACCTTTTTGCTCTTGATGCCAAAGCTGTTGGTGACTACGAGAAGGATTTGTCAACTTTTGTGTACTCGTTCAAGACCCATCCCAAGAACGCTTTTTCAAGGACTTTGGATTCCGCATTCTTTTTACGTTACGAACTTTGAAGCCGGATTGGGATTTGTTGAAGGCCGCTGCAGCTTTCTGGGATTGTGATACTCACACTTTTAACTTTTCAGCGAATGAAATTGTCGCGACCCCAACCCCGCGGGCCCGGAGTACGCGAGCTGGACGTCGACTTACAACCATAAACTCTAAAATACTGAAGATAAAAATTCCATTTTATACCCAAAAGATTTTAACACGAGGTTTGGAAAATCCAAGTTTAACAATATCATAAAACAATTAGTGTAAGCTCCACAAGCTCACACCCAAAAATACAAAATATTACAAATCTTAATGACGTCATTGTTGGTACAACTATCCCCAAGAAGGTTACACATTTATAATGCAAACCGATCAATATCAACCTGCCCAAATATCTCAAACCTCTCGACGTCCTCCTCGATCCGCAAATCCTAATCCTTTCCTCCTGGGGGGGGGGTTAAGGAAAACAACATTGAAAGGAAACGGGGTGAGATAAAATCTCAGTAAGTCACTAATGCAACTACATGACATGCTACAATGCAATAAGCAATAACAAATAATAAATATCACTTAGCACATAGCATTTATCATTTAGCAGATAGCAGCGGAATTAAACAATTAACAAAGGATATTAGCCAAGGTTTCCCAACTGATATAACCAAATAAACGTCGCTACGCAGCTTCAATAATCAACTATCAACATCTTCATAGTAGCATGAAAGCTTGAAGAGAAAACCCCCGGTACCGGAACCAATAACAAAGTAACATGCCACAAGGGGCGGGAGCCATGCCACAAAGTCATGCTCCAAAATGTGTAGCTAGAATACTCACAAAAGGAGCTAGCTCAACCCATCCAAGGCCAATCTGGATGAGGAAGAAGGACCAATGGGCGATGCTATACTGGACTTGGCTTGTGCCATTATAGCATTATCCATTGCCTGACTCGATACACAAATAACCAGCTGGACTTTCAAATGGAAGCTAAATAAAAAATATTAACTTAAATAACAACTAATGATTCCAAAGTAGGGAACCATTCCAAATAAATTACCACAAAGGTAAACCAATCCAAACCACACATCAAAGATGAACCACATTCCCAAAATAATACTTAATCAAATTTCATAACATTTTTATTCACAAAAAGAACCAATTCCAATTAATAAAGTGTTCCACGATGTTAACTTAAGTTAATTTGAGTAAATAAACATGAACTAGGAAGCCACGTAGTTTAAACAAGCACAAGACAAAATTCCAGGCCAGGTGGGCGGGCACGCGCGCGCATAGGGGCAGGCGGGCGCTTATTCCAACAGAAGGTTTGGCCTCAGGAAAAGGCAAGGCGGGCGGGCGCTTGGTCCAACCCGGGCGGGCGCTCAGTCTGGTTCTTGGCCGGAAAACAGAGCTGGGTTCTTCCTTTTTCTTACCATTCTCACACCATTTCCACAACACCCAAAATCAATACTTCCCACATGATTCCCAAAGTACCCAAACAACATTTAACCTAAAAGGGGACCTAAATAATACCATTTATCAACCACAACCAAAATTAAATCCCAACATTCATCAAAATCACCAATTTTAACCAAAAACCAAAATAAATTCCAAATAAATTGCAAACTCAATCAAACATCAAATATAACAACTTAAGCATTATATAAACATGATATGAACATTTTAGCATAAAAATGGGGGAAAAGCAACTTACTTGAAATTTCTCAAAGATGACGGAATTCAAATATTTTTGGTTCTAAGCGATCCTTTCGACGATCCAAACACATTTCATAAAATGAGTAATAAGAAAAGATGAGAGGAAGAAGGTGAAAATGAAGAGAGGAGAGAGGGAGAAACTTACCTTTTCTTAATAATGGGGAGAGAGAGAGAGATTGTATGTGCTGGGAGAAATGAGGGAGGAGAGGGGTGATGGAGGGAGTAGGATGATTATGTTTTAAAATGTTACACTTAGGGCCCCTCCCCTACTACTTACCATTACAATTAAACTCCCTACTACAATCAAGTCCCAACATTTCTACACTAGCACCAATAACTCAAATAAAATGCTAGGCATAAATTATTATGAAACATAAAATGTACACATAAATTTTTAAATAAATAAATAATTTAAATGAATAAATAAACCATAAATAAATAATTAAATAATTATCACTAAGAAAAATAGAGGCGGGTTTTCAGGTCGTTACAGAAATGGTGCTGACTGTTGATGATTTCGGTGCCATTTTTGGCATGCCAGTGGCGGGTCAAATTGCCGTACCCAATTATCATCGGGGTGTGATTGATTCTTGGTCTGATTTGCTGAACCTCCCTATCGGTGATGTGAAGGGAATGTTGCACTGTACCATGGTCAACATAACTGAGTTACCAATGTTCTTTAGTCTGTATTTGGAGGATACAGTGGTTCAGTCTTTCAAGCGGAATGCCTTGGCAGTTTGTCTTTTCAGCGAGGTCTTGTTCATTACACCTCTTGGTACCGCGGATGCATAGCTGGCTGAGATCGTTTTGCAGGCAAAAGGGCAACAGTTCTGCATAATCCCTCTTATAGTGGGGGAAACCTTGCATGGTCTGGACGAGTTGCATCGGACAGGCAAAATGCAACGGGGAAGCCCCTTACTGGACTATATGGCTTCGGGAGCATTTCAGGATTTATTCTCCGGATGGTGATCTTTCTCCTTTCGCTGTTCATAGGAGGAAATTGCTTATTCAAGACTTAACTGAGGATGGTTGGAAGAAATTCTTTGCATCTCGATCATCGGCTGACATTGAGTAGTGTCCCCCTTCTTGGGGACTCCTTCCTTTCGTGGAATGGACTTTAGGTTTTGAGCATGTGGTCCTTCCTGGTCTCAAATATTCTTCATTTTACCAGCCGGAGCGAGTTCTGAGGCAGTTTGGTCGTCAGCAGATAGTCCCTTTTCCGCGGAGTGAAATGTTTCATCCAGTCTCATAGATAGGTTTGGACTTTTCGAGGGAGCTTCAGTCGGCTGGGGAGATGATCGCCATCGGTGGGCTTCTGTCCCTACTCATCGGGGTAGAATTTTCCTTCCCGAGAGTTACTTGGATTATCTGTTCGGCACGCTTTACCGCGGCATCACTTGGGTTGACACTCTTTGGGCTGAGTTGCTAGGGAAGGATTTTGAGCCTAGTAGTGCTTTGAGATACAAGGAAACTGCCGCTGATTCGAACAACATTTTGGTTAAGCCCTTCGGCACTCCCTTGGATGGATTTTATGCTCGGAGGCGTCTTGCTGCGAAGAAGGTCATGGTCCGTCTTAGTGTTCCTAAGCCGCCCAAGAGAAGTAGGATCGAGAGCTGCCCAAGTTTCCCTTTGAAGGCTAAGAAGAAATTAGATTTTTCCTAGTACCTCGAGATTACAATTAATAGACCACTTGTTTTAGGATTTAAGTGTTTTAATGTATTTTATTGCTCAACATTATCCATTGTAATGGTTAAAATGATTCATGAAATGAATAAAATTGCATCTTGTTAAAGAAATGATTGGGAAAAACGATTGTTTTAGACCGCACCCGAAGGTTGCCTACGTTCTTCCAGCCTTTGGGAGACTCAGGTCTCCATAGTTCAAACAAATGAAGACCATTTTTTTTGTGTGTGCACCATGTTTTTTTTCTTAGACCGCCCTTGCGGGTTTTCAATCTAGCGGGCTTCGTTTTATTGCACTTTGCTCTAATTTTTGCCTAGGCCACCCTTTTGGGTTTTCAACCAAGCGAGCTCTTTCTTTTTCTTTTTTCTTTTTGGGCTTCATTTGTTAAGCGTAGAACTTCTTGAGTTTGTTGAGGTTGACCTCTTTTGGCAATTGATCGCCATCAAAGTCTACAAGTCAGACTGCACTGCCGCTTAGTATCTTCTTGACTATGTACGGACCGATCCATCGGGGTCCCCATTTCCCAAGGGGATTCATGGCATTGGGAGGATTTTGTCTTAGGACCAAGTCTCCCACTTTGATGTCTCGGGGCTTCACCTTCCTTTTCTTAGTGGTTGAGGTTGTCATGCCCCCCACTATGTTTGTACCTTTTTCCTATCTTAATAAAATCTAGGGAGGTGCCGTCCTCCTTTCGCAAAAAAATAAAAAAAATAAATAAATGTTGAAAGCCCTAGTCATTCTTTGTTGGTAGGCCCTCGTGCGTTCGAACGCTCTTAGCCTCTTTTCGTCGAGTAGGGCTAATTATTCGTATCGGCTCTGCATCCATTCAACCTCATTGACTTGATTCTCGAGCAAGACTCGTAAAGAGGGAACTTCAAGTTCGACAGGGAGCACAGCTTCATAACCATAAACCAATGTGTACGGGGTCTCTCCCATTGCTGACCGGATTGATATGCGGTAGCCCCACAATGCTAGGGGTAATTTCTCGGGCCAATCCCTTCCCGTTGAAGCCATTTTTCGTATAATGGTCTCAATTGTCTTGTTCGCTGCTTCCACCGCACCATTTTCCTGAGGGTGGTACGGGGATGACTTGTGCTTGGTAATCCTGTATTAAACCAAGAGAGCATCCATTTCTTTCTCGAAGTGAGAACCATTGTTGGACATAATCTCATGAGGGACGCCGTATCGGCACATGATATTGGTCACGAATTCGGCCACTTTCTTGGCGTTGAGAACTAGGTAAGCTTGTGCTTCAATCCACTTAGTAAAATAATCCATGGCCACTAGAACGAATGACTGTCCGTTGCTTCTTGTGGGATTGACTTTGCCGATGATATCTATGCCCCAACAAGAGAATGGCCACGGCATGGTCATGTTGTATAGCTGCGAAGGTGGAGCATGTTGCAAATTGGCATGGAATTGGCACTTGGTGCACCTCTTGACTTTCTCGATGCAGTCTCTTTCCAAAGTGGTCCAATAATAACCAATTCGGAGTATTTTCTTGGCTAACATTATCCCATTCATGTGGGGTCCATAATCGCCTTCGTGGATTTCATGCATTATCTCTTGAGCTTCGATCTCATTAGCACACAAGAGATTGATCCCTTTGTAGTGTCTCTTGTAAACTCGGTTCCCAATCAACACATATCTCGATGCTAGCTTTTGCAATGCCACTTGAGATTTCTTATTGCTATCCTCGGGGAAACTGCCATCCTTGAGGAAATTCCTGATGTCTGTGTACCACGGAGGGTTTGCTTGGAATTCATTGATCTCAATGCTTATGCAATATGCCAGACTAATCCTTCTTGAAATTTTGAAGGGCTTCACCATTTTTCCTTTGGGCATTTCGACCAGTGAGGCTATGGTGGCCAATGCGTCGGTAAAGCGGTTCTTGTCCCTTGGAAAATAATTGAACATGACATCTTGGAATTATTCAACCAACTCCTCAAGGTGTTGACCATACTTTTGGAGAGTCGGGTCTTGAATTTTCCATTTGCCAGACATGTGATTGATGAGGAGCAGAGAATCACCAAATACATCCAGATCTGTGACATTTCTTTCTAGGGCTGCTTCTAGCCCCGCTATACATGCTTCATATTCGGCAACATTGTTGGTGGCTTCAAATTCAAGACGGATTGCAATTGGAGTGTAGATGTCCTTTGGATCGACAATTACCATTCCTATCCCATAACTGTGCTTATTGGCTGCCCCGTCGAAAAAAGTTGCCACTTATTTTCCTCGGTTGTGGTGCAAATTATGTCTTCGTTGGGAAATTGTAAGTCTTCCCCCTTCACTTTGTCATACAAAAATTCAGCAAGCTGGTCACTGAACACTTTCCCCCCGATGGATTTGAGTGTGACGTAAGTGATGTCATACCCGGCGAGCATGAAGTACCACTTGGCTATCATTGTCGACATGAAAGGCTTCGAAGATGTAGCGGAGCGGGTCCACATTTGCTACTAACCTGATTTGGAAGGCTTCCATGTAGTGTTTGAGCTTTTGAGTGACCCAAACCAATGCTGCGCATGACTTCTCCAAGGTGGAGTAGTTCTTTTCGCCTCCTTGAAATCGGTGACTGACGAAGTAAATGGCATTCTCTTTTGTGGAGTCTCGTTGCTCTTGTGCTAGTATATCCCCTAGGGCTTCATCATTCACGGTGAGATAGAGCAAGAGAGGCTTCTCCTTGTGGGGTGGAACCAAAATTGGAGGACACGTCAAGTAATGCTTCACTTGGTCAAAGGCTTCTTGGCATGCGTCGGTCCATTCTAGAGCCACATTCTTTTTTAGTAACTTGAAGATTGGATCGCACATTGAATTGAGTTGGTTCACAAACCGACTGATGTATTGGAGCCTACCCATGAAGCCTTTGATTTCTTTATGTGTCTTCGGAGGAGGCATGCCAATGATTGCCTTAATTTTCGAGGGGTCAGCTTCAATTCCCCTCTCAGTGACCATATAGCCAAGAACTTTGCCTCGTATAACCCCAAAAGTGCACTTCGCGGGGATTGAGCCTCATTTTGTGTTGACGAAGCCTTTCAAAGAACTTGCGGAGATTAATCAGGTGTTGACCATCAGTTCCTTTTAAGTGAATGATCATGTCATCCACATAGACCTCAATTTCTTTATGGACCATGTCATGGAACAAATTTGTCACTGCCCTTTGGTAAGTAGCCCCTCCGTTCCTCAGCCCAAACGGCATGACTGTATAGCAGAAAGTGCCCCACGGTGTGGTGAAAGCAGTCTTGTGTTATTTTCTTCGGCCATAAGAATCTTATTATACCCAGCGAAACCATCCATAAATGAGCGGACTTCGTAGGTGGCTGCTGAATCGACTAGCATGTCGATATTGGGTAAAGGGAACTCATCCTTTGTGGAAGCCTTGTTCAAATCCCGGAAATCTACACAAACACGGACCTTGCCATTAGCCTTTCTGACTGTCACAACATTTTCTAGCCAAGTAGGATACTCGATGACTTTGATGAAGCCCACGCTGAGAAGCTTTTCTGTCTCTTCTTTGACTTGTAGAGACCATTCAGGCTTGATCTTTATGAGTTTCTGTTTGACTGGCTTGGCATCTTCCCTGATCGGTATTCTGTGCTCGGCGACCTTTCTGTCTAAACCTTCATGAGAACTTCGGAGTCCACCTCTAACCAGACATGAGTCATTCCAAACTCAAAAGCATACAATAAACCATCCAAGGCAGCCATCGCCTCCGACCACATGTTAGTCTGAATGCCATAATATTTTCCAAAAGCGAAAATGATATTACCATGATCATTCCTAAAAATACCACCACCAGACGCCTCACCAGGATTACCTCTCGAAACACCATCAGTATTCAGCTTATAAGTTCCAGAAAGAGGCTTCTTCCATGTCACTAACCGACCCCGAGGGGAATAAGGGGTAAGGTGTTGGACCTTAAAAAGATCTCTAATAAATTTTTTCCGCCATCCCACCATTCAAGTTAATTTTAAATACTAGAGCAAGTTGAGACATATGATCAACAACATCACTAAGTAACCAAGAAGAGGTTGTGGATTTACCTTCAAAGAGCCATTTATTTCAATGAATCCAAATGTGCCATAGGATAATACACGGAAGAATTCTGCAAACCCATTTGAGGAGAGGGCTAGCATTTCTTGGGATTCCATTCCACCAAGCCATTAAGAACTGATTGACCGTGTCTCCGTGCACCCGAAAACCCAAGCAACGAGCAAAGTAATCCCAAATAAAGGAAGATAGCATACCAAATTTGAAGAGATGAGCATTAGTTTCAATGGAAGGACTAGTGCAGCACATACACTTGGAAGCAATATATATCCCCCTTTTATGAATAGCTGCGTCAGTAGGGATACCATCATGAAGAATACGCCAAACTAAAATGGAGATTTTTGGAGGAATGTGCTTATGCCAAATACGAGAGAAAACCGTGTTAGAAGGAAGATGCTGGCGGCATTCATTCCATGCAGACTTAGTGGAAAATTTTCCCGAAGTTGAGGGACGCCAAATAATGGTATCGGGCTCAGTTGTGAGCACCACATGTTGATCTTGAATCAAAGAAAGGAAGGGCTGACCGTAACGCTCATGGATATAATCCACTCTCGGAAGAGAGTTGTTAAAAAGAGTAAAGACCTGTTGGTGTTCGGCTGAGATATTAGGGATCCCATTCTCCAACCAATGCTCATTAACTGAAATTAAACCTTGCCCTACACGCCAACCTATACGATCCTCCATCATATTTTTCACAGATAACATGCGCTTCCAAACATGAGAAGCAAAAGATGTAGTCACAGCATTTCAAAGTAATACTTTCGAAGCATGAAAGAAACCCACAGAGAATCATAGCCCCTCAATCTCCCCCACAATTTCATAGAAAAAGACATGGAGATATCTTCAAATTTCTGAAACCCCATACCCCTTCGCTTTTAGGCCATCTCATCCTCTTCCAACTATCCAATGGCACTTCATTTGGCCCTCCAAACCACTCCAAAAAAAATTCATTATCAACCGTTGCATGGCTGAAATAGTCCCTTTTGGAGGGTCAAGAATGGACATAATGTATAAAGGAATGGATTGAAGGCAAGAATTAATAAAAATTACCTTGGCTCCGAAAGAGAGAAGTTTACCCTGCCAAGTAGCCAATCGAGTCTCCATTTTCTGAAGGATCAATGAGAATAAAGCTTGAGTTTTTCTGCCAATATAAAGAGGACAACCAAGATATTGCATAGGAAGATCCTTTTTCTGAAATCCAATGGAGGCTATAATGGCTGCATCCCTCACCTCATCAACTTTGCCCGTGACAAAACAAGACTTGCCAATGCTAACTAGTTGCCCAGAAAACCGTTGGTAAGATTCCAAGCATCTCATGTGTAAATCCAAAGAGTTCTTAGATCCATTGCAAAAGATAATAATATCATCTGCATAAGATAAATGAGAAACAATGGGGACATGAGGAAAAGATTTATATCGAAGCCAAGGATGGGAGGCATGAAGGTAGTTTAACCCTCTACTAAGCAATTCGGCAGCAATAATATATAAGCTCGGAGAGAGGGGGTCTCCTTGCCTAAGCCCATGAGTCGAATGAAAGAAGCCACTGATTTCTCCATTAACAAGAACCGAGAACCAGCAGCAAGAAATACACTGATAAATAATGTCAACCCATTCTACCGAGAAACCAAACTTCTTCAAAACTTTAATCAAAGCTATCCAAGAGATACGATCATACGCTTTTGCCATATCCAACTTGATAGCTAAGTTAGAACCCCAAACTTTCTTCTTGATAGAGTGCATTAACTCTTGGGCTAATAAGACATTTTCATGGATCAATCTTCCCTTAACAAAACCACTTTGATTTGGAGAGATAATACGGGGCAAGATCAGCCCTAGCCTGCTCGTTAAAAGCTTTGTAATAATTTTATTAGAAAAGTTACACATGCTTATAGGGCGAAAGTCAGAAAAAGAGGATGGGTTATCAATCTTGGGAATTGTGACGATTAGGGTACTGGTCCAACTTCTTGGCATTTCGAAACCAGTAAAGAATTCCTTTATAGCTCTGTATAAGTCATCCTTAATAATATCCCAGCAACAAACATAGAAAGCCCCGGTGAAGCCATCCGGGCCCGCTGCGCTTTGATCATTCATGCCAGAAATAGTTCCATACACTTCCTCAATAGTTGGAACAGCCGTGAGATTAGCATTATCATCATCATTAATTAGAGGAGGAATAATAACATTAAGAAGATGATCCAGGGGCTCAAGTTGCAAATCAGCCGTGAGATGGTCTTTATAAAAGGATGCAGCCTCCTCTTGAATTTCTTCTTTAGAGTTAAGAATGACCCCTTGCTTCAAACGAATACGGTGGATATAAAGTTTTTGCCTCTTATTTTTAACATAAGAATGAAAATATCTAGTATTATGATCCCCATCTTTAATCCATTTGATGTTTACCTTTTGACGCCAAAAGGATTCTTCTATAGAGAGCTTATGTTGAAGATGAGCTTGGGCAAGACTAAGGGCTGCCCTATGTTCCTCAGAGGGGTTCCTTTCAACATCAGCTTCTCTCAATAAAACCTCATCCTCAGCCTGATCAACTTGTTGATCGACCCTTCCAAAAATTTGTTTATTCCATATAGAGAGAGATTTTCTCAATCTAGCAAGTTTCTTCGCAAAGCAAACCATAGGCCTCCCATCCATCCAAGGAGTCTAAGAGGACTTGACAATATCTCGAAACTCCCTATGAGAAGTCCAAGCATTAATAAATCTGAAAGCACCTTTAGTAGTATCAGCCACTACCTTTACCGAAATAAGAAGAGGAGAATAATCAGAGCAAGTTCTATTCAGATGGGTAACACTAGTGTCATGAAACATATTCAGCCATGGCTCATTATATACAGCTCTATCAAGCCGCTGAAAAATCGAGTGTCTACCCAATCTTTTATTCCACCAAGTGAACCTAGAGCCATTGAATCCAGCATCAATAAGATTTGAGGAGTGAATTGTAGCAACAAACTCTGCCACAAAACCTTCTTTGATAAGACGACCCCCTTTCTTTTCACTTTGATCCCAAACAACATTAAGGTCTCCCACTACCATCCAGGCCATAGTGGTAGAGCTGATGTTAATCAACTCATCCCATAAGTCCCGTCTAACATATTTATTGCAACTTGCATGCACACATGAAATAAGAACAGGATTGGGCCAAAGAAAATGTGAAATCTGCACTGTTAAGGACTGCTCATGCTCATGAAAGATAGCACAATTAATTCCATGTCTCCATAAAACCCATATTCTACCATTAGCATTAGAAAAACCCCCATCACATTTAAGTTTTCTAATATAAGAATTCAGCAAACCAGGATCCTGTTTAGGCTCATAGATAGCAATAACCGAAGCATTATATGAATGAAGCAAGTTTTTAACTCTCCGAATAGTGGCTGTATTGGCTATACCATGGAGATTCCAACTAATAAGGGCTACCATTAAAAACTGAAGGAAGAAAAATAAGGGAACTCACAAAAAGAGCTAAGAAGGAGGAGAAGCCGAACGGCTCTTATTTTTTCTGTTGACCACTTTGGTGAAGCCATCTTGATCAACATGTTTTGCTCCATGCGGGAATAGAGCCAGCAAGTTCTGTCATAAAAGTTTCCACAACAGGAGGTCCACGAGGGGATAAATTTAACTCATTTACCACATGTGTCTCATTTGCAGCGCCCTCATTATTAATAGGGCCATCTTCCACCGTATCAGATCCATGCATAGCTTTGTGAGCTTGAACATTTTGTAAGATAGTCTCATTAACCTCATCGTTAACCTGAGACACAATAGTAACCTCATTAACATCTCCATTGACTTGGGATGGATCTGAATTTTGTTCATTTTGGGCAACATCCTTATTTCCCATCTTGTCATTTTCTTTTTTACTAGATTTGGAGCCACTATCCTTATGAATAACCTTATTACAAGCATTCTTGAGAGCCTTTTGAACAACTTCTGGGAGGGGTTGTCCCCTTTTCGCCATCATTGAGAAGGTTGATTTCGTCCCATCATTCCCCTCCTTGGAATTCACATTAGACTTTTCAATAATATCAATTACTTCAACATCCGAAGCAATGCCATTCACTTTAGCCCCACTAGAAGAACCCTTAGCATTCTGAATATCCTCAACGTCCTTATCCTTTGGGACAAAAACCTTAGAGGGTTTATCCTTAGGATCCACATTCTTAGGAGCATTCAGATTAGGGTTGGACTTCTTACAACCAGAAAGATCATGTCCAAAATCCAAACAATGTTTACAATACTTAGGTATATTATCATATTCCGCCTTCTGATAGAAGCTTGAGTAAGCATCACCACAATCAATAAAGATTTCATGGGGAAGTTTCTTCATAACATCTACTTGGATCAATATTTTTGCAAGACTAGGCCTAGAGAATTCTGCCGTGGCCTTATCAAGAGAAAGAGGAGTCCCAATCATAGAAGCTGCCTTGAATAAAAAAGGTTTGTTCATGAGATGGATAGGTAGACCCGGAAACCCAACCCAAATAGGAACAACAGGAGACTCTTTTTCAGGCCTCCATGCCGGGGACCAGGCTAGCGTGCGCATGGCGAAACGATTGATATACCAAACATCTTTCATGAATAGACATTGATAGTCTTCTTCCGTAGATAGTTGAATAAGCAAGTGTCTATTGTCTAAGTGTCCAAGTTTGTAGCTACCCTTCAATTGGAATTTGACAAAGGCAATTCTGGTATCCTCCATAGATGGACGGCCATGACTAAATTTGCCAACAAGAGAAAATTTAAAAGGTTTTGCAAAAGCATCAATTACCTCTTTAGATAGCTTCACCGATGGCGTTCCCTTATGATTACCAGTTTGGAGCGCAGATAGCATAGCAGCATTATTAGTAGGTTCTGGGGTTACAATAGGAGTAGGATTAACATAATGCGTAAACAAATCTGCAAAGGATTTGGACGCCGGCGCCTTGGAATAGATTGCGTTGGGGAAAAAGAATCCGGTTGTTGCAAGGAAGAAGTTTGCTGCGCTGAAATAGACGGCGCAACATTAGGAGCGGACGGAATCTCAATCTGAGTAGAAATCGTTGGCGGCGTATTAGGATCCTTATGCACTATTGCTTCTTCTTGTGTTTGCTTCACTCAACATTCTAATGAGGATGCAAAACATTTATTTGTTGAAAGTGAAGTGCAATGCTTGGTGTTTCGGGTCATTTTAATGGGATTCAAGCTATCCTTTTTTATTGGTGGTTTGGTAAACCAAAAGGTACTAATTCTGGTATTCTATGGCTTTGTCATATCCTTCCTTGCTTCATTTTATGGGAATTATAGAAATCTCGAAATAAGGCCAAATTTGAGAATATTCGCATGAGTCCTCGGGCTATTATTGGAGCTGTTATAAAGCAGATTTCGGATGTTGTTAAGGCTTTCAATCTTTGTTTTCCGAGGTCTCACTTGGATAATCAAATTTTTGATTGTTTTAATATGCCGATAGCTCCCCTCTCTAATCGCCATATAAGGTTAGTTCTTTGGAAAGCCCCTTCTTTTGAATTGTTAAAGCTTAACACGGATGGAGCATCAAAAGGAAATCCGGGTATTATGTCGGGTGGTGGTATTTTTAGAAAAAGGAATGGTGATATACTGTTTGCTTTTTCTTATTTTTATGGGTATGGTTCTAACATGGTTGCTGAAGCTAAAGCTGTTTTAGATGGTCTTGTGTATGCACATCGTTTTGGGATCACTAATCTTTGGCTCGAAATTGATTCCGAAATTTTGTTGAAAGTGTTGATGATGGTTTGGCTACTCATATCTTCCGTGAAGGTAATAAGGTATGAGGTTCAGCAAATCAAAACTCTCTTGACTGAAATTGGGGTTCAAGCTAGTCATATCTTCCGTGAAGGTAATAAGGTTGCTGATGGTTTGGCTAATGTGGCTGCATTCTCTAAAGCATCGACGGTATATTACTCTTTTGATTCGCTTCCACATAGCTGCAAAGGTCCGTATAAGTTAGAAAAAGCTGCTATCTCTTATATTAGACTTTAATTTATGGCTAGATTTTTGTATAGGCTTCTTGTTTTACATGGTAGGTTCCCCGTCCTTTATTGTAGAGGCTCTTACAATTTGTGTAAGACCTCCCCCCTAGAATTTTATCTCTGGTGGTTGAGGTTGTCATGTCCCCCACCTAGCTTGTATCTTTTTTCTTTAATTAATAAAATTTAGGGAGTACCGTCTCCTTTTGCCAAAAAAAAAAAAAAAAACCAATTTTGGGAAACATAGTCTCGAGAACGTAGGCTAGCCATCCAAACCTTGATCCAATCTTAGAATTCACAAGACTAAAACAAATAGGAAATTTAAACCCCAAGATCCACATCCAAACCCTAGCCCCCCCCCCCCCGCGCCAAACCTATAGGTCCGGCCGGGTCACCGACTAGGTCCGGTCGGACCTTCTGAAATTTCTGGAAAAATTTTAAAGTTCCAAAATTTATCTCAAAATTGTTTTTCCCTGATTCAATTAAGATTTGGTGTTTTTGGTGATCCAATCACCATTTTTGTTTTTTTTTTTTGTGAAAGGAGGGCGGCACCTCCCTAGATTTTATTAAAATTGAAAAGAAGTACAAACGTAGTGGGGGACATGACAGCCTCAACCACTAAAATGAAATATTAGGGGTGAGGCCTTACACAAATTGTAAGGTCCTCTACAAAAGGAGTGGGGAAGCTTAGCAAATAACAATAAAAGCCTAAACAAAAACTTAGCCATCAACAAGAACTATCGAAGCCGAATATACGAGGTGGAGGAGCGATCCAGCAGAAAAGGGCTCTTGCAAACACTAGGGAGAGTATCAAGCGAGTAATAACAGGAGTTAGAATGGGACATTGCTGCAATATTAGCAAGCCCATCAGCGACCTTATTACCTTCGGGAAGGATATGAGTGATCCGAACAGACATTAATTGCAAAAGGCGTTTGATCTCCAAGATAACATACCAAATAGACCAAGGGTTATGATAGTCCTCAATTAAAATTTTGAGAAGAACTTCAGAGTCAATCTCAAGCCACAAGGAGGAAATGCCAAAGTTCCTAGCAAAAACCAGGCCATCTCTAATGGCCATAGCCTCGGCCATCATATTAGAACCATGCCCATAGAAATGAGAGAAAGCAAAAAGGAGATCTCCTTTATCATTCCGGATAACACCACCACCAGAAATAATACCCGGATTACCTTTTGAAGCACCATCAGAATTAAGCTTAAAAGGCTCAATTGATGGAGGAATCCACGAAACCAACCTCAACTTCTTGTTTACCAAAGGAGATGTCGAAATACCAAAAGAACCAAAAATCTGAGCCGCACTCTAAGACCCTGAGAATTGAATAGCAAAAGCTTTAACAACATCTTTTGATAGAATTATTAACTGAGGAAATAATGCTAGTTGAGGACATTTTGATACTTTCAAATATAGCTTTATTTCTACTTTTCCATATCTCCCATAAGATAAAGCAAGGAAGAAGACGTCTTAGCCAAGAAATCCCATGAGAATCTCGATCTGAATTATTGAACCACCAACTAGCCAAAATGGAGTGAATGTTAAAAGAATAAAACCTGGCCCATCATATTCGCAAAACAGCTCCAAACTACATTTGCAATGTCTCCATGCACGAACAAATGATCCAAATCTTTGATAGAAGGCCTAGAACAACAACTACAAGAAGAAGCTAGAAGAATACCCCTCTTTTGGATGGAACAATCAATGGGAAGGCCACGGTGGAAAACGCGCCACATAAAGATAGAAATTTTAAGAGGAATATGCTTGTGCCAAAAAAACTCAAAAAGGGGTTTAGAGATACCTTTATCTCTACAAACATTCCAAGCTGAAGAGACTGAGAACTTCCTTGAGGCATCAGGGAGCCAAAACAAAGTATCCGGTCTATCCAGAAGCTGAATATTGTTATCCCGAATATAGCATAATAGCTGGGAACCATAAACATTCTGAATATATTCCATTCGAGGGTGCCCATGCAAGAAAAGAGAAGATATTTCAACATGATTTCCAGTCAAAGGAGTAGGATCATCCATCTAGTGGTCATGGACAAAAATATCACCTCTCCCAATCTGCCAACAAATGTTGCTTTCCACCAACGGTTTTGCATTAATCATTCTGCGCCAAATCTGTGATGCAAAAGAGGTGATTGAAGCATCCATAGGGTGAGAACCATGACAATACTTTGAAGCCATAAATTATGTCCAAAGAGAGGTAGTGCTCCTAAAACGCCACCACAACTTCATAGCAAGAGCCATAGCCATATCTTCAAACTTTCGAAGCCCAAGACCTCCTTCAGAATAAGGGAGAAACATACTGGATCTCCGACCCAATGAAATTTATGAGTACCATCCTCATTACACCAAAAGAAATTAGAGATGAGACGATACATTGAATTAATCACACCTTTTGGAGGGTCAAGAAGAGCAATGTAATACATCGGGATAGCCTAAAGACACGTTTTAATGAGTGTTAACTTAGCACCGAAAGAAAGAAGTTTACCTTGCCAAGTAGCTAAACGAGCTACCATCTTTTGCAAAACAGGATCAAACAAGGAGATTCTTTTGCGACCAACATATAAGGGACAACCCAAATAAATAATAGGAAGATCCTTCTTTTGAAACCCCATAGACGCAGTGATAATAGCATCCCTATCCTCATTTTGAACACCAGTAATGAAACATGACTTTGCCAAACTAACCAACTATCCAGAGAAAGATTGATACCAATTCAAGCACCTAATATGAGCATCAAGAGAGTCTTTAGAACCATTGCAAAAAATAACAACATCATCCGCATAAGCCAAGTGAGAAATCATAGGAGTATGAATATGGGCCCGATATCTGAAATGAGGGGATTCCGTGTGAAGAAGGTTTAAACCCCGACTTAACACCTCAGCCGCTATAATGAAAAGAGTTGGAGAGATAGGGTCTCCTTGTCTAAGACCACGAGACGAATGAAAGAAACCACTACTTTCTCCATTAACAAGGACCGAAAACCAACAAGAAGAAATACATCGAAAAATCATATCATTCCATACCTCATTAAATCCAAACTTCCTCAAAACTTTAATAAGAACGAACCATGATATACGGTCATAGGCCTTCGCCATATCCAGCTTTAAAATAACATTATAACCCCACACCTTCTTCTTAAGAGATTGCATCAATTCTTGTGCAAGGAGGACATTTTCATGGATTAATCTACCTTGAACAAAAACCACTTTGCTGCGGAGAGATAATTCTTGGGAGAATAGGAGCAAGCCGAGAATTCAGAAGTTTTGTAATAACTTTATTAGAGAAATTACAAAGGCTAATTGGTCTCAACTCAGACAAAGTCGTAGGAGAAATAACCTTGGGGATAGTAACAATAAGAGTACTAGTCCAGCTCCTTGGCATCGTGTGCCCCGCAAAGAATTCCTTAATCGCACGGAAAAAGTCATATTTTATAATGTCCCAACAAGATTGATAGAATGCACCTATAAATCCATCCGGGCCAGCAGCACTTTGTCCATTCATAGACCACACCACCTGTTTAATCTCCTCCAAAGAAGGCAAAGCGATGAGCATCAAATTGTCCTCATCCGTGATCAAAGTAGGAATGACATCAAGAATACCATCACTAGGATTATCATGAGACTTTTACAGCTGGTCAGAATAAAAAGACACCGCTTCCTTCTTAATATCCTCTTTCGAATGAATCCATCCCCCATTGGAATCCCTAATGCGATGAATGAAAAGCTTTTGCCTCTTTTTCCGAACATAAGAATGAAAAAACTTAGTATTCTTATCACCATCTTTTATCCAAGAGATATTGGCTTTTTGACACCAAAAATCTTCCTCCATTTTCAACTTCCCCAGCAAATAAGCCTTAGCCATATTCAACGCAATAGAGTGCTCATCCGAAGGGTCATTCTGACTCAACAACTCACATCGAGTAACATTATCTTCAGCCATTTTTATTTGTTGATCAATCCACCCAAAACTCTCTTTATTCCAACCCGAAATAACCTTCTTTAAACAAGAGAGCTTTTTAGCAAAACGAACCATCGGTCTAACATCCATATAATCTTTCCACGATTCTGCTACAAGAGAATGGAATTTAGGGTGCTTCAGCCACACATTAAAAAAACGGAAGCTTCCTCGAATGATAGCAGCCTCAGTTTGAACTTGAATCACAAGGGGAGAATGATCCGAGCAAGTTCTATTTAAATGAGTGACACTTGTGGTCTGGAACTTGGCCAACCAATGTGTATTATAAAAATCCCTATCCAGCCTTTGAAAAATGGTAGGGCGACCCCGAGGTTTATCCACCCAAGTGAAGCCATTACCACGATAACCTGCATCAATAAGGCCAAGAACTTGAACCGTATCTGAAAATTCTTCAACAATTTTCTCCTTAATACGCCTACCACCGAATCTTCTCTGACTGCTCAAGAACACAATTGAAATCCCCAACAATAAGCCACGGATTGTCCCCCACATTCATATTCAAAAGATTATCCCATAAATGCCTCCTTTCATACCGATCACAGCTAGAATAAACCACGGTTAAAAGAACAAGAGAATTCCATAAAGAGTGTAACCTGTAGAGTTAACTCTTGCCCGGAATCATGAATAACAAGACATTCAAAACCATGTTTCCAAAATACCGAAATTTTATTAGTGCAATTGGCTATACCCCCAATACAACCAAGAGCTCTTTTAGTTTTAAGAAAATGAGAAGAATTAAGCATAGGCTCAGAAATAGCAACAAACGACGCACCATACAAACGAACTAATCTTTTCAGTCTACGGAGAGAAGATTTATTTCTAATCGCTCTCACATTCCAATTAATCAACGACACCATTGGAAACCAAATAAGAAAGAGTAAAAGAAATACCATCTTAGGAAGGAGGGGAAACAGATTGGCTTTTCTTTTTCCTTGACTTCACCTCAGTGAAACCATCTGCATCCGTATTCACAAGAGGAGGACCAACAAATGGGGTAGAACCAGCATGATCCATAACAAATGAATTAGAGGAGGGAGGAGCTCTTGGAGAAAGATTCAATTCAGACACAGTATTACTAACCGCAACAATAGCTTCAATGGGAACATCTTGAGGAGAGCTAGCATTCTGATTTTGCTCTCTATGAGCAGCAACATTATTCAACACAATCTCAATATCATCATCTTTAGAACCAGAATTAGAACCACCAGCCATATGAATTACCTTATTACACGCATTGTTTAGAGCCTTTTGAACAGCATCAGGTAATGGCTGTCCTCTTTTAGCTAAAGTGGGGACCTTCGCCTTAGTAGCATCACTTACCTTGCTAGTAGGACCATTCGACATTTGCTCAATCTGCTCAATCCCACCAAGGTCCAACAACCTCAATTTCTTGAGCCACACCATCAATTTTAGCACCACTACTAGAGGAAATCTTTGATGGCTGCGAACCAACCTGTTTTGGAATATAAACCTTCTCCGCCTTCTCCTTAACAACACCTTCATCTTTATTATTTTGTTTTACAGCAACCTTTGATCCAAGGGAAGGATTAGCCCTCTTACATGACCCAAAATCATGACCCAACATAAAGCAATGTTTGCAATACTTTGGCAGATTGTCATACTCAATCTTTTGATAAAATCTTGGGATAAAATCCCCACAATCAATGAAAACTTCCTGAGGCAATTTCTTTGTAACATCAACTTGAACTAGAACCTTAGCAATGCTAGGTCTAGTTAATTCAGCAGTGGGTTTATCAAGAGACAAGAGTGTGCCAATAGCTTTTGCCAACGAGAAGATAATAGATTTATTAAAAAGATGAATTGGAAGGCCAGGAAGACCCACCCATACCGGAACTATGGGAGATTCTTGTTCAGGGCTCCACGAAGGTGACCATGCCAAGGTTTTCATAGGGAATTTATGAACGTACCAAACCTCCTTCATCCAAATGCGTTGGTAGTCCTCTTCTTTTGAGAGTTGAATAAGAAGATGCTTGGCGTCTAATTGTCCCAATTTATAAGCCCCTTTCAGATTAAACTTCGAGAATACAATACGAGTATCCTCCATGGACGGCCTACCATACGAGTATTTGCCAACTAAAGTCCACTTAAATGGTTGCACAAGCTTTTAAATTGCTTCATTGGTAAGCTGGATCGAAGGGGTACCCTTGTGTGTTGCTAAAGGCACAATTGGAAATGAGCAGGTACCATGATTAATTGGAGAGAATAATTCAGCGAATGACTTTGATTGAGGCACAGCAATGGAATTAATTAGGTTTAGGGATGGGAAGAGAGGGAGAGGCTGTTTGCGGCGGAGCAGGATTAGGGTTTTGCGGCGAAGATTCAGAATTAGGGTTTGCATGAGGGATTATGGCCGCCGTACTAGGGTTTTGATGGGAAACTTCAACATTAGGGTTATAATACGGGTTAAAGGAACTGGAATTCAAAGATGAGGACCAAACAGACGGAGCAACCATGATTGAAAGCAAGAAACCCTAGGGATGAACCCTAGGGCAAAGCCGGGGAAGGAGACACACACTAGTCGCACCTTGAATGTGTGTTTCTAGAGAGAGAAAGCCAAAAACCCAATATCTGGTGATCCAATCACCATGATCATCAAAACCTTGAATAAACCATTTATTCATGAATCTCTAGATTATCAAAACTTTGATCTGATGCGGAAGCAAAGGTAGAAGATAATGGAAATGAGCTAATGTTGAGCTCCAAGTGTGTGGATCAGACTTTAGGGGTCAATTGGATCCTGAAAGGCCCTTGTTTGAATTGCAAATGATCAGACAGCTATGGTTTGGCTTAGCTGTCAGATATTTGAAGAGTTGTGCAGCGGAATATATATATATATATATATATATGGTTTGAAATAATGATAGGACAATTAACACAATGAAATAATGCAAGAGTGTGTGTGAGATTGCAGAAAAGGAAATAACACAACAAGATTTAAAGTGGTTCAGAGTTCACTCCTCCTACATCCACCCCCACTGTCAAACTTTGACAAGTGAGATCAATTTATTATACTCTTAATCAACAAGAATTACACAAATTGATAGGTAAGTTCCTTGAACTTCCTCTTCCTAATTAGTACAGTCAACTAGGGATACACTTAAAGTACAGTCTTAAGTGCTTTTACAACTTGAAGTACAGTCTCAAGATTTACAACATAAATACACTCAAAGTACAGTCTTGAGTGTTTACAAAATATTTATACACCTAAAGTACAGTCTTAGGTGTTAACAATCATACACTTAAATTACAGTCTTAAGTGCTTTTTCAACTTGAAGTACAGTCTCAAGATTTGCTAATTGTGAGTTATCACACTGAGGTTGTTGTAGTAGAAACAGGGGCTGAAGGTTTGGATTTGGAATGATGTTTGATGGGTAGGGATTGATGTGTAAGGTTTGAATTACAGGAGGAGTGTAAGGGGTAAGGGAAAGGGTGTTTTTGGATTGTCAAAAAGGGTGGTTAGTGCAGAGGATGAAGTCTTCTATTTATACACATTAATGTAGCCGTTGGAATATGACTATTGCAGCACCATTAATGTGTCTTTGACTGGTCTTTGCCCCACTTGTCCACTTGCAGGTCTTCATTGAGCTGGATTGAGGGAATGGCTTCCAGAAGGTCTTCAATGGTGGTCTTGATAGCTGTGAAGATACGGGATCCATCTTGGTTGAGATTGTGATAGCAAAGGATGAGACAGAACAATGGCTGTCTGATGAAGAAGCCATAACTGTCAGATCACAACAAGGCTTAGCTATCAGAGATGATCTTCAATATGGGTGGAGGATCTGTTTAAAGATCTTGATGGCTTAGAACAGATATATGATTCATGTTTTTGTAGTAGTACAATCAATGTAAGAATGAGAATCATAGCTGTCAGACTCACAGCTGTTGGATAAACTGAAGCCTTAGCTGTCAGTTTATACTATGGCTTAGATCATTAGTTAAGACATGTATTTGATTTGAATAATGTAAACATGTAATTAACTTATTGTTCTCAGCCATTTTGAGTTACATAACTGTTGAGTAACAAGATGAATATGAGTGTTGATTTGGTCAGTTATCATCTTAACTGTCAGTCATGACTGACAGTTTTCATCTTTTGATATAAACCCTGTTCCTTATATATTCCTTTATCAAAACCATATAACTATGACTTTGATCAAAGTTAGGTCCTAACAATTTCCCCCTTTTTGGTAAAGGAAGATATATTTAGAACTTGTCTTCACAGTTAATGATAAGAAAGATATGAAATTAGATAATTCAGGGATTCTCAACATTCACAAGTACATTTGAATGAAATATAAATACTTGAATGTAACTCAAAGAAGAGATGTTTAGGTATTACATCCATCAATACCAAAAAAAATGTTTCAAACACCAAAATACCACAATCATTTCAATACACCATAAAGGGTCATGCATCATGAAGTTGATCGTAGAATTCTTCACGCTCTTGTCTTGCAGACAGAAGGTCATCTCTTTCTTCTTCTAGCATTCTTCTCATATCTGGTTCAACCCCTCTGTAATAGAATTCATTGTTCCATTCCCAAGTCATCCTGTCATCATACTTGAAGGAGTCATCTTCCCTTGCTCTGAGCTGATCCTTCCTCAGTGGCATTTGGTCATTTCTGATTCTCATTGGACCCCACAAGTGCTTTTGCTTTCTTCTTGCTGTCTTCTTTTGCTTGGGCATAGAGGATGGGCCAGGTTGGTGTTGAGTTGGTGCTTGAGGTTCAGGGGAAGTATGAGAGGATTGCTGAGGAGGCCTTTTGGTGGTAGGAGATGGAATATTGATTGGTGAGTCTGCATTTGGGCTTGTAGCATTATCATCATCATTATTTCCAGAGCTGTCAGAGTCTGAAGAGACATCAATAATATCATTGACTCTGTTGTGGCTGACAGCTAAGGATTCCCTGAACTGTTTGATCTCTGGGATTGATTTCTTTCTCATGGAGATGGAGTTGACATTGGGAGAGTTAAAAAGTAAGGGATCAACAGAGATTGGATTTGAAAGAAGTGGCTCAATTCCTGGGTGAAGAACTGGATGAAAGATATTGACTCCTCCTTTGCTTATGAAAAGCATAAGTGCAAAATTTCTCTCAAACAGAGAATAATAGAATGTCTTGGCAAGATCAATGCACAAGGAGTAGACTAGTCCCAGAGGCATATAGAGGCAGGTATATAGTGATGGAGAGAGGAGTTGGCTAAAGAGTCTTTCCCAATCAACAAGTGTATTTGGAGTGATGAATTTAGGGAGAGATGGGATTTGATGGACAAAATTGGAGGTGGAGGCTGTTCTGGACTTTTTTCATTCTTCATAGGCAAAGAAAACAAGTCCTGCAAGGTTTCTTGCCACTAAAATCAGTCCATTTCTGGATAATTCCCAGAATTTATGATAAGTGAAGGGATTGGCAATTTCTGGGATGTGAACAACTTCTTCTAACTTATCATTTGCCTTTTTGATGGATGAGTAAGAAAAATCAATGCCACATTTTAGCATCCAGGGTTCTCTTTTGGGAAGAAAGAATTGATTGAGAATTGGAGGGCTTGAATGAGATGGAGAAATGTCATGACTGTCAGGGCTAAGAGGACTGTCATGGATGGGTTCACTGTCAGAGATATCTTGGCCATGTCCAGCCAGGTTTGGGCTATGAGAGGGTTCTTGAAAGGGTTCATTTCCAGGGATTGAAGGGATGGGCTTGGAAGGAGCAGAGAGATTGGTTAAAGGTTTGGAGAGAGAGTGAGGTGATGGATCAGGATAGTTCATATGAAGTTCAGCTATGAAATGGGCTTTGAGGTAGTTCAAGGCTCCACTGACATAAGATTTGGCTATTCTCTTTTCAAGCTCAAGAATAAGAGCTTTTTCATTTTCTGAGGTTCCATCATAAGTAAGCCCTTTACATGCTTTCAAGAACAATTCTCCCCTTGAAACTCTTTTGGGATCAATCTCATGTCCTTCTTTGTTTAATATTTGAATCACTTCATGTATTTGACTAACATTCCCCCTATCACTTTGAACATTTGGAGCAGGCTCATTCTCAGCCTCTTTATCAGGTATGGAAGGGATGGAATGAGTATCAGTTTCCATAGCTGTCTGACTGGGATGACTGGATGATTCTCCTGGACCACTTCTCTCTTTCATTAGCCTAATCCTAAGTTCTTCTATGGCTATCCTTATCTCACCTTCATTCAACACTTGATTAAGATGAATGAGAACAGCTTTTTCAGTATTAGGATGTCCATCCAATCTAATAGCTTCAATAGCACTTAGAATTTTGGTTGACAGCTGAGGTTGGGCAGATGGAATATTCTCATCACTATTCCCCCTTAAGGTTTGCTCTCCTAATGGTTCATTGAGATTTAGGATTGATTCTACAGCAGAATGATGGTCAGAGCTAGATTGGTCCTTGGAGGTTGATAATGATTTTTCAATAGAAGGACTGACAGTTGTTGATTTTGGAAAAGGGGGAGGGGTATTTTGTTTGGTTTTCTTGGGTTTTGGTTCTGTCTTTTTTGGTTTTCTTTTTTGAGGCAAGACAGTAGAAGGAAGGGGAGAGGTAGATGTTACCTGTGATCTTGTGACAGCTTTCCTGGTGGGGATGGCTATCAGAGGTTGCTTGCCTATCTGCTTTATTTTGGACAAGTCAATAGCTGCCTGGATTTCTTGGGGATCTGTATCAGCATCACCAACATCAGCTTGACCTGTGGTTTCATCCTTATGACTGTCAGCAGCATCCATTTCTTCATCTTCTTTTCCATGGCTATCAGATACAGTCTTCTCACTGTCAGGTACATGATCAGCCTTTTCTTTTCCTTTCTCACCAGTTTTGGCAGGAGACACAACATTCTTCTTAAAAACTCCAGTTTTCTTGATTTGTGTTTTTGCAATCTTCTTTCTTCTCTTGTAAACTTCTTCTTTTCCACTTGTACCCAATGCTACCAAGTCCTTCCAGTGTGCTATCTTTCTTTTGTATTCCTCTCTTTCCTTTTCTAAGGCATCATTGAAATCTCTAGTGCTTCCATCATTAGCAGCTTTCACTACACCTCCTTTCTTTTGCTTCAAGACAACTGTTCTGTCATTGAAGCATCTTGTCTCAGACAGCTTCACTGTTTTCAGCCATTTCTTGTTAAGAGAAGGTTTAAGTCTTGGGATCAACACCTCAAGGATTCCACTCATAAATCTGAAGTTGTTCATCTTTCCAGTTTGCTTTTTGAACTTGAGAGAGGATATTAAGGAGACAAGTTGGAAGTTGTGAAGGAGAACAGTGCACCAGTTTGTATCTGTTGTCATCAAGCTCAGCATCTGCTTCCATTCATTTGCTCCCATTTGGTCAAATGAAGATTGCTTCCCATCAATGGCTTTGTTGACCACATCCATGAGTGTTGATTTGAAGATGTCAGACTTGTCTTTGATAACAGCTTTGTCCTGTACATCCTTGAACTCATGGACTTCAACACCAAAGAACTTTTCATAAACTGGCTTCAATCTTTCTGAATTTCTATTCCAAATGTTCTTCTCAGCTTCTTGTTTGTTGGGGATTCCATAGACTTCGTGAACCAAATCCTGAGTGATGATTATCTTTGTGTTGTCAATGGTGGCTGTGATTGAGTTGTCCTCCTTGTTTCTTTTTCCCACAAGGTAAATCTCTCTGCATAGCTCTTCAAAGATTGGGGGTCTTGCTCCCATGAAATCAAGCAGTTCATTCGCCTCAAGTAACTCTTTTATGAGGGCCCCAACATCAGAATCATAGAAATTAGGTTTTATGAAATAGCTGTGAGCATCTGGGTAAATAGCTTTTGATTCTGCCATTGATGATTGAAAGGATTAGGGTTTTGAAGGAATCTGTTGGTTGAAAGGATGAAGAACGGAAATGGATTATGAAAAGAGCGGTAATGCGACAGGAGTTTTGGTTTTGAAAAAGAGAGAGTGGGAGGGAATGAGGGGAGATTGAGTTTAAATGAAATTAATGCGTATTGGGGGTTTAAAAGTTTAGTAACTGTTCATTGAACAGTTACTTTTGCCTTCCCCACGTTACAACCATTAACTTCCACGAAACATGGGAAAAACATTCTCTTTTTTCAAGGCTTTTGCAGGGGAATAGACATCTGAGTTAATGAACTTTGTGAGCTATTAACACAAATTCTTATCCACAAGTTAGAAATCCATCAGATCACCATAGCTGTCAGATATAATTTAAGAGATTTTGACAACTTAGACTACAGATAGCTATGATGGCTGTCTAGGATAACTATGGATAATTTTGCCTATAAAACAATGAAAAACTTTGATGAAATTCATTCAGTTCAAATCACAAACATACATGGGTAAATTTGCATCAAAGTTTAATCCCATAAAAATGGCTCAGACAGCTAAGCAACTGGTTTTTGAGAGATCTCATGGTGATGACAAGGGTAAGAATAAAAGAGTGAGAGTAGATCAGGATGATGGTTCAAGAGGGATAGCTGTCAGAGAGGGGATTGATAGTGGAGATGGAGAGGGGATAAGGCTTTTTGGAAAAAACATTAGGGTTGAACAGGGTGAGTCTAGCAAGACAAACGATAAGGTAGAGAGGGTTTATACACTGGGAGAATTGATTAGGCAGGACAGGGTTCAGACAGCTATTGACAGGGGCTTAGCTATCAAGCAAAAAGTTGAGTCTGAGAAGAAGTACACAGCAGTGACCAGCGATTCACTTTCTCCTGGAGTTGGTTTGTTGGAGGGTAGAGGTGATAACTTTACTGGGATGCATGTATCTTCTTCTTCAACCCTATCTCATCTTTTCAACCAGTTCATAGGTTGTTTTAGCCCTGTTAGAGTTCCAGCTGAGGAAAGAGATGAGTCTAGACCTAGCCAACCATTTGCTATTGCTGGAAATGGTTCTTCTGGAGATTTCAGCTTTGTGACACCACTGGAAGGTTTGCTTCAGCCTTATGATGCAGTAGAGGAGTGGTGGCCAAGAAGAGCTAGTCCTTCTCTTCAGTACTCTGTCACATCAATTGATCCCTCTTGAGAGGCATCCAGTGTGGTTGCAAAGGTATCATCAGACCTTGCAATCAACTCAGGAGGCAAGATGTTGAGGAATGAGTGCAGGTGGAGGATCTGGAGAGACAGTGACATTTCCAGAAGATGTCTGATAGCTGAGGAGTGAAGATTTGAGAGAGGGCTGGATTTGAAGGTTTGTGTGAGTTTTGGTTAGTTTTTGGTATGGAGTGAAGGCTTGTGTGGTATTTTTAAGGTTGTTTTATGTTTGTTTTTGGTTTTTCTGGTGTTTGGAATAGATGGCTGTCAGTAGTCAGCCATTAGGTTTATTTTGGGAGAATAGCTGTCAGGCTTTACTGGGACAGCATTGCTCTCTTTTGTATGCTCTTTTATTAATTAATGAAAAACCTTTTATTTTGGCAAGTTTATCATTCCAAGCATAGCTCTTAAAAGCTCAAATCTTTTCTCATCCATGGCTTTGGTGAGAATATCAGCAACATTATCTTCAGTGCAGACTTTTGAAAGATTAATGTTTCCCTTTTCAACATGGTCTCTTATGTAGTGATGTCTTACTTCAATATGTTTGGTTTTGGAGTGCTGAACAGGATTTTCTGTCATGGCAATTGTGCTAGAATTGTCAAAGAAAATTGGTACATTTGTCAAATTTATCCCAAAGTCTTGTAATTGACTTTTGAGATATAGCATTTGAGAACAACAGAGCCCTGCAGCAATGTATTCAGCCTCAGCTGTTGAAGTAGCAACTGAAGTTTGCTTTTTACTTGACCATGAAATAATTCTTGACCCAATGAATTGACATCCCCCACTAGTTGACTTTCTGTCAAGATTGCAACCAGCATAATCAGAATCAGTGAATCCTATAAGAGAGAAAGGTGAGCTTGAGGGATACCATAGACCATAGTCAGGGGTTCCTTTGAGATACCTCAGGATCCTTTTGACAGCTGAGAGATGGGATTCTTTTGGATCAGCCTGAAATCTTGCACAGAGGCATACACTAAACATAATGTCTGGTCTGGATGCAGTGACATATAGAAGAGATCTAATGTAGCTCCTATAGAGTGTTTGGTTTACACTTTTTCCATCAGGGTCAGCATGGAGCTTTGTTGTTGTTGATAGAGGTGATCTTGCAGGAGATGCAGATTGCATATCAAATTTTTTGATCATATATCTAGTGTATTTGGCTTGGTTGATAAAAATTCCTTCCTCCATTTGCTTAACTTGAAGTCCTAGGAAGAAAGTTAATTCACCAATCATACTCATTTCAAATTTGTTCTTCATAATCTCTCCAAATTCAGAACAGAGAGATTCATTGGATGATCCAAAGATGATATCATCTACATAAACTTGAATAAGTAGAAGATCTTCTCCATATTTCTTGATGAACAAAGTATTGTCAATATGTCCTTTTGTGAATCCTTTACCAAGTAGGTATTTTGACAGTGTGTCATACCAGGCTCTAGGGGCCTGTTTAAGTTCATAGAAGGCTTTGTCAAGTTTTAAACATGATCTGGAAACTTTGGATGATCAAAGCCAGGGGGTTGAGACACAAATACTTTTTCATTTAGAACTCCATTGAGAAAGGCACTTTTGACATCCATTTGAAACACCTTCATCTTTTTGTATGAAGCAAATGCAAGAAACAGCCTTATTGCTTCCAGTCTTGCAACAGGTGCAAATGTTTCATCATAGTCAATTCCTTCCTCTTGCTTGTATCCTTGAGCAACAAGTCTTGCTTTGTTTCTCACAACAGTGCCATCTTCATTCATTTTGTTCCTGAAAACCCATCTTGTTCCAATGACAGTTTGATTCTTGGGTTTAGGAACTAGCTGCCATACTTTATTTCTCTCAAATTGCTCCAGTTCTTCTTCCATAGCTTCAATCCAATCAGCATCTTGTAAAGCTTCATTTATCTTTTTGGGCTCCAGTTGAGAGATGAAGGCACTCATTAGGACATCATAGAGAGGTATGTCAGAGGGGATAGGAGATCTGTTGATGGGAAGGTTAATGAAGATATCATTGTTTGGAGCTATTTTATGGGTGATAACACTTGAGGAAGAGGGTTTCTCATTGATATTTGAGAAGGTTCTGTGGTCAGATGGATGATGACTGTCAGGTATAGGATGGCTGTCAGTCATAGGATGACTGTCAGTCAAGGGTTGGCTTTGCAGTTGGGTATTTTCTTCTTCATCATCTTGATTGGTTGGGGATAAGATGGACAAAGGCTTGGTTGAGAGGGCTGGTTGATGATGTGAGTGATGGCTGTCAGACACAGGATGACTGTCAGGCACAGTGTAGCTGACAGATGAATCTCTTGGTATCATGTAAGGAAGGTTTGATGAATCTAATTCATGATGAAGTACAGTTGAGTCAGAGATAGGAGAAACTTCAGGAAGATTGTCTGAGTTTCCTAATCCTTCATCAAAATCACACAATTCAGTCCCACTTTGATCATTGTTTTCATCAAAGTCAGCATGAATTGATTCTTCCACTACAAGTCTTCTTTTGTTGTATACTCTATAGGCTTTGCTTGTATTAGAGTACCCAAGAAAGATTCCTTCATCACTTTTGGAGTCAAATTTGTCCAAATTATTCTTTCCATTATTGTGAATGAAGCATCTGCTTCCAAAACTGTGAAAGTAGGAAATGGTAGGAACTTTGTCATTCCATAATTCATATGGAGTCTTCTTATGGAATTTGTTGATTAGAGTCTTGTTTTGAACATACACAGCAGTAGTGGCAGCTTCACCCCAGAAGTATTTTGGAAGGTTGTGCTCTGACAGCATTGTTCTTGCTGCCTCACAAATAGTTCTGTTTTTCCTTTCAGCAACTCCATTTTGTTGAGGTGTTCTTGGGGCTGAGAAATTGTGTTCAATTCCTTTGCTGTCACAATATTCTTCTACTCCTGTGTTTTCAAATTCCTTTCCATGATCAGATCTGATTTTGATTATGGAAGATCCTTTTTTATTTTGAATTTTATTGAACAGCTTTGTCAGACAGCTAAGAGTGTCACTTTTGGATTCAAAAAGAATGATCCAAGTGAATCTTGTGTAGTCATCAACCACAACTAGGGAGTATCTTTTTCCTCCTAAAGACCTAGTTCTTATGGGTCCAAATAGATCCATATGAAGAAGTTCAATAGGTTTTGAGGTGTCTAATCTGGTCTTGGGCTTGAAAGAAGATCTCTTTTGCTTCCCACATTGGCATGCTTTTCAGAGTTTGTCCTTCTTGAATGGAATCTTTGGAAGGCCTTTAACTAGGTTGGAGTTATCACACTGAGGTTGTTGTAGTAGAAACAGGGGCTGAAGGTTTGGATTTGGAATGATGTTTGATGGGTAGGGATTGATGTGTAAGGTTTGAATTACAGGAGGAGTGTAAGGGGTAAGGGAAAGGGTGTTTTTGGATTGGAAAAAAGGGTGGTTAGTGCAGAGGATGAAGTCTTCTATTTATACACATTAATGTAGCCGTTGGAATATGACTGTTGTAGCACCATTAATGTGTCTTTGACTGGTCTTTGCCCCACTTGTCCACTTGCAGGTCTTCATTGAGCTGGATTGAGGGAATGGCTTCCAGAAGGTCTTCAACGGTGGTCTTGATAGCTGTGAAGATACGGGATCCATCTTGGTTGAGATTGTGATAGCAAAGGATGAGGCAGAACAATGGCTGTCTGATGAAGAAGCCATAGCTATCAGATCACAACAAGGCTTAGCTATCAGAGATGATCTTCAATATGGGTGGAGGATCTGTTTAAAGATCTTGATGGCTTAGAACAGATATATGATTCATGTTTTTGTAGTAGTACAATCAATGTAAGAATGACAATCATAGCTGTCAGACTCACAGCTGTTGGATAAACTGAAGCCTTAGCTGTCAGTTTATACTATGGCTTAGATCATTAGTTAAGACATGTATTTGATTTGAATAATGTAAACATGTAATTAACTTATTGTTCTCAGCCATTTTGAGTTACATAACTGTTGAGTAACAAGATGAATATGAGTGTTGATTTGGTCAGTTATCATCTTAACTGTCAGTCATGACTGACAGTTATGACTGACAGTTTTCATCTTTTGATATAAACCCTATTCCTTATATATTCCTTTATCAAAACCATCTAACTATGACTTTGATCAAAGTTAGGTCCTAACAGATCCCAATCTTTGTCAACATGATTAGCTGGGCTTAAATAAGTGGGCCAAATGTTTTAGCAGTTTCTGGAATAGTTTTGTTCGGCTATTATCTACTTAATGACAGTCGAGATGGTGATTAGTTCTGAGTTGGGATGAAGATAAGGTTGTGATCTTTCATATGACTACTTATGACATATTTTTGGACAAGTACATGAAGAGTTATGGCTGTTCAAATCAGACTGTTCAGATTGGCCGAATTTACATTGTTTTCTTCACCTAGTTCTTATCTTTTTTTTAATTATCTCTTAATAATTAATGTCTATTTTATCCTAACTTGGAAGGATGTTCCAAGAGTAGTATAAATACCCTACAAGATGTAGTTGTAAGGCATTGAGTGATTGAATAAAATTTTCCTTTGTGAGTTTGCGAACTTATTTCAATTCTTGCGAGAATTGTTCTTAAGCCTTGCGAGGTTTTAACCCTTTCTGCCCTTGCGAGGACAAGACCAAGTCTTGTGAGATTAGGTTTATCTAGTTCTAACTCGTGTTCCTTGCGAGGTTCTTGAGTTAGTCCATATCCTTTTCTTTTTATTAAAATACACAAGTTTACGTATCAAATTGGTATCAAGAGCCCAGTTATAAACACCCTTCTTAGCGTTGTTTAGTTCGTGGGTATAGAAATGGTAGGTAACAACATCTTTCATGATCATTCAGATATGTGGAGTCTATTCGAGGCATTAACAACATCGGTGGAGAGCATAGATGCAACGATGCGTCAGTTGATTGATCTTAATCTCCGTAGATCTTAATCTCCGTAATGCAAGAGGGAGAAGTCGACATGATTCTAATTCAGATGATTCAAGAATTCCACCAAGCCATCGTGCTACATATGATGATGATCGTGGGCTGAAGTTAGATGCTCCAGAATTTCAAAGTGATTTAGATCCCGAGACGTTTCTTGATTGGCTAAGGCAGATTGAACGTGTCTTTGACTATAAGGATTTCGATGAACACAAGTTTAAAGTGGAAACCGTCAAGTTGATGAAGCATGCTTCTTTGTGGTACGAGAATTTGAAGAATCAGAGGAGGCGTGAGGGTAAAACCAAAATTGATACTTGGGAAAAGTTAAAGAAACAACTCAAGAAGCAGTTTTTACCAAGGGATTTTGAGCAGGAGCAATACTTAAAACTCACTTCTTTACAGCAAGCGAACCTTACCTTGAGTGAATATGTTCGTGAATTTGAGATATTAATTATTGTTTGTAATCTTGGAGAAAGGGAAGAGATGAAGATAGCAAGGTTTATCAAGGGTTTATCTTCCCAATTGCAGCAAAAGGTTGAAGTTCATCCTTATTCAACTTTTGATGATGTTTGCAAGTTGGCTATCAAATTTGAGAGACAAGAGAAGAGCAAGAAGTCCACTATGGTACGTGAATATAGTAAAGTCTATAACAACCCTTTGAAGCCTAATGCCGCATCTACTTCGAAGGAGGTCAAGAAAGAAGAGCCAAAGGAGAAGGGTAAGGCTGTTTTGGAGCCTAAGTTCAGGAGGTGTTATAAGTGTCAAGGTTATGGTCATATTGCAAATGAGTGCCCTCAAAAGTGCACACTCACTTTGCAAGATCTTGATCTGTTGGGACCAAGTTTTGTGGTCGATGAAGAGGAGGAAAACGTTGCTGATTATGATGTGAGTCCACCTAGTGAGAAGGAGATGCTTGTGGTGCGAAACCTTCACATCAAATCTGGTCTGGAGGAGCAAAACCAACGCAACCAGATTTTTCACTCTCGATGCAAGGTCGATGGTAAGACTTACAATTTTATTATTGATAGTGGTTCATTTACAAATGCTGCATCTAGTGAAATGGTGGAGAAACTTAAGCTTCCTACTACTACTCATCCTGATCCGGTTGAATGATGATGGTGGCATTAAGGTTAAAAAACAAGCACACATTTATTTTGCCGTTGGCCCATATGAAGATGAGGTGTTATGTGATATGGTTCCCATGAGAGCTTATCATTTGTTGCTTGGGAGGCCATGGCAGTTTGACCGAGATGTGTCGCATCAAGGGAAGAGTAATATTTATTATGTTCTAAAGGGTAAAGAGAAGTACAACTTGAAGCCTTTAACTCCAAGAAAGGACATTCCAAAGCAAGAGAAGATATTCTTTAGTGCTAAGGAATTGATGGAGGAAGTTGAACCAGAAGATAAGTTGTATATCTTGTTTGTTCGTGATAGCTCCACTGCTCGGATGGACTCTAGTGATGACTTGCAGGTACAAAGGTTGCTTGAGGAGTATGGTGATGTGTTCCCGGATGATTTACCACATGGTTTACCTCCAAAGGAATTGAGCATCAAATTGATCTTATTCCTGGTGTTACACTTCCCAACAAACCAGCCTATCATTGTAACCCCGAAGAAAGTAAGGAGTTGCAGAGGCAAGTGCAAGAGCTGATTGATCGTGGTTATGTTCAAGAGAGCCTAAGTCCATGTGTTTTACCGGTTCTTTTGGTGAAAAAAAAGGATGGAACATGGCGCATGTGTGTTGATCGCCGACCTGTCAACAATATTACTATCAAGTATCGTTTTCCTATGCCGAAGTTGGATGATATGTTGGATGAGTTGCTTGGAGCTCATGTTTTCTCAAAGATTGATCTGAGATCTGGTTATCACCAAATGAGGATTCGTGATGGGGATGAATGGAAGACGGCATTCAAAACGAAGCAAGGCCTTTATTAATGACTTGTTATGCCATTTGGGTTGTGTAATGCTCCTAGTTCATTCATGCGACTTATGAATGAGGTACTCTGACCTTTTCTTAATTTATTTTTTGTTGTATATTTGGATGACATTCTTGTATACAGCAAGAACATGGAGGAACATCTTATGCATTTGAGAAAGGTGTTTGATAAGTTGAGAGAGCAGAAGTTGTATGGGAAACTTGAAAAATGCATGTTTATGGTGCCAAGTGTGACCTTCCTTGGTTACATAGTTTCTGGAGTTGGTGTTCGTGTGGATCCTTCCAAAGTTGAGGCTATTGAGTCGTGGCCTATTCCCAAATCAACAACGGAGGTTAGAAGTTTCCACGGATTGGTATCTTTTTATCGGCGTTTCATTCTGAATTTTAGTTTTGTTGTAGCCCCAATCACTGAGCTTACAAAGAAGGGAGAATTTGTGTGGACTTCAAGTGGTCAAAAGGCGTTTGATGAAATCAAAAGTAAGCTATGTTCAGCTCCTGTTTTGGCGCTACCAGATTTTGAGAAGTTGTTTGAAGTGGAGTGCGATGCAAGTGGAGTTGGCATTGGAGCTGTTTTGGTACAAGAGAAGAGACCAATTGCCTACTTTAGTGAGAAATTAAGTGGAGCAATGCTGAATTATTCTGTTTATGACAAAGAGTTTTATGCTATTGTTCGAGCATTGGATCATTGGGCTCATTATCTCCGTCCCAAGCCATTTGTTCTTCATTATAACCATAAAGCTTTGAAGTTCATACATGGGCAGCAAAAGTTGAATGCAAGACATGCCAAATGGGTAGAATTCTTGCAATCTTTTACTTTTTCTTCTAAGTATAAATCAGGTGTTTCTAATGTGGTTGCGGATGCATTGTCTAGGAGACATTGTTTGCTTGTTACTCTTGATGCAAGGTTGCTTGGCTTTGAGCAAATTAAAGAGTATTACAAATCTGACCCAACTTTTTCTCAAGAGATAGAGAGTCCTTCTGGCTTGTTCGTTGTACAAGATGGTTTTCTTTTTAAGGGGAATCGGCTTGGTATTCCTAAATGCTCCATTAGGGAATTTCTTATGAGAGAATCACAGAGGAGGACTTGCTGGTCATTTTGGTGTGCAAAAGACTTACGAGATTCTTGGTGAGCATTTTTATTGGCCTAACATGCTTAAGAATGTGCAGGAGGTAGTGGCGTGGTGTGCTACTTGTCAAAAATCAAAGAGTTTCTTTCATAAAGGGCTCTATACACCTTTACCTGTGCCGGATCAGCCTTGGGATGATGTTAGCATGGATTTCATTGTTGGGTTACCTAGAACTCAAAGGGGGAAGGATGCTATTATGGTGGTGGTTGATCTTTTTTCGAAGATAAGCCATTTTGTTCCATGTCATAAGACGGATGATGCATCTCATATTGCAGAATACTATAAGGAGATTGTTCGTTTGCATGGGATTCCAAAGTCTATTGTTTCTGATCAGGACACTAAGTTCCTTAGCTACTTTTGGAAGACCCTATGGCATTTGGTTGGTACTAAGTTGTTGTTTAGTACTTCCCATTATCCACAGACCGATGGACAAACAGAAGTGACAAATCGGACTCTTGGAAGTTTATTACGTGGTTTGGTGAGTAGAACTACCAAAGATTGGGATGTTAAGCTTCCTCATGCTGAATTTGCATACAATAGAACTTCTTCATCTACTACTGGTCGTTCTCCATTTGCGATTGTTTATGGTGTTAATCCGTATATGCCTATTGACTTGATTCCTGTACCAAAGAAGGAAATAGTGAGCTTTGAAGCAAAGGAGAGGCAAGCTGCATTTATGAGGATTTGTGAGCAAGTTAAGGCTCAGATTGAGAAGGAAAATGCTAAGTATAAATAAAGATCCAACAAAGGGCGTACTCAACATGTTTTTAAGGTTGGTGATCTTGTATGGATGCTTTTTCGCAAGGAGAGTTTCCTTAAAAAAGGAAGAACAAGCTTATGGCCGAAAGCTGATGGCCCATTCCGAGTGTTGGAAAAGTATGGTGAGAGTGCGTATAAACTTGAGCTACCAGATGAGTTTGGTAATGTGAGTGCTACTTTCAATGTTGGTGAACTTTCCCCTTACTTGGATGATGAAAATTTGAGGGCAAATTCTTTTAAAGGAGAGGAGAATGATGCGGAAGCAAAGGTAGAATATAATGGAAATGAGCTAATATTGAGCTCCAAGGTGTGGATCAGACTTTAGGGGTCAATTGGAGCCCAATCGTTGTTAACATGATTAGTTGGGCTTAAATAAGTGGGTCAATTGGTGATTATTACAAAGCTTCTTAATGGGCATTTGGCTACTATTCTACCTCGCATTATTTCCCAACAACAAAGTGGATTTATTTGTGGTAGGCTTATTCATGAGAATGTCCTTCTTGCACAGGAGCTTATGTGCTCTTTGAATCGAAAGGTGTTTGGGGGTAACATTGTTCTCAAATTGGATATGGGTAAGGCTTATGATAGGTTATCTTGGTTTTCTCTCATTAAAGTTCTTCGAGGTTTTGGCTTTTCCAAAATTTGAATTGATATGATTTTTAGATGCATTTCTGATTGCTGGTTTTCGGTGTTGGTAAATGGTGAAGCATGTGGGTATTTTTCCCTTCTTCAAGAGGGCTTAGACAAGGGGATCCTATATCTCCATCTCTTTTCATTATTGCTGCAGAAGTTCTTAGTAGAGGGTTAAACCACTTACATGATATTCATCATCCAATTGCGTATCACACTAGTCATCTCCATGTACCGGTCATTTCTCACCTCTCTTATGCGGATGATGTCCTTATTTTTTGTAATGGAAGTCAGGAATCTATTACTATCCATATGGATTTTCTTCGGGCTTATCAAGGTTTTCGGGTCAATTGGTGAGTGTGGCAAAATCTTGTTTTATCTTGGGGAAAAATGCTATGGCTCGGGCTGATCTTGTGGCTGGACTCACGGGTTTCACTCACAAGCATCTCCCAATCATCTACCTTGGGTGTCCTTTATACACGGGACGGAAAACTCAATCTTTATTTTTTCCAGTTTTGAGAAAAATGGAGGAACGTCTGGAAGCATGGCAGGGTAAGATTCTTTTGAATGGCGCTAAGCTTAGTCTCATAAGAGCTTGTTTACAAGACATTCCTATTTATTATTTGTCTCTATTAGATCCTTCTAAAGGCACTATTGAAGCGATGTCTAGGCTGATCTCTATTTTCTTTTGGAGCAATTCAGATGGAGAGAAGAGATGCCATTGGGTTTCTCGGTCAGAATTTTTTTGGCCAGTAAATGAGGGTGGCTTAGGGCTTCGAAGTTTCAGTGATATGGCAAAAGCTTTTGCAATGAAGCTTTGGTGGCGGTTCAGATCAGAAAATTCTTTATAGGCTCAATTTCTTCAAGAAAAATATTGTCATAATTCCCACCCCATAGATGCAACAAGTCGGGTTGGTTGCTCTCACATTTGGAAAAGGATGGTAGAAGTCAAAGATCTTATGGAGCAAAACATGTTTTAGGGTATTAATAATGGCCAAGTGTCGGTTCAAGAGCATTGGCTTACTCTAGATTTTTGTTAGGACCTAACTTTGATCAAAGTCATAGTTAGATGGTTTTGATAAAGGAATATATAAGGAACAGGGTTTATATCAAAAGATGAAAACTGTCAGTCATAACTGTCAGTCATGACTGACAGTCATGATTGACAGTTAAGATGATAACTGACCAAATCAACACTCATATTCATCTTGTTACTCAACAGTTATGTAACTTAAAATGGCTGAGAACAATAAGTTAATTACATGTTTATATTATTAAAATCAAATACATGTCTTAACTAATGATCTAAGCCATAGTATAAACTGACAGCTAAGGCTTCAGTTTATCCAACAGCTGTGAGTCTGACAGCTATGATTCTCATTCTTACATTGATTGTACTACTACAAAAACATGAATCATATATCTGTTCTAAGCCATCAAGATCTTTAAACAGATCCTCCACCCATATTGAAGATCATCTCTGATAGCTAAGCCTTGTTGTGATCTGACAGCTATGGCTTCTTCATCAGACAGCCATTGTTCTGTCTCATCCTTTGCAATCACAATCTCAACCAAGATGGATCCCGTATCTTCACAGCTATCAAGACCACCATTGAAGACCTTCTGGAAGCCATTCCCTCAATCCACCTCAATGAAGACCTGCAAGTGGACAAGTGGGGCAAAGACCAGTCAAAGACACATTAATGGTGCTGCAACAGTCATATTCCAACGGCTACATTAATGTGTATAAATAGAAGACTTCATCCTCTGCACTAACCACCCTTTTTGACAATCCAAAAACACCCTTTCCCTTACCCTTTACACTCCTCCTGTAATTCAAACCTTACACATCAATCCCTACCCATCAAACATCATTCCAAATCCAAACCTTCAGCCCCTGTTTCTACTACAACAACCTCAGTGTGATAACTCACAATTAGCACATCTTGAGACTGTACTTCAAGTTGAAAAAGCACTTAAGACTGTAATTTAAGTGTATGATTGTTAACACCAAGACTGTACTTTAGGTGTATAAATATTTTGTAAACACTCAAGACTGTACTTTGAGTGTATTTATGTTGTAAATCTTGAGACTGTACTTCAAGTTGTAAAAGCACTTAAGACTGTACTTTAAGTGTATCCCTAGTTGACTGTACTAATTAGGAAGAGGAAGTTCAAGGAACTTACCTATCAATTTGTGTAATTCTTGTTGATTAAGAGTATAATAAATTGATCTCACTTGTCAAAGTTTGACAGTGGGGGTGGATGTAGGAGGAGTGAACTCTGAACCACTTTAAATCTTGTTGTGTTATTTCCTTTTCTGCAATCTCACACACACTCTTGCATTATTTCATTGTGTTAATTGTCCTATCGTTATTTCAAACCATATATATATATATATATATATATATATTCCGCTGCACAACTCTTCAAATATCTGACATCTAAGACAAACCATAGCTGTCTGATCATTTGCAATTGAAACAAGGGCCTTTCAATTGGCATCAGAGCTTGTCTTCACATTCAAAGTCTAACAACTTGTGAAAGATCCTCTTCAAACCCACCATGCCTCAACCAAGAAGAAATAATGAGAAAGACATCCCACACATTGATGACTGTGGATCTTTTGAGATCTATGCATCAAAAATCAAAACATATCTTGATGGAAACAGTATATGGAACTGGTATGTTCTAAATAATGAAATAACCTACCCAACTCAAATAGATACTAATGGAGGAGGTAGTAATATGAAGTCCCCAGAAACATGGTCTGAAGCTGAAAAGCAATTGGTCAGTGCAAATTTAAAAGTTAAAAACATTCTTCAAAAGAGTGTAAATGACTCTCTAGCACAAGAAATTGCTAAGGAACCAAATGCCAGATCAGCATGGGCTCTCATTCAAACCAAGTTCACTAAACATACCAGTGTCAGGACTCAAAACTTGTATAACTTGCTTAGACAATTAGACAACTTCAAGTTCTATCCTGGAGAAAAAGTTAGTGCTGCTCAACCAAGATTTGAAAATCTTGTCAGATCCATTGCTGATCATAGAAAAACTTTTGAACAGCAAGATCTATGCCTCAAGATATATTACAATCTCCCTCAAGAATATGAAAAGGTAGCATTACCTATCAGGGAAGGATCTGAATGGAGCACAATGACTGTTGAGCAATATTTTGGAAAGCTTGAGGCCTATGAACTGGAAGGAATGATTAAAATTCAACCAGTTCCAACCATTTCACAAACCTTAGCTTTAACTGCTCAAGAAACTGCTCACAAGCCTATCACTCACCAAGACATTGAGACCATTGTCATCAATGCTCTCCAAAAGATAAACATCTCATCCAAACCTGTGAGTAAACCCGTTCTTCAAGAAGACCTTCCAAGTCTCATATCCATGGCTGTCAGAAATGCCATGAAGTTTCAAAAGAAATCCTTTGACAGAAAATACAATCCTTCCACATCTAATCCTCAACAAGATAATCACAAGAAGATAGTTGATTGCTTCAACTGTGGAAAGCAAGGCCATTACTCTTCAGAATGACCTGAACCAAGGAAACCTAGGGACAACCAGACAGCCAAGAGAATGACCTACTCAAAAGAAATCATTCATAGCTCCAGATGCAACTGCTTCAACTGCTCCAAGAACAAAAATGACAAAAACAAAGAACAAGTGATGATTGCTGACTCATCAAAATTCAGTGATGAAGAATTTGAGTCCAGTGATGACTCTGACAATGAAGGAGAGGAAGCCATGCTATGCTTTATGGCTGAAGATGAGGAAGAGTCAGACAATGAGGAAGAAATGGAAGCTCTTGCTGCTGCTGAAGAACTAAAAGAGGTACATGATTTTAACTCTTTAAACATTGATGGTTTTAAACAATTAGTTTGCACTCTGTTAATTCAAACCAAAAGACAAAAAACTAGCTTTGCCTCATTGGTCAATGAGAACCTCTCCCAATCCTCAACCATAAATAACCTCACTAAAACCAACTCTGAGCTTGAGAAAGCCTGCCAAGGTCTTAAAGAACAATGCCACATGCTTGAAAAACTAAACATGGATCTGACAGCTGAGACATCCAGTACTCAAGAAAACTGTCTAAGACTCATAAATCTTGAAAACGAAAATGATGCTCTTAAAAGGAAAATAGATTCATGGAACAAATCAAGCAAGGCATTATCCCTGTTCACCTACCAGCAAAGACATCCTAGTGATAAAACAGGGATTGGTGCCAACAACCCTACACTAAAGATGTACACACCTCCCACTGGTGAAAGGGCCATTGAAAAAATGGTTCTAGAAAGCCTAAGCTCTGGCAGCTATCAAGCTCAAACCTATCCTGTTCAAGCCAAAGGAAAATCAAAAGAGGTCTCAACTGGTCCAAACCATCCAAAGGAAGGACCAAGTAAAATTCAAGGAAGTAAGTATATTTGGGTTCAAAAAGGAGCCAATATACAAAAAGAAATTATGATGCAAAAAGGGGCTAGTCAGTCAAGATCTGTCAGATAGCCAAGGTCTGACAGACAGCCAAGACCTGACAGACAGCCAAGGTCTTCCAACCAACAAAGAACCACAAGGCAACAAAGATTCTACAATAAGCATAGATACTCCAAACAACAAAGACCTCAATGGCAATGCTCAAATGGAAAGGGCCATGCTTATCAAAATGAATCCCCTAGATCATCCTATCCAAATGCCTTCCAGTTTCAGCCCCAATACAATAACCCCAACCATTACTTTAATCCATCCCAAACCAATGTTCTTACCCCCTACATGATGCAAATCATGTCATACTACAATACCCTAAACCAGTTCTTTAAAAGACCAATGAACAGAGCTAGGGTACCAAAGAAAAAATAATCCTTTGGACCCAAAAAGGAATAAAAAGGGTACCATAAATTTTACTTTTTGTTTTGCAGGTACCTAGGAAAGGACTCTGGTATTTAGATAGTGGTTGTAGTAGGCATATGACCTTCAATAAAGACTGGTTGCAACAATATATCCCTAAAAATGGTCCAAATGTAACCTTTGGTGACAATTCCCAAGCTAAGGTCAAAGGATCAGGAAACCTTGTTACTAAAGACATCATCTTCACAAATGTGTCTTATGTAGAAGGTCTCAAACACAATTTGATTAGTATTAGTCAAATCTGTGATAAGGGATATCATGTTGTTTGCACCAAGGATATATGCACTGTAAAAGACAAAAGCAATAAAGTCATTCTGACTGGTTCAAGAAAAGGAAATCTCTACTGCCTAAACTTAGAGATTGTTGAATCCTCATCTGCTCACTGCCTTCTGTCTTTTAGTCAATCTGATATGTCATGGTTATGGCACAAAAGATTGGCTCATCTAAACCTCAAAACCATATCCAAGCTTGCAAACTCCAACCTAGTTAAAGGCCTTCCAAAGATTCCATTCAAGAAAGACAAACTCTGCAAAGCATGCCAATGTGGGAAGCAAAAGAGATCTTCTTTCAAGCCCAAGACCAGATTGGACACCTCAAGACCTATTGAACTTCTTCATATGGATCTATTTGGACCCATAAGAACTAGGTCTTTAGGAGGAAAAAGATACTCCCTAGTTGTGGTTGATGACTACACAAGATTCACTTGGATCATTCTTCTTGAATCCAAAAGTGACACTCTTAGCTGTCTGACAAAGCTGTTCAATAAAATTCAAAATCAAAAAGGATCTTCCATAATCAAAATCAGATCTGATCATGGAAAGGAATTTGAAAACACAGGAGTAGAAGAATATTGTGACAGCAAAGGAATTGAACACAATTTCTCAGCCCCAAGAACACCTCAACAAAATGGAGTTGCTGAAAGGAAAAACAGAACTATTTGTGAGGCAGCAAGAACAATGCTGTCAGAGCACAACCTTCCAAAATACTTCTGGGGTGAAGCTGTCACTACTGCTGTGTATGTTCAAAACAAGACTCTAATCAACAAATTCCATAAGAAGACTCCATATGAATTATGGAATGACAAAGTTCCTACCATTTCCTACTTTCACAGTTTTGGAAGCAGATGCTTCATTCACAATAATGGAAAGAATAATTTGGACAAATTTGACTCCAAAAGTGATGAAGGAATCTTTCTTGGGTACTCTAATACAAGCAAAGCCTATAGAGTATACAACAAAAGAAGACTTGTAGTGGAAGAATCAATTCATGTTGACTTTGATGAAAACAATGATCAAAGTGGGACTGAATTGTGTGATTTTGATGAAGGATTAGGAAACTCAGACAATCTTCCTGAAGTTTCTCCTATCTCTGACTCAACTGTACTTCATCATGAATTAGATTCATCAAACCTTCCTTACATGGTACCAAGAGATTCATCTGTCAGCTACACTGTGCCTGACAGTCATCCTGTGTCTGACAGCCATCACTCACATCATCAACCAGCCCTCTCAACCAAGCCTTTGTCCATCTTATCCCCAACTAATCAAGATGATGAAGAAGAAAATACCCAACTGCAAAGCCAACCCTTGACTGACAGTCATCCTGTGACTGACAGCCATCCTATACCTGACAGTCATCATCCATCTGACCACAGAACCTTCTCAAATATCAATGAGAAACCCTCTTCCTCAAGTGTTATCACCCATAAAATAGCTCCAAACAATGATATCTTCATTAACCTTCCCATCAACAGATCTCCTATCCCCTCTGACATACCTCTCTATGATGTCCTAATGAGTGCCTTTATCTCTCAACTGGAGCCCAAAAAGATAAATGAAGATTTACAAGATGCTGATTGGATTGAAGCTATGTAAGAAGAACTGGAGCAATTTGAGAGAAATAAAGTATGGCAGCTAGTTCCTAAACCCAAGAATCAAACTGTCATTGGAACAAGATGGGTTTTCAGGAACAAAATGAATGAAGATGGCACTGTTGTGAGAGATCATGAATCTCTATGTTCTGAATTTGGAGAGATCATGAAGAACAAATTTGAAATGAGTATGATTGGTGAATTAACTTTCTTCCTAGGACTTCAAGTTAAGCAAATGGAGGAAGAAATTTTTATCAACCAAGCCAAATACACTAGAGATATGATCAAAAAATTTGATATGCAATCTGCATCTCCTGCAAGATCACCTCTATCAACAACAACAAAGCTCCATGCTGACCCTGATGGAAAAAGTGTAAACCAAACACTCTATAGGAGCTACATTGGATCTCTTCTATATGTCACTGCATCCAGACCAGACATTATGTTTAGTGTATGCCTCTGTGCAAGATTTCAGGCTGATCCAAAAGAATCCCATCTCTCAGCTATCAAAAGGATCCTGAGGTATTTCAAAGGAACCCCTGACTATGGTCTATGGTATCCCTCAAGCTCACCTTTCTCTCTTATAGGATTCACTGATTCTGATTATGCTGGTTTCAATCTTGACAGAAAGTCAACTAGTGGGGGATGTCAATTCATTGGGTCAAGAATTATTTCATGGTCAAGTAAAAAAGCAAACTTCAGTTGCTACTTCAACAGCTGAGGCTGAATACATTGCTGCAGGGCTCTGCTGTTCTCAAATGCTATATCTCAAAAGTCAATTACAAGACTTTGGGATAAATTTGACAAATGTACCAATTTTCTGTGACAATTCTAGCACAATTGCCATGATAGAAAATCCTGTTCAGCACTCCAAAACCAAACATATTGAAGTAAGACATCACTTCATAAGAGACCATGTTGAAAAGGGAAACATTAATCTTTCAAAAGTCTGCACTGAAGATAATGTTGCTGATATTCTCACCAAAGCCATGGATGAGAAAAGATTTGAGCTTTTAAGAGCTATGCTTGGAATGATAAACTTGCCAAAATAAAAGGTTTTTCATTAATTAATAAAAGAGCATACAAAAGAGAGCAATGCTGTCCCAGTAAAGCCTGACAGCTATTCTCCCAAAATAAACCTAATGGCTGACTACTGACATCCATCTATTCCAAACACCAGAAAAACCAAAAACAAACATAAAACAACCTTAAAAATACAACACAAGCCTTCACTCCATACCAAAAACTAACCAAAACTCACACAAACCTTCAAATCCAGCCCTCTCTCAAATCTTCACTCCTCAGCTATCAGACATCTTCTGGAAATGTTACTGTCTCTCCAGATCCTCCACCTGCACTCATTCCTCCACATCTTGCCTCCTGAGTTGATTGCAAGGTCTGATGATACCTTTGCAACCACACTGGATGCCTCTCAAGAAAGGGATCAATTGATGTGACAAAGTACTGAAGAGAAGGACTAGCTCTTCTTGGCCACCACTCCTCTACTGCATCATAAGGCTGAAGCAAACCATCCAGTGGTGTCACAAAGCTGAAATCTCCAGAAGAACCATTTCCAGCAATAGCAAATGGTTGGCTAGGTCTAGACTCATCTCTTTCCTCACCTGGAACTCTAACAGGGCTAAAACAACCTATGAACTGGTTGAAAAGATGAGATATGGTTGAAGAAGGAGATACATGCATCCCAGCAAAGTTATCACCTCTACCCTCCAACAAACCAACTCCAGGAGAAAGTGAATCCCTGGTCACTGCTGTGTACTTCTTCTCAGACTCAAATTTTTGCTTGATAGCTAAGCCCCTGTCAATAGCTGTCTGAACCCTGTCCTGCCTAATCAATTCTCCCAGTGTATAAACCCTCTCTACCTTATCTTTTGTCTTGCTAGACTCACCCTGTTCAACCCTAATGTTTTTTCCAAAAAGCCTTATCCCCTCTCCATCTCCACTATCAATCCCCTCTCTGACAGCTATCCCTCTTGAACCATCATCCTGATCTACTCTCACTCTTTTATTCTTACCCTTGTCATCACCATGAGATCTCTCAAAAACCAGTTGCTTAGCTGTCTGAGCCATTTTTATGGGATTAAACTTTGATGCAAATTTACCCATGTATGTTTGTGATTTGAACTGAATGAATTTCATCAAAGTTTTTCATTGTTTTATAGGCAAAATTATCCATAGTTATCCTAGACAGCCATCATAGCTATCTGTAGTCTAAGTTGTCAAAATCTCTTAAATTATATCTGACAGCTATGGTGATCTGATGGATTTCTAACTTGTGGATAAGAATTTGTGTTAATAGCTCACAAAGTTCATTAACTCAGATGTCTATTCCCCTGCAAAAGCCTTGAAAAAAGAGAATGTTTTTCCCATGTTTCGTGGAAGTTAATGGTTGTAACGTGGGGAAGGCAAAAGTAACTGTTCAATGAACAGTTACTAAACTTTTAAACCCCCAATGTGCATTAATTTCATTTAAACTCAATCTCCCCTCATTCCCTCCCACTCTCTCTTTTTCAAAACCAAAACTCCTGTCGCATTACCGCTCTTTTCATAATCCATTTCCGTTCTTCATCCTTTCAACCAACAGATTCCTTCAAAACCCTAATCCTTTCAATCATCAATGGCAGAATCAAAAGCTATTTACCCAGATGCTCACAGCTATTTCATAAAACCTAATTTCTATGATTCTGATGTTGGGGCCCTCATAAAAGAGTTACTTGAGGCGAATGAACTGCTTGATTTCATGGGAGCAAGACCCCCAATCTATGAAGAGCTATGCAGAGAGATTTACCTTGTGGGAAAAAGAAACAAGGAGGACAACTCAATCACAGCCACCATTGACAACACAAAGATAATCATCACTCAGGATTTGGTTCATGAAGTCTATGGAATCCCCAACAAACAAGAAGCAGAGAAGAACATTTGGAATAGAAATTCAGAAAGATTGAAGCCAGTTTATGAAAAGTTCTTTGGTGTTGAAGTCCATGAGTTCAAGGATGTACAGGACAAAGCGGTTATCAAAGACAAGTCTGACATCTTCAAATCAACACTCATGGATGTGGTCAACAAAGCCATTGATGGGAAGAAATCTTCATTTGACCAAATGGGAGCAAATGAATGGAAGCAGATGCTGAGCTTGATGACAACAGATACAAACTGGTGCACTGTTCTCCTTCACAACTTCCAACTTGTATCCTCAATATCCTCTCTCAAGTTCAAAAAGCAAACTGGAAAGATGAACAACTTCAGATTTATGAGTGGAATCCTTGAGGTGTTGATCCCAAGATTTAAACCTTCTCTTAACAAGAAATGGCTGAAAACAGTGAAGCTGTCTGAGACAAGATGCTTCAATGACAGAACAGTTGTCTTGAAGCAAAAGAAAGGAGGTGTAGTGAAAGGTGCTAATGATGGAAGCACTAGAGATTTCAATGATGCCTTAGAAAAGGAAAGAGAGGAATACAAAAGAAAGATAGCACACTGGAAGGACTTGGTAGCATTGGGTACAAGTGGAAAAGAAGAAGTTTACAAGAGAAGAAAGAAGATTGCAAAAACACAAATCAAGAAAACTGGAGTTTTTAAGAAGAATGTTGTGTCTCCTGCCAAAACTGGTGAGAAAGGAAAAGAAAAGGCTGATCATGTAGCTGACAGTGAGAAGACTGTATCTGACAGCCATGGAAAAGATGATGAAGAAATGGATGCTGCTGACAGTCATAAGGATGAAACCACAGGTCAAGCTGATGTTGGTGATGCTGATATAGATCCCCAAGAAATCCAGGCAGCTATTGACTTGTCCAAAATAAAGCAGAAAGGCAAGCAACCTCTGACAGCCATCCCCACCAGGAAAGCTGTCACAAGATCACAGGTAACATCTACCTCTCCCCTTCCGTCTACTGTCTTGCCTCAAAAAAGAAAACCAGAAAAGACAGAACCAAAACCCAAGAAAACCAAACAAAATACCCCTCCCCCTTCTCCAAAATCAACAACTGTCAGTCCTTCTATTGAAAAATCATTATCAACCTCCAAGGACCAATCTAGCTCTGACCATCATTCTGCTGCAGAATCAATCCTAAATCTCAATGAACCATTAGGAGAGCAAACCTTAAGGGGGAATAGTGATGAGAATATTCCATCTGCCCAACCTCAGCTGTCAACCAAAATTCTAAGTGCTATTGAAGCTATTAGATTGGATGGACATCCTAATACTGAAAAAGCTGTTCTCATTCATCTTAATCAAGTGTTGAATGAAGGTGAGATAAGGATAGCCATAGAAGAAATTAGGATTAGGCTAATGAAAGAGAGAAGTGGTCCAGGAGAATCATCCAGTCATCCCAGTCAAACAGCTATGGAAACTGATACTCATTCCATCCCTTCCATACCTGATAAAGAGGCTGAGAATGAGCCTGCTCCAAATGTTCAAAGTGATAGGGGGAATGTTAGTCAAATACATGAAGTGATTCAAAGATTAAACAAAGAAAGACATGAGATTGATCCCAAAAGAGTTTCAAGGGGAGAATTGTTCTTGAAAGCATGTAAAGGGCTTACTTATGATGGAACCCCAGAAAATGAAAAAGCTCTTATTCTTGAGCTTGAAAAGAGAATAGCCAAATCTTATGTCAGTGGAGCCTTGAACTACCTCAAAGCCCATTTCATAGCTGAACTTCATATGAACTATCCTGATCCATCACCTCACTCTCTCTCCAAACCTTTAACCAATCTCTCTGCTCCTTCCAAGCCCATCCCTTCAATCCCTGGAAATGAACCCTTTCAAGAACCCTCTCATAGCCCAAACCTGGCTGGACATGGCCAAGATATCTCTGACAGTGAACCCATCCATGACAGTCCTCTTAGCCCTGACAGTCAGGACATTTCTCCATCACATTCAAGCCCTCCAATTCTCAATCAATTCTTTCTTCCCAAAAGAGAACCCTGGATGCTAAAATGTGGCATTGATTTTTCTTACTCATCCATCAAAAAGGCAAATGATAAGTTAGAAGATGTTGTTCACATCCCAGAAATTGCCAATCCCTTCACTTATCATAAATTCTGGGAATTGTCCAGAAATGGACTGATTTTAGTGGCAAGAAACCTTGCAGGACTGGTTTTCTTTGCCTATGAAGAATGGAAAAAGTCCAGAACAGCCTCCACCTCCAATTTTGTCCATCAAATCCCATCTCTCCCTAAATTCATCACTCCAAATACACTTGTTGATTGGGAAAGACTCTTTAGCCAACTCCTCTCTCCATCACTATATTCCTGCCTCTATATGCCTCTGGGACTAGTCTACTCCTTGTGCATTGATCTTGCCAAGACATTCTATTATTCTCTGTTTGAGAGAAAGTTTGCACTTATGCTTTTCATAAGCAAAGGAGGAGTCAATATCTTTCATCCAGTTCTTCACCCAGGAATTGAGCCACTTCTTTCAAATCCAATCTCTGTTGATCCCTTACTTTTTAACTCTCCAATGTCAACTCCATCTCTATGAGAAAGAAATCAATCCCAGAGATCAAACAGTTCAGGGAATCCTTAGCTGTCAGCCACAACAGAGTCAATGATATTATTGATGTCTCTTCAGACTCTGACAGCTCTGGAAATAATGATGATGATAATGCTACAAGCCCAAATGCAGACTCACCAATCAATATTCCATCTCCTACCACCAAAAGGCCTCCTCAGCAATCCTCTCATACTTCCCCTGAACCTCAAGCACCAACTCAACACCAACCTGGCCCATCCTCTATGCCCAAGCAAAAGAAGACAGCAAGAAGAAAGCAAAAGCACTTGTGGGGTCCAATGAGAATCAGAAATGACCAAATGCCACTGAGGAAGGATCAGCTCAGAGCAAGGGAAGATGACTCCTTCAAGTATGATGACAGGATGACTTGGGAATGGAACAATGAATTCTATTACAGAGGGGTTGAACCAGATATGAGAAGAATGCTGGAAGAAGAAAGAGATGACCTTCTGTCTGCAAGACAAGAGCGTGAAGAATTCTATGATCAACTTCATGATGCATGACCCTTTATGGTATATTGAAATGATTGTTGTATTTTGGTGTTTGAAACATTTTTTTTGGTATTGATGGATGTAATACCTAAACATCTCTTCTTTGAGTTACATTCAAGTATTTCTATTTCATTCAAAAGTACTTGTGAATGTTGAGAATCCCTGAATTATCTAATTTCATATCTTTCTTATCATTAACTGTGAAGACAAGTTCTAAATATATCTTCCTTTATATCAAAAGATGAAAAATGTCAGTCATAACTGTCAGTCATGACTGACAGTTAAGATGATAATTGACCAAATCAACACTCATATTCATCTTGTTACTCAACAGTTATGTAACTCAAAATGGCTGAGAACAATAAGTTAATTACATGTTTACATTATTCAAATCAAAAACATGTCTTAACTAATGATCTAAGCCATAGTATAAACTGACAGCTAAGGCTTCAGTTTATCCAATAGCTGTGAGTCTGACAGCTATGATTCTCATTCTTACATTGATTGTACTACTACAAAAACATGTATCATATATCTGTTCTAAGCCATCAAGATCTTTAAACAGATCCTCCACCCATATTGAAGATCATCTCTGATAGCTAAGCCTTGTTGTGATCTGACAGCTATGGCTTCTTCATCAGACATCCATTGTTCTGTCTCATCCTTTGCTATCACAATCTCAACCAAGATGGATCCCGTATCTTCACAGCTATCAAGACCACCATTGAAAAAGCACTTAAGACTATAATTTAAGTGTATGATTGTTAACACCTAAGACTGTACTTTAGGTGTATAAATATTTTGTAAACACTCAAGACTGTACTTTGAGTGTATTTATGTTGTAAATCTTGAGACTGTACTTCAAGTTGTAAAAGCTCTTAAGACTGTACTTTAAGTGTATCCCTAGTTGACTGTACTAATTAGGAAGAGGAAGTTCAAGGAACTTACCTATCAATTTGTGTAATTCTTGTTGATTAAGAGTATAATAAATTGATCTCACTTGTCAAAGTTTGACAGTGGGGGTGGCTGTAGGAGGAGTGAACTCTGAACCACTTTAAATCTTGTTGTGTTATTTCCTTTTCTGCAATCTCACGCACACTCTTGCATTATTTCATTGTGTTAATTGTCCTATAGTTATTTCAAACCATATATATATATATATTCCGCTGCAAAACTCTTCAAATATCTGACAGCTAAGCCAAACCATAGCTGTCTGATCATTTGCAATTCAAACAAGGGCCTTTCAATTGGTACCATAAATTTTACTTTTTGTTTTGCAGGTACCTAGGAAAGGACTCTGGTATTTAGATAGTGGTTGTAGTAGGCATATGACCTTCAATAAAGACTGGTTGCAACAATATATCCCTAAAAATGGTCCAAATGTAACCTTTGGTGACAATTCCCAAGCTAAGGTCAAAGGATCAGGAAACCTTGTTACTAAAGACATCATCTTCACAAATGTGTCTTATGTAGAAGGTCTCAAACACAATTTGATTAGTATTAGTCAAATCTGTGATAAGGGATATCATGTTGTTTGCACCAAGGATATATGCACTGTAAAAGACAAAAGCAATAAAGTCATTCTGACTGGTTCAAGAAAAGGAAATCTCTACTGCCTAAACTTAGAGATTGTTGAATCCTCATCTGCTCACTGCCTTCTGTCTTTTAGTCAATCTGATATGTCATGGTTATGGCACAAAAGATTGGCTCATCTAAACCTCAAAACCATATCCAAGCTTGCAAACTCCAACCTAGTTAAAGGCCTTCCAAAGATTCCATTCAAGAAGGACAAACTCTGCAAAGCATGCCAATGTGGGAAGCAAAAGAGATCTTCTTTCAAGCCCAAGACCAGATTGGACACCTCAAGACCTATTGAACTTCTTCATATGGATCTATTTGGACCCATAAGAACTAGGTCTTTAGGAGGAAAAAGATACTCCCTAGTTGTGGTTGATGACTACACAAGATTCACTTGGATCATTCTTCTTGAATCCAAAAGTGACACTCTTAGCTGTCTGACAAAGCTGTTCAATAAAATTCAAAATCAAAAAGGATCTTCCATAATCAAAATCAGATCTGATCATGGAAAGGAATTTGAAAACACAGGAGTAGAAGAATATTGTGACAGCAAAGGAATTGAACACAATTTCTCAGCCCCAAGAACACCTCAACAAAATGGAGTTGCTGAAAGGAAAAACAGAACTATTTGTGAGGCAGCAAGAACAATGCTGTCAGAGCACAACCTTCCAAAATACTTCTGGGGTGAAGCTGTCACTACTGCTGTGTATGTTCAAAACAAGACTCTAATCAACAAATTCCATAAGAAGACTCCATATGAATTATGGAATGACAAAGTTCCTACCATTTCCTACATTCACAGTTTTGGAAGCAGATGCTTCATTCACAATAATGGAAAGAATAATTTGGACAAATTTGACTCCAAAAGTGATGAAGGAATCTTTCTTGGGTACTCTAATACAAGCAAAGCCTATAGAGTATACAACAAAAGAAGACTTGTAGTGGAAGAATCAATTCATGTTGACTTTGATGAAAACAATGATCAAAGTGGGACTGAATTGTGTGATTTTGTTGAAGGATTAGGAAACTCAGACAATCTTCCTGAAGTTTCTCCTATCTCTGACTCAACTGTACTTCATCATGAATTAGATTCATCAAACCTTCCTTACATGGTACCAAGAGATTCATCTGTCAGCTACACTGTGCCTGACAGTCATCCTGTGTCTGACAGCCATCACTCACATCATCAACCAGCCCTCTCAACCAAGCCTTTGTCCATCTTATCCCCAACTAATCAAGATGATGAAGAAGAAAATACCCAAATGCAAAGCCAACCCTTGACTGACAGTCATCCTGTGACTGACAGCCATCCTATACCTGACAGTCATCATCCATCTGACCACAGAACCTTCTCAAATATCAATGAGAAACCCTCTTCCTCAAGTGTTATCACCCATAAAATAGCTCCAAACAATGATATCTTCATTAACCTTCCCATCAACAGATCTCCTATCCCCTCTGACATACCTCTCTATGATGTCCTAATGAGTGCCTTCATCTCTCAACTGGAGCCCAAAAAGATAAATGAAGCTTTACAAGATGCTGATTGGATTGAAGCTATGGAAGAAGAACTGGAGCAATTTGAGAGAAATAAAGTATGGCAGCTAGTTCCTAAACCCAAGAATCAAACTGTCATTGGAACAAGATGGGTTTTCAGGAACAAAATGAATGAAGATGGCACTGTTGTGAGAGATCATGAATCTCTATGTTCTGAATTTGGAGAGATCATGAAGAACAAATTTGAAATGAGTATGATTGGTGAATTAACTTTCTTCCTAGGACTTCAAGTTAAGCAAATGGAGGAAGAATTTTTATCAACCAAGCCAAATACACTAGAGATATGATCAAAAAATTTGATATGCAATCTGCATCTCCTGCAAGATCACCTCTATCAACAACAACAAAGCTCCATGCTGACCCTGATGGAAAAAGTGTAAACCAAACACTCTATAGGAGCTACATTGGATCTCTTCTATATGTCACTGCATCCAGACCAGACATTATGTTTAGTGTATGCCTCTGTGCAAGATTTCAGGCTGATCCAAAAGAATCCCATCTCTCAGCTGTCAAAAGGATCCTGAGGTATCTCAAAGGAACCCCTGACTATGGTCTATGGTATCCCTCAAGCTCACCTTTCTCTCTTATAGGATTCACTGATTCTGATTATGCTGGTTGCAATCTTGACAGAAAGTCAACTAGTGGGGGATGTCAATTCATTGGGTCAAGAATTATTTCATGGTCAAGTAAAAAGCAAACTTCAGTTGCTACTTCAACAGCTGAGGCTGAATACATTGCTGCAGGGCTCTGCTGTTCTCAAATGCTATATCTCAAAAGTCAATTACAAGACTTTGGGATAAATTTGACAAATGTACCAATTTTCTGTGACAATTCTAGCACAATTGCCATGATAGAAAATCCTGTTCAGCACTCCAAAACCAAACATATTGAAGTAAGACATCACTTCATAAGAGACCATGTTGAAAAGGGAAACATTAATCTTTCAAAAGTCTGCACTGAAGATAATGTTGCTGATATTCTCACCAAAGCCATGGATGAGAAAAGATTTGAGCTTTTAAGAGCTATGCTTGGAATGATAAACTTGCCAAAATAAAAGGTTTTTCATTAATTAATAAAAGAGCATACAAAAGAGAGCAATGCTGTCCCAGTAAAGCCTGACAGCTATTGTCCCAAAATAAACCTAATGGCTGACTACTGACAGCCATCTATTCCAAACACCAGAAAAACCAAAAACAAACATAAAACAACCTTAAAAATACCACACAAGCCTTCACTCCATACCAAAAATTAACCAAAACTCACACAAACCTTCAAATCCAGCCCTCTCTCAAATCTTCACTCCTCAGCTATCAGACATCTTCTGGAAATGTCACTGTCTCTCCGGATCCTCCACCTGCACTCATTCCTCCACATCTTGCCTCCTGAGTTGATTGCAAGGTCTGATGATACCTTTGCAACCACACTGGATGCCTCTCAAGAAAGGGATCAATTGATGTGACAGAGTACTGAAGAGAAGGACTAGCTCTTCTTGGCCACCACTCCTCTACTGCATCATAAGGCTGAAGCAAACCTTCCAGTGGTGTCACAAAGCTGAAATCTCCAGAAGAACCATTTCCAGCAATAGCAAATGGTTGGCTAGGTCTAGACTCATCTCTTTCCTCACCTGGAACTCTAACAGGGCTAAAACAACCTATGAACTGGTTGAAAAGATGAGATATGGTTGAAGAAGAAGATACATGCATCCCAGCAAAGTTATCACCTCTACCCTCCAACAAACCAACTCCAGGAGAAAGTGAATCCCTGGTCACTGCTGTGTACTTCTTCTCAGACTCAACTTTTTGCTTGATAGCTAAGCCCCTGTCAATAGCTGTCTGAACCCTGTCCTGCCTAATCAATTCTCCCAGTGTATAAACCCTCTCTACCTTATCTTTTGTCTTGCTAGACTCACCCTGTTCAACCCTAATGTTTTTTCCAAAAAGCCTTATCCCCTCTCCATCTCCACTATCAATCCCCTCTCTGACAGCGATCCCTCTTGAACCATCATCCTGATCTACTCTCACTCTTTTATTCTTACCCTTGTCATCACCATGAGATCTCTCAAAAACCAGTTGCTTAGCTGTCTGAGCCATTTTTATGGGATAAACTTTGATGCAAATTTACCCATGTATGTTTGTGATTTGAACTGAATGAATTTCATCAATGTTTTTCATTGTTTTATAGGCAAAATTATCCATAGTTATCCTAGACAGCCATCATAGCTATCTGTAGTCTAAGTTGTCAAAATCTCTTAAATTATATCTGACAGCTATGGTGATCTGATGGATTTCAAACTTGTGGATAAGAATTTGTGTTAATAGCTCACAAAGTTCATTAACTCAGATGTCTATTCCCCTGCAAAAGCCTTGAAAAAAGAGAATGTTTTTCCCATGTTTCGTGGAAGTTAATGGTTGTAACGTGGGGAAGGCAAAAGTAACTGTTCAATGAACAGTTACTAAACTTTTAAACCCCCAATGCGCATTAATTTCATTTAAACTCAATCTCCCCTCATTCCCTCCCACTCTCTCTTTTTCAAAACCAAAACTCCTGTCGCATTACCGCTCTTTTCATAATCCATTTCCGTTCTTCATCCTTTCAACCAACAGATTCCTTCAAAACCCTAATCCTTTCAATCATCAATGGCAGAATCAAAAGCTATTTACCCAGATGCTCACAGCTATTTCATAAAACCTAATTTCTATGATTCTGATGTTGGGGCCCTCATAAAAGAGTTACTTGAGGCGAATGAACTGCTTGATTTCATGGGAGCAAGACCCCCAATCTATGAAGAGCTATGTAGAGAGATTTACCTTGTGGGAAAAAGAAACAAGGAGGACAACTCAATCACAGCCACCATTGACAACACAAAGATAATCATCACTCAGGATTTGGTTCACGAAGTCTATGGAATCCCCAACAAACAAGAAGCAGAGAAGAACATTTGGAATAGAAATTCAGAAAGATTGAAGCCAGTTTATGAAAAGTTCTTTGGTGTTGAAGTCCATGAGTTGAAGGATGTACAGGACAAAGCTGTTATCAAAGACAAGGCTGACATCTTCAAATCAACACTCATGGATGTGGTCAACAAAGCCATTGATGGGAAGCAATCTTCATTTGACCAAATGGGAGCAAATGAATGGAAGCAGATGCTGAGCTTGATGACAACAAATACAAACTGGTGCACTGTTCTCCTTCACAACTTCCAACTTGTCTCCTCAATATCCTCTCTCAAGTTCAAAAAGCAAACTGGAAAGATGAACAACTTCAGATTTATGAGTGGAATCCTTGAGGTGTTGATCCCAAGACTTAAACCTTCTCTTAACATGAAATGGCTGAAAACAGTGAAGCTGTCTGAGACAAGATGCTTCAATGACAGAACAGTTGTCTTGAAGTAAAAGAAAGGAGGTGTAGTGAAAGGTGCTAATGATGGAAGCACTAGAGATTTCAATGATGCCTTAGAAAAGGAAAGAGAGGAATACAAAAGAAAGATAGCATACTGGAAGGACTTGGTAGCATTGGGTACAAGTGGAAAAGAAGAAGTTTACAAGAGAAGAAAGAAGATTGCAAAAACACAAATCAAGAAAACTGGAGTTTTTAAGAAGAATGTTGTGTCTCCTGCCAAAACTGGTGAGAAAGGAAAAGAAAAGGCTGATCATGTAGCTGACAGTGAGAAGACTGTATCTGACAGCCATGGAAAAGATGATGAAGAAATGGATGCTGCTGACAGTCATAAGGATGAAACCACAGGTCAAGCTGATGTTGGTGATGCTGATATAGATCCCCAAGAAATCCAGGCAGCTATTGACTTGTCCAAAATAAAGCAGAAAGGCAAGCAACCTCTGACAGCCATCCCCACCAGGAAAGCTATCACAAGATCACAGGTAACATCTACCTCTCCCCTTCCTTCTACTGTCTTGCCTCAAAAAAGAAAACCAGAAAAGACAGAACCAAAACCCAAGAAAACCAAACAAAATACCCCTCCCCCTTCTCCAAAATCAACAACTGTCAGTCCTTCTATTGAAAAATCATTATTAACCTCCAAGGACCAATCTAGCTCTGACCATCATTCTGCTGCAGAATCAATCCTAAATCTCAATGAACCATTAGGAGAGCAAACCTTAAGGGGGAATAATGATGAGAATATTCCATCTGCCCAACCTCAGCTGTCAACCAAAATTCTAAGTGCTATTGAAGCTATTAGATTGGATGGACATCCTAATACTGAAAAAGCTGTTCTCATTCATCTTAATCAAGTGTTGAATGAAGGTGAGATAAGGATAGCCATAGAAGAACATAGGATTAGGCTAATGAAAGAGAGAAGTGGTCCAGGAGAATCATCCAGTCATCCCAGTCAGACAGCTATGGAAACTGATACTCATTCCATCCCTTCCATACCTGATAAAGAGGCTGAGAATGAGCCTGCTCCAAATGTTCAAAGTGATAGGGGGAATATTAGTCAAATACATGAAGTGATTCAAAGATTAAACAAAGAAGGACATGAGATTTATCCCAAAAGAGTTTCAAGGGGAGAATTGTTCTTGAAAGCATGTAAAGGGCTTACTTATGATGGAACCCCAGAAAATGAAAAAGCTCTTATTCTTGAGCTTGAAAAGAGAATAGCCAAATCTTATGTCAGTGGAGCCTTGAACTACCTCAAAGCCCATTTCATAGCTGAACTTCATATGAACTATCCTGATCCATCACCTCACTCTCTCTCCAAACCTTTAACCAATCTCTCTGCTCCTTCCAAGCCCATCCCTTCAATCCCTAGAAATGAACCCTTTCAAGAACCCTCTCATAGCCCAAACCTGGCTGGACATGGCCAAGATATCTCTGACAGTAAACCCATCCATGACAGTCCTCTTAGCCCTGACAGTCATGAAATTTCTCCATCTCATTCAAGCCCTCCAATTCTCAATCAATTCTTTCTTCCCAAAAGAGAACCCTGGATGCTAAAATGTGGCATTGATTTTTCTTACTCATCCATCAAAAAGGCAAATGATAAGTTAGAAGATGTTGTTCACATCCCAGAAATTGCCAATCCCTTCACTTATCATAAATTCTGGGAATTGTCCAGAAATAGACTGATTTTAGTGGCAAGAAACCTTGCAGGACTGGTTTTCTTTGCCTATGAAGAATGGAAAAAGTCCAGAACAGCCTCCACCTCCAATTTTGTCCATCAAATCCCATCTCTCCCTAAATTTATCACTCCAAATACACTTGTTGATTGGGAAATACTCTTTAGCCAACTCCTCTCTCCATCACTATATTCCTGCCTCTATATGCCTCTGGGACTAGTCTACTCCTTGTGCATTGATCTTGCCAAGACATTCTATTATTCTCTGTTTGAGAGAAAGTTTGCACTTATGCTTTTCATAAGCAAAGGAGGAGTCAATATCTTTCATCCAGTTCTTCACCCAGGAATTGAGCCACTTCTTTCAAATCCAATCTCTGTTGATCCCTTACTTTTTAACTCTCCCAATGTCAACTCCATCTCTATGAGAAAGAAATCAATCCCAGAGATCAAACAGTTCAGGGAATCCTTAGCTGTCAGCCACAACAGAGTCAATGATATTATTGATGTCTCTTCAGACTCTGACAGCTCTGGAAATAATGATGATGATAATGCTACAAGCCCAAATGCAGACTCACCAATCAATATTCCATCTCCTACCACTAAAAGCCCTCCTCAGCAATCCTCTCATACTTCCCTTGAACCTCAAGCACCAACTCAACACCAACCTGGCCCATCCTCTATGCCCAAGCAAAAGAAGACAGCAAGAAGAAAGCAAAAGCACTTGTGGGGTCCAATAAGAATCAGAAATGACCAAATGCCACTGAGGAAGGATCAGCTCAGAGCAAGGGAAGATGACTCCTTCAAGTATGATGACAGGATGACTTGGGAATGGAACAATGAATTCTATTACAGAGGGGTTGAACCAGATATGAGAAGAATGCTGGAAGAAGAAAGAGATGACCTTCTGTCTGTAAGACAAGAGCGTGAAGAATTCTATGATCAACTTCATGATGCATGACCCTTTATGGTGTATTGAAATGATTGTTGTATTTTGGTGTTTGAAACATTTTTTTTGGTATTGATGGATGTAATACCTAAACATCTCTTCTTTGAGTTACATTCAAGTATTTCTATTTCATTCAAAAGTACTTGTGAATGTTGAGAATCCCTGAATTATCTAATTTCATATCTTTCTTATCATTAACTGTGAAGACAAGTTCTAAATATATCTTCCTTTACCAAAAAGGGGGAAATTGTTAGGACCTAACTTTGATCAAAGTCATAGTTAGATGGTTTTGATAAAGGAATATATAAGGAACAGGGTTTATATCAAAAGATGAAAAATGTCAGTCATAACTGTCAGTCATGACTGACAGTTAAGATGATAACTGACCAAATCAACACTCATATTCATCTTGTTACTCAACAGTTATGTAACTCAAAATGGCTGAGAACAATAAGTTAATTACATGTTTACATTATTCAAATCAAATACATGTCTTAACTAATGATCTAAGCCATAGTATAAACTGACAGCTAAGGCTTCAGTTTATCCAACAGCTGTGAGTCTGACAGCTATGATTCTCATTCTTACATTGATTGTACTACTACAAAAACATGAATCATATATCTGTTCTAAGCCATCAAGATGTTTAAACAGATCCTCCACCCATATTGAAGATCATCTCTGATAGCTAAGCCTTGTTGTGATCTGACAGCTATGGCTTCTTCATCAGACAGCCATTGTTCTGTCTCATCCTTTGCTATCACAATCTCAACCAAGATGGATCCCGTATCTTCACAGCTATCAAGACCACCATTGAAGACCTTCTGGAAGCCATTCCCTCAATCCAGCTCAATGAAGACCTGCAAGTGGACAAGTGGGGCAAAGACCAGTCAAAGACACATTAATGGTGCTGCAACAGTCATATTCCAACGGCTACATTAATGTGTATAAATAGAAGACTTCATCCTCTGCACTATCCACCCTTTTTGACAATCCAAAAACACCCTTTCCCTTACCCCTTACACTCCTCCTGTAATTCAAACCTTACACATCAATCCCTACCCATCAAACATCATTCCAAATCCAAACCTTCAGCCCCTGTTTCTACTACAACAACCTCAGTGTGATAACTCACAATTAGCACATCTTGAGACTGTACTTCAAGTTGAAAAAGCACTTAAGACTATAATTTAAGTGTATGATTGTTAACACCTAAGACTGTACTTTAGGTGTATAAATATTTTGTAAACACTCAAGACTGTACTTTGAGTGTATTTATGTTGTAAATCTTGAGACTGTACTTCAAGTTGTAACAGCACTTAAGACTGTACTTTAAGTGTATCCCTAGTTGACTGTACTAATTAGGAAGAGGAAGTTCAAGGAACTTACCTATCAATTTGTGTAATTCTTGTTGATTAAGAGTATAATAAATTGATCTCACTTGTCAAAGTTTGACAGTGGGGGTGGATGTAGGAGGAGTGAACTCTGAACCACTTTAAATCTTGTTGTGTTATTTCCTTTTCTGCAATCTCACACACACTCTTGCATTATTTCATTGTGTTAATTGTCCTATCGTTATTTCAAACCATATATATATATATATATTCCGCTGCACAACTCTTCAAATATCTGACAGCTAAGCCAAACCATAGCTGTCTGATCATTTTCAATTCAAACAAGGGCCTTTCAATTTTGTTTGGCCTTCTAATGAGCACTCGGAAATTTCTCATTTATTTGAGAATGGGTTGCCCCGTTTTGACTACATTCGGGATACTTATGGGCAGCAAGTTATGGATTTGATTCAGTCTCACTTTATTCGTCTTAATGGCAGCCCATATTCTCTTTTTTGGACCCCTCTCCATCGGGTAAGTTTTCTATCTCATCGGCTTGGTTAGTTTGTCGTACAGCAAGGCCTACTTGCAAAGTGTTTGAATCCATTTGGCACAAGCATATCCCCCCTTAAGGTCTCAGTTTTCATGTGGAAAGCCTTGAAAAATGCTATTCCCACGGATGATAATATTCAAAAGAGAGGTATCCTCTTAGCTTCTAAGTGTCATTGCTGTGTTAATCCCTTGGGTGAATCCATTGCTCATATTTTACTTCAGGGTGATTTAGCTAAGGAAATGTGGCTGTTCTTTAGTAATCTGATTGGTATTCGGTTTCATGGGATCTCTTTATCTCAAAGAATCACGGCTTGGCGTCTAAATGTGCCTCCTAAATCGAGTAAATGTACGTCTTGGCTTTGTGAGATCCTTCCTTCTTTAATTTGCTGGTTTCTATGGAAAGGTGGAAATAAGGCTCGTTTTGAAGATTCCATGGTTTCATCGGTTTTGGTTATTGAACATATTAAAATGCATATTATTGATATGGTCAAAGCCTTCTCCATTGCTTTTCCGTGTAGTTTCTTGGACTCTCACATATTTCAGGTGCTGAATATTCCTTGGGGTCCTCCTCCGTGTAAAACCCCCAGATTAGTTTTCTGGAAACAACCTTTTGATCAAATGAAGCTTAATACCGATGGAGTGTCTAGAGGAAATCCGGGTGTAGCTTCGGGTGGTGGGATCTTTCGAGACAACCATGGTAAAATCTTTTGCGCTTTTGCTAACTTTTAGGGCCATTTATCCAACATGGAAGCCGAGGTCAAGGCAACTTATGATGGCCTTAATCTTGCATTAGGGTTTGGTTTTAATTCTATTTGGTTGGAAGTAGATTCTGAAATTTTTACGAGGATCTTGAATGGATCGTGTTTAACTCCTTGGCACGTATGGCATTATATTCAAGAAATCAAGCGGTTTGTGTCTATCATTCAGATTCGAGTGACACATATTCTTCGAGAAGGTAATCAAGTTGCGGATGCTCATGCAAATCATGTTGCGGATCTAGCTTCTAGTTTTCTTTTTTCTTCCTACTCAGCCCGCCCCCCCTCTTGTAAAGGGCCTTATCAATGTGATAAGGCTGCCATTCCATATTTTAGAAAGTAACTTGTTTGTTTTCTTTTGTTTCGGTGGTTTTGGCTTCATGTCCCCCACCTTGCTTGTAATTCTTCCTTTCTTTATTAATAAAATATAGGGAGTACCGTCTCCTTTCGCCAAAAAAAAATAATAAAATAATAATGTCTAGTTTATCCTAACATGGAAGGATGTTCCAAGAGTAGTATAAATACCCTACAAGATGTAGTTGTAAGGCATTGAGTGATTGAATAAAATTTTCCTTTGTAAGTTTGCGAACTTACTTCAATTCTTGCAAGAATTGTTCTTAAGCCTTGCGAGGTTTAAACCCCTTTCTGCCCTTGCGAGGACAGGCCCTAGTCTTGCGAGATTAGGTTTATCTAGTTCTAACTCGTGTTCCTTGCGAGGTTCTTTAGTTAGTCCATATCCTTTTCTTTTTATTAAAATACACAAGTTTACGTATCATGATCCAATCAAAAATTGATAACCCAAACAATTTTAAATCCACCATAATTTTTATTGCGCTTGAATAGTGCGATTAAAGTTTACAAAACAATAAACCACATAAAACGCATAGACCACATAAACATCATAATTCCAATATTCAAATCATGCTAGGCACATAAACAATTTATATACACACAACATGATTATGTATTGAAATAATCAACATGAACGGGGCTCTGATACCACTGTTGGGTTTCCTCATAACATGCACAGCGGAATAAAGCATTGAAATTTTCATGAAACCCAAAGCCCATAGATCCATTCATATGATTAAGTCAAATACATACATAATGAATACTAGAATACTAACCCTTGATGAGGTTTAACAACCTTGATTCTTGGTGGAGACTTGAAACTTGATCACGAACAATAGCAGAAACACGAACTTTGAAGATGATAAGCTTCACCCGGTATCCACACCACGAACGAATATCAAGTAACTTCTTGATCTTGGTTGCTAGACCGAATTGTGAAACACGCTTTCACAATGTATAGAATTATATGGAATTTATATTGTGATGTTCTTGTTCTTCACCCAAGAGATCTTAGAACAAGAAATAACTCTCTCAAACTCTTTGGAGGCTTACACAAACTTATGGACTGATTAGGGTAACTAGAGTGAGTTTTTATACATGTTTCACCTATTCCAAATAGGTAACAAGTGACCAAACCCGCAAGAAAATGGAACAGGAAAGTCCTAGGCCAAAACCGACTAGGTTCGACCGGGTCCTTTAACTAATCCACCCGGGTCAAGCAGGAGGTCTGGCCGTGTCCTTTGGAAGGTCCGCCCGGACCCTCCTTTTCTCCGTTTTTCTTGTTTTCTCCTCTAAATTCCTAAAATCCCTCAATGGTCCTTCGACCCAAATTCCAATTAATTCCTTTAGGATTCGTTCTATTTGTGTGTGACCCACATAAACCCATAAGATATGATTAGGTTCTAGCAAACCATCATACCTACCCAAATAGTGTAGCTATATACAAGTTCACATTCCTTTATAGAACATGTCACAATCCCTTTGTCCACGATGTCATTGAATACAAGTCATGGTCATTGACTCAACTTGTTTTGTTCAATACTTTCTCGATCCCGAATATGTTCATAATCCAAATGACATTGATCCTATTAATTCATTTGAGTTTGGCCAAACATTTCATCAACATCATTCTACGAGGGGGCCAAGCTTGACATCTCTCCGAAGAGGGACAAATCTATTTAGCTTATTATTCCTCCCTACGTGAATCCGATTATGCCAATCAAACCTTTTATAACTTCCTGGTTAAAGGTAGCGTTTGAATATGTCAAACATAATGTTCATCAAGTGGAAGACTATAATAACTTCATGTCTAAGGATTCAAATGACATAACTAATATGAGATCTATATACGACATAGACCAAGACATAAATCTCATAAAGCGGGTCATGTCCAGTACCTTGTTCCCAACAAGTACCCATAAGTCTAACATGATCATCCCATGAACATTTAGACTTATACTAGTGCTTCATAAGTACTAGGGACGGAGATTATTATAAGTAAACATGAACAACAATAATAATTAAACATCTCTTTATTAATATGAATAGAATGATAACATACATAACGTTTAAATATTATTATTTTTTTTGGCGAAAAGAGGACGGTACCTCCCTAGATTTTATTAGCAGAAATGAAAATTACAAAAATGGTGGGGGACATGACAACCTCAACCACCAGAAAGGAGCCTAAGGGGAAGGTCTTACACAGGTTGTAAGAACCTTTACAATAAAGGGAGGGGTGGCTACAAAATAAAGAGAATAATAAATATAAATATCTAGCCATCTAAAAAAGATCATCAAAGTCTAAGAGAAGGCACTTGAGCTTTATCAAGCTTAAAATCCCCCTTACAATTATTAGGAAGGTCATCAAAAGAGAGAAAATCTGCATTATGAAGAAGTGAGTAACCAAGATTAGCTAGCCCATCCGCCACTTTGTTGCCTTCTTTGTACACATGAGTGATCCGAGTCTGCATAGTAGAGATAAGCCCCATAATTCTGCGAATAAGGTAAAGAACTCGCCAAGGAATATGATATTCTCTTAGCAAAATCTTAACCAACACTTCTGAATCAAGCTCTATCCATAGAGAAGTAATGCCAAACGCAGAAGCTAACAGTAAGCCATCAAGGAGTGCGTGAGTTTCAGCCCACATATTAGTGTTATCACCATAGAACAGAGAGAAAGCAAAGAAAAGGTCCTCATTCTGATTTCTAAAGATCCCCCCACCCGAAGCTGGGCCCGGATTACCCTTAGAAGCACCGTCCGTATTAAGCTTAAACTCCTCATTAGTAGGGGCTTTCTAAACAACAATCTTAGGAATCTTCGCAGGAGGGGAAGATAAATTGACTCTAAATAAAGAAGACAGCCGCATATCTAAATGGGATCCTCGAAACTCCAATTTGAAAGATTTAATGATAGAAGCAATCTCATAAGTTATAGAATTAATTACCTCCAGCGGGGTCACTTTGTGCCCTTCAAACCGAGATTTGTTTCTAGCCTTCCATAATTCCCAGTAAATAAAAGAAGGCAAGAGCGAACGAAGCCAAGAACTTAGATCCGAATCTGCCTTAGCAGAGCAATACCACCACGCACAAAGAGTATGCCTAACATCCGTCCCTATTCCAGCAACACCCATAGAATTCCCAAAGAACTTCCATATATGATGGGCCAAATCTCCTTGAGTGAGAATATGATTAATGTAATCCCCCTTAGGATTAGCGCAGCAGTGACACATTGAAACCAAGGGAATACCTCTACGCATGCAAGCATAATCAGTGGGAAGGCCATTGTGAAGAGATCGCCAAAGAAAAACAGAGATCTTAATGGGAATATGTTTATGCCAACATGAAGTGGAAACCATACTTTTAGGGCGGGAGGATATGATTTCTTTCCAAGCCGAAGAGATCGAAAATTTACCTGACGAAGATGGGGACCAACAAATCTGATCCTTGTCATTCGAAAGGTGAATATGATTATCTTCAATGGCTCTAAGAAGAGGAATACCAAAATTATCCACAATATAATTCTGTCTCGGCCGCCCATGTAAGAAAAGAGACGATACCTCAACGTGTTCTTGAAGTAAACCAGCCACAATAAAGCCAAGCCAATTTTCATGGATAGAAATGGATCCTTCACCAACCCCCCAATTAATTCTAGGTTCCACTAAGTCTTTAGCACCAAGCATACGCCTCCAAACGTGAGAATCAATGGATCTAGGGGCAGCATCCATAGGATGTGTTCCATCACAATATTTAGCTAGGAGAAACTCAGTCCATAAAGAAGAAGATCCCCGAAGCCTCCACCATAATTTCATAGCGAAAGAAAGAGAAATGTCCTCAAACCGCCTTAAGCCAAGACCCCCTTCATCAGTTGGCCAATACATATGGTGATAAGCTACCCAGTGACATTTATTTTCTCCATCAATCCCACTCCAGAAGAATCTAGCAATCAGCCCGTACAAGGCTTTAATAATACCCTTGGGAGGTTCCATTAAAGCAATGTAATAAAGAGGGATAGATTGAAGACAAGCCTTTATAAGAGTGAGTTTTGCACCAAAAGAAAGAAGTTTACCGCGCCAAGAATGAAGCCTATCTTCCATTTTCCGAATAATAGGCTGAAAAAAGCTGTTTTTCTTGCGACCAACGTAGAGGGGGCAGCCCAAATAAATGATTGGAAGCTCCTTCTTGATGAAACCAGTTGTATGAGCAATAATAGAGTCTCGAGCTGCATCATGTTTTCCCGTAACAAAGCAAGATTTCGAGGCGTTGATAAGTTGACCCGAGAAAGCTTGGTACCATTCCATGCACCTCATATGAAGATCAAGGGAATCTCTACTCCCGTTACAGAAAATCATCACATCATCAGCATAGGCAAGGTGTGATATGACTGGAACATTAGGATGGGTTGTATGATAACTATGATTCTAAAATCTGCTATGTAAGAGATTGATACCACGGCTAAGCACTTCAGCCATATTAATGAATAAGGTAGGCGAGATAGGATCACCTTGGCGAAGACCCCTTGTAGAGTGAAAGAAACCACAGCTTTCTCCATTAACAAGGATGGAGTACCAACAAGAAGAAATGCATCTGTAGATAATATCAATCCACACCTCAGAAAAACCAAATCGCCGGAGGACCTTGACCAAAGCAAACCAAGAGACACGATCGTAAGCCTTCGACATATCCAGCTTTAGAACAACATTAGATCCCCGGACCTTCTTAGTAAGGGAACTAAACATTTCTTGTGCAAGGAGAGCATTATCATGGATGAGACGGCCTTGAACAAAACCACTTTGTTGAGGAGAAATAATCCGAGGCAGAATATTAGCTAATCTTCGAGTCATAAGCTTGGTGATGATTTTATTCGAGAAGTTGCAAAGACTAATGGGACGCATCTCCCAAAGTTAGTGGGTGCTTCCACCTTTGGAATGAGCACAACAATAGTACTCGTCCAACTTCGAGGCATAGGGAAACCCGAGAAGAAATCCCCAATAGCTAAGAATAAGTCCTCCTTAATGATGTGCCAACACACTTTATAAAATTCTCCTGTAAATCCGTCGGGTCCAGCTGCACTTATGGCGCTCATACTCAATATAGTCTCAAAAATATCTTCCCTCGATGGAATGGCTGAAAGGGCATTGTTATCTTCCTCATTGATAATCCGAGGGATGACATGTAGCAGGTCATCAGAGGGAATATCATGAGGAGCAGTGAGGAAAGAAGAGAAAAAATTAACCGCCTCATTTTGAATGTCATCCTTGGAAGTTACCCAATCCCCATTTGTATTACGAATACGATGGATATGTAATTTCTGTCTCTTTTTCTTCACACACGCATGAAAATAAGAAGTGTTACGATCCCCATCCTTAATCCATGAAAGATTTGCCCTTTGTTTCCAGAAATCATCTTCAATTTTTAACCGATATGTAAGGTTTGCTTGGGCCAACTGAAGATCCGCTCTATTCTCTTCTGTAGGGGTTTGTTGGTAAACGAACTCTTTTGCAGCAACCTCATTTTCAGCCATCACCACTTGTTGATCAATCCTACCAAAGTGTAAAAGTTTGGGTTGGGGGTGCAACACGAGGACTTCGCAGGGGGTCACCTATCCTAGTAATAAAATTTTGGGTTGGGGCACCAACACTAACATGTAGTGCTCTTATAACGGTGCTGGAACGCCTGGGTTTCCCCAAGAAACACCATTTGTATTAATCTTTACAACATTACTAGGGGGAATTTCCCATTTAACCAATCTGGTAGGACGGGTAGTGTTACTCTTTATCTCCAACTTAAAATAATCCATTAAATAATTCTCACCACTCCGCAGAGCAAAAGATAGATAAAATGCAGCAGCAATGTCAGTAACATGCAAGCGAACCTTGTGAATAATTTGAAGTGGTCTCATATTTTCCCCATCAAAATGACTCTTATTTCTAGCAATCCATAATTCCCAAGTAATGAGAGCTGGAAGGATACCAAATAACCAAGAAGATATACTAGATTTAGGGTGACTAATACCATACCACCAGCACAAAAGTGCTTGATTAATACTACCATTGAATATATTAACACCACAAAGGGAGCTGAAATGAGACCAAACCTGATTTGCAAATTGCTCCAAAACCACATTAAAATCTCCTATAACCATCCAGGGAACTTCAGTCTCACTAATAGCCATAAGATCTTCCCATAAAGAAATCCGAGTTAACCTATTTCAACTTACATGAACAAAGGAAACCCAAACTGTTTCACTCCAGAGAGGGTGAGATATTTGAAGAGTAATAGCTTGTAAGGAGTCATGAATAATATCACATTTCAGCCCATGCTTCCAGACTACCCAAATCCTATTATTAGTATTTGCAACTCCATCATCACAGCCAATCCTCCAAATTAGAGTGTCCAAAGAATGAATATCTGATTTTGGTTCATAAATAGCCATCAAAGAAAGAGAAAACGAGCGAAATAAACGCTTAATTCTTCTAGTCATGGCATTATTTGCAACACCATAGGCATTCCAACTTAAGAAACCTACCATTAAAAAACAGACTAGAGAGAGTAAAAGGGAGAATGACTCACATATTCTGAGACAAAAGAATAGGGCTTATACCAGCCCTTTGAGTGATAGCCTTATCTTTCTTGTTTCTAGACTAAACCATAGTGAACCCATCATCATCTACATTGTTCTTAGAATTACTGGCCTTATAGGCCGAATGCAATTCCTTAACATGTTCAGTAGAAGTAACTCTAGGAGCTCTTGGAGAAAGATTCAAGGATCCCTCCATTTTATTTGAGGAAGACTTAGGAGTAGAAATAGCTGGGAGCATAGCCGTGTCATCGCTTAATTGCACTCTTAGCTTGGTTAAATCTTGTTTAGCAGGAATATCTGTCCTATTCTCATCAATAGGACCCTTGTATTTGGATAAAGCATCATTCACCATCTTAGGAATAACAAGACCACGTTTTACCGTCCATGGGAAGGTTGTTGCCATCTTATTCTCCTTGTTGTGTTTAGAGGGGTCATTACTCTCCCCTCCCTTAGTAACCACCTTATTATCAGCTTCCATTTCCCCCTTCTGACCAGCCGCAGATGTACCAGCTTTATCATTCCCTTTTTTTTGACTCACATTTGTATCCTTCTTTTGGTCGCCAAGCTTTGGATTTGCCTTTCTACAGTTTGAGATATCATGCCCAAACATTAGGCAATGCTTACAATACTTGGGAAGGTTATCATATTCAACTTTTTGATAGAAACTTGGGCATGCGTCACCACAATCCACAAACATTTTCATTTGGAAGCTTTTTCATGGCATCAACTTTAATCAAAACCTTTGCCACGCTGGGCCAAGACAATTCAGCCGTGGATTTGTCAATAGAGAGCGGAGTACCAATCATATTACCTAATGAAAAAAATAAAGGACTTGTTGAACAAATGGATAGGCAAACCAGGAAGCCCTACCCAAACAGGCACAATAGACGATTCTTGTTCAGGTCACCACGCGGGAGACCAAGCTAGAGTTCTCATAGGAAAACGAGAGACGTACCAAACATATTTCATAAAGAGCCTTTGGTAATCTACTTCAGTTGTGAGTTGAATCAGAATATGACGTGCATCAAGATTTCCAATTTTATACTGCCCTTTCAATTGAAATTTTGCAAAACAAAGACGAGCCTCCTCCATGGTAGGGCGGCCATGCATGAATTTCCCAACAAGAGTGTATGTGAATGGTTTGGTAAAAGCATCAATAATTTCCTTTGAAAGTTTTATTGTAGGAATACCTTTATGATTACCAGTAGAAATAGAAGCTGATTGGGATTCCATAGCTCCATTATTGGTAAAAAGATCTGCAAAGGATTTAGGGTTTACTTGTGGCGGCGGCGCATATGTGGTATTTTTGGATATGGGGATTTCATGAGCAGAGGTATTAGTTGCCAAGGTAGAAGGGACGTGGGATTGATTCCCTTGTCCAGAAGAATTTTGGATCGTGCTTGCAATAGGCGATGGATTTTGAGGGACCGCAAACGAAGATGTGTTAGGGTTAACAGGGGCATAGGAATTAGGGTTTCTAAAATAAGCAGATGTCGGTGCATATGGGTTTGCATGTGAAGAATTCAATGAAGAAAAGAACGTTGTCGGAGAAGCCATCAATCCGACGGGAAACCCTAGGGATACACCATAGGGTAAAACGGAGAAGAGACACACACAAGTCGCACCTTTAGTGCGTGTTTCTAACCTTTTCATACTCTTTACGGGGGGATGACATTGTTATCAGTTCTCTAACCTTTTCTATATCGGCTTCGAACTTCTGTCCTAACTTGTAACCTAAAGCCTTTGCTTGGACCGTCCCGAAACTGCACATGGTTGGGTCGAGGGGGAATTTCTTCTTAGCACATTAAAAAGCTTCCACAAGTCTTCGATATGTCGGCCATAAGGTCTCTTTGAGTGCATCACAAGGTCTTCTATGTAGATGTCTGTATCTATTTGCGTTGCTGTTGGCACACGGTAGGAAACGCCAATGCCTTTCCATTCTAGAAGTTGGTTGGCGTGACAATAGGTGTCCCATGGGGTCCAAAAAATCACCTTCTCATCTATCTCGGTTGCAGACAGTATCCGATTCCGTCCAGGGAAGCCGTCGATGAATGATCGTACCTCTCGGTCTTCGGTCGTCTCTAGTAGTGATTCTACGATGAATGATCTACGTCTCTGAAGATATCGAGCCTTTCTGTAGTTTCTCGTTGTGGTCGAACCAAGGTTCTGCAAACTCGAAGTTCGAGTATTCTTTGCCTTCCTTAACATAGTAAATGTTGAGGGAGACAAGGCAAGGTGGCATATCAGGCTTCTTATAGGGTAATTGCTTCTTCTTGAGTGACTCAATCCGCTTTTATTCTGCTTTGTTTGCGGGAGTGAGTGTGTACCCTAGGCCAAACAGACCTCTGTGGCCTACTTCTTTAGTTAAGCTTGCGGGTCCTTACAGGATTTTACCTAGCCCCAGCCCCAGTATGAAGCCCATGTTTTAAAGTATCTTGACCACAGGCAGCACCTTGTTGGATGTTTTGGTGAGGTCTTCCTTGCAAATTTGAGCTTAGGCCACAATCTCGAAGCCGCTGAAGAGGCTGCAGTATTCATCATGCTGAATCTGTAATACTGGCACTCCTTTCATTTCTGTATCTTGAGCTATTACCAAATCACTGTAGATGACTGTCAACTCATTTCCTGACTGGAATTTGACACAGTGGTGTAGAGAGGACGGGACGGCGCTTGGCTTATGGAGCCATGGTCGGCCTAACAAGAGAGTGAATGTGGATGGTATGTCAATCACTTGGAAGTTCGTGGGTAAGGTTTGAGTCCTGACAGTGATGGGAAGAGTAATGATTCCTAGGACTGATCTACAAGTCGAGTCATAGGCCTTGATGGTCTGTTTGGACGGCCTTAAGCTAGTTGCACTGACACCTGTGAATACCCCTTTCCGAATGCGGGCGACGCATGGGAAGTCTTTTATTATTTATCTTAATTTATCTTTTCTATGGGATTAGGATATTTAAATTGGCATTTAACTTATTACGAGTTGCCACGCCGTTTTATTGAGCGAAAACTTTGAGAAAAGCTAACAGAGAGGGTTCGGGGGTCATGTTACGATAAGAGAAAAATATAACAGTAATCACTCCTATCGCCCGATAGATCGGACTTTCTATCATGATAAATGTGTGAGTAGTGTGTTTATGTTAGTGATTTTGACCGGATCCGAAGATTGCCTACGTTCCTCTCGTATGAGAAGCTCAGGTCGACGTACTTCGCACATAATCAGAATAGGGAGAAGAAGTGGGATCATGCACGATGATGGGGGAGGAGAAAGAATCATACAAGATGATCACATCCTAGAATTATGATTATACCATCAATAGGATCAATGTGTAGTCATCATATTCATCATAGGAGAGTTAATGATCATGGGAATATTTACCTAAAGTTTAGGGTTTAGAAGTAGTTCCTAGATCTTGTCGATCATCATCGGCTATGCATATAAATAGGGATTACAATCCTAGATCTAGTATGTTACGCATGTATAAGTCGTAGATCTAGCATAATAATAAGAACATCATGAACATGTATGAACAAACACATAAACATGAAGATTGCTACCCTAGATATAGAGCATAATATGAATTCTAGTTAAGAACCTGAAGAACACATTATGAATCATATGAATATGAATGTATAAACATCATGAAAACATGCATAAATCAGATCTACACTAGTAAACCTATTCATAGAAAGGTTGTGAATGAGTTTTCGGACATGATGCAATTTTCTGGTTTGATGGATGCTGGTTTTTTAGGGAACAAATTCACTTGGGTTAATAAACCGAGAGATCGTAATGGGAATTGGTTACATGATAAAGAAGAGATTCAAGATGAGGCTGTTTCATTCTTTTCGGATCAGCTTCAATCTTCCCATGATAATCCTAATGATGATATTCTGGAGGTAATTCCGAGGCTGATCAATGATGCATGTTATGCTTACGGCTGTTCCGTCTTTAGAGGATATAAAAGAGGTTATTTGGTCCATGAATGGACAAAGTGCTGCTGGTCTGGATGGTTTTACTGGAGCTTTTTACAAAGGCTGTTGGGACATTATTAAGGATGATTTTCATAGAGCTATTATGGAGTTTTTTGCTGGATTCCCAATGCCGATGAGCTGAACTTCGACTCTTATTGTCCTTATTCCTAAATTTGATGCTCCTACTTCTTTTACGGAGATGAGACCCATTAGTTTATGCAATTTTTCTAATAAAATAATTATAAACTTCTTAACTCCCGGTTAGCTCCAATTCTTACAAGAATTATTTCTTTGCAGCAAAGTGGGTTTGTGAAAGGGCATTTGATCCATGAAAATATCCTTTTGGCTCAAGAGCTTATGCATTCGCTTCGAAAAAAGGTGAGAGGTTCTAATGTTAGTCTTAAGCTAGACATGGCTAAAGCCTATGATCGTATCTCTTGGTTTTCTTTGATTAAAGTGATGAGAAGGTTTGGATTTTCTGAAGTATGGAATGACTTGATCTATCGATGCATTTCTTCTTGCTAGTTTTCGGTTCTTGTAAATGGGGAAAGTTTTGGTTTTTTTCACTCCTCTCGTGGTCTTCGACAAGGAGATCCTATGTCTCCTACTCTTTTCATTATTTCAGCCGAGGTGTTGAGTAGGGTCTTAACCAGCTTCATTCTGATTATCCTCAATATAGATATCGGGCTCACATCCACACTCCTATGATTTCTCATCACTCCTATGCTGACGATATTATCATTTTTTGCAATGGTTCCAAAGACTCTTTAGAGGCTCATATGAGATGCTTAAATTGGTATCAAGCTTTTTCGGGTCAGCTTGTAAATATTAGCAAGTCTTGCTTTCTTACCGGCAAACATGATGAGATTAGGGATGAAATTATTGAGGAAGCTACATCCTTTGAAAAGAAATCTCTCCCTATCAGCTATCTTGGTTGTCCTCTTTATGTTGGGAGGAAAAAAGTTGCCCTTTTTGATACGGTTCTTCAAAAAATGGCTGCCCGGCTTGCTAATTGGCAAGGAAAGATTCTTTCCTTTAGTGCTAAGCTCACTCTTATTCAATCCTGTTTGCAAGCTATACCTCTTTATTATATTTCTTTGGTGGACCCTCCTAAGAGTGTTATCCAATCTATATACCGTCTTATTGCAAACTTCTTTTGGTGTAATGAAGAGGGTCCGTCCAAATGTCATTGGGTTAGAAGGGACTTGATGTTTTGGCCTACTTGTGAAGGTGGTTTGGGCCTTCGTCATTTTGAGGATATTTCTATGGCTTTTGCTATGAAGCTTTGGTGGCGCTTTATAAGTACTCCTTCTTTATGGTCTGAGTTTATGCTTGACAAGTATTGTTTTGGTACTCATCATATGGATGCGGACAAACCTACTTATGCTTCTCATACTTGGTGTTGTATGCTTCAAGGTAAAACTATTGTTGAAGATCATATTGCTTGGAGGATTGGTAGAGGGGCTGTCTCTATTCACGAGAAATGGATGGAGGGACCTCGACTTAATCTCCCAGGTAATCATATTGAATTTTCTTCTTTGTTTTGTGATTCTTATGGGCTGGATGTCCTCCATATTATTCAAAATCAGAATATTTTCCTCTCGGATATGCCAGATTGTATATATTGGATTCCTTCTTCTAAAGGTCAGTTTACTCTTTCCTTGGCATGGCAAGTGTGTAGAGTGGCTAATGCTCGGAGTTTAATCTTTGAATATTGCTGGAATAAACATGTCCCTTTGAAAATCTCAATCTTTCTTTGGCGAATGTTATATAACGGCCTTCCTACTGATTTGGCTATTCAGTCTCGGGGTATATCCCTTGCCTCGTCTTGTGTTTGTTGTTCTTCTTATTCCATGGAGGACATTATGTATCTTTTTTCTCACAGTCAAGTGGCCTTTGAGACTTGGGATTGGTTCTCTAGGCTGTTTGGTGTTCGTATATTTTACCATAGTGTTAAAACTATTCTTGCGAGTTGGTGGTTCAACATGGCTGTGGGGAAAAATAAGGAGATTATTTGGCTTTGTCGTGTTCTCCCTTGCTTTATCTTATGGGAGTTATGGAAGAGTCGAAATAAAGCCAGATTCGAAAATATTCTCATGTCTTCTTCAGCGATTATCCGGGCTGTTTTTGAGCAGATTGGTTCCATTGTTAAGGCCTACAGTTTGAGTTTTCCTTGTTCTGATATAGAAGCTCCTATTTTTCAATCCTTTAAAATTCCTATGGCTGTTCATAGCTCTCGGCTAATGAGGTTTGTTCATTGGAAAGCTCCTAGGTCTGAAATTCTCAAGCTTAATACGGATGGGGCTGCAAAAGGGAATCCGGATATAATCTCTGGAGGTGGTATTTTCAGAAATAGGAAAGGTAAGTTGTTGTTTGCCTACTCTAAATTCTATGGTCATGGTTCAAATATGATTGCTGAAGCTAAGGCTGTTTTGGATGGGCTTCTTTATGCATCTCAGTTTGGCATTTCATCTCTTTGGTTGGAAATCGACTCAGAAGTTCTTTTGAATGTGCTCATCCAAGACTATCATATACCTTGGAGTATTTGGTATGAGGTTGTTCATATTAAAAGGCTTATTTCTCAGATTGGAGTTAGAGTTACACATATCCTTCGAGAAGGAAATCAGGTCGCAGATGGTTTGGCTGATGTTGCTGCGGTTTCGAGAGCAAACTCAGAGTATTTTTCTTTTAGTGACCTCCCTTACTCTTGCAAAGGTGCCTATATCTTAGATAGTGCTGCTATCCCTTATGTTAGAACTTAGTTTATGATGGCTAGATTTTTATATTTCTTATTCTTGATGTATGGTAGTATCCCCTCCCACTTTTGTAGAGGTCCATCCGTCTTGTGTTTGGCCTCCTCCCTTAGTTTCTTTTTGTTGGTGGTTAAGGCCGTAATGTCCCCCACTATTATGTATTTTATTTTTAATCAATAAAATCTAGGGAGGTACCGTCCTCCTTTCCCAAAAAAAAAAAAAAAAAAAAAAAATCTACACTAGTAAAACATAGAAAACCTCACCAATCTTGACAAGAACGAAGCCGAATCTTGGACGTGGATTCGCCGGACCTTCGGGATTGCTAGAAAGGCTTGGGGAGAGAGTTCTATCGTTAGTTTCGACTCTGGAACTCGGAGGAGAGAATTGTGTGTCGAAATTATGTACCGAGGTCACCTATTTATAGGGGTTTTGGTCCATAAACACTGGCCGCCCGACCAACCGTGGAGGTTGGTGTGGTTCCCAAGGTTGCGATCAGAACTGGACTCTGGAGAACGTCTATCTTCGAAGATAATCTGATCAGGTGTAAATATCTTCTTATCTAGGCTTTTTGAGAAATTCTGGATAAGTCCTGCGCAGCTCGTAAATACCTGTGAGGTCCCTGTGAGTTCTGGAATGCCTAACAACTCATTTTTTAAGCCGGGTACTAACAGTAGCCCCTCGGCGATGCTTCTTGCAAGGCATGGAGGGTCGTCGATTAAGAAAGGAACCGATCTAAAACATGAGTTACATATCGGGGGAGAGAGGTAAGAAGGTGACCAGGTTGGTCGAGCGGCTGAACCTTTTGTTTTTTTTTTTTGGCGAAAAGAGGACGGTACCTCCCTAGATTTTATTAATAATGAAAATGAAATACAAACATGGTGGGGGACGTGACCACCTCAACCACGAAGGAAAAAAAAAAGGGGGGGGGGAGGCCTGACACAACTTGTAAGGTCCTCTACAATAGGGGGAGGGGGTCCTACAAAAAAAAAACAAGTAAATGATACAAAAATCTGGCCATAAAGGGCTATATCCAAATAGAAGGGGTTCCAGGTTTATCAAGGATGTAGGCACCTTGGGAAGGTCAACATAAGCATAGAAGAAATGGTGAGATTTAGAATTTGCCGCCACGTTTGCTAAGCCATCAGCTACTTTATTACCCTCCTGGAGAATGTGAGTAAATCAAACTTCAATGGAATTCAGCAAGTAATGAATCTTTTGAATGATATACCGGATGCGCCAAGGAATATTATACAATTTGGTGATGATCTTCAAAAGGGCTTCTGTTTTTTTTTTTTTTTTCTGGCGAAAAGAGGACGGTACCTCCCTAGATTTTATTAGCAATAAAGAAAATTACAACTATGGTGGGGGACATGACAACCTTAACCACCAGAAAAAATCCTAAGGGGAAGGTCTTACACAAGTTGTAAGAACCTTTACAATATAAGGAGGGGTGGCTACAAAATAAAGAGAATAATAAATATAAGAATCTAGCCATCTAAAAAACAGAACATTAAAGTCTAAGAAAAGGCACTTGAGCTTCTGAATCTACCTCTATCCAAAGGTTAGAAATTCCAAAAATAGTGGCAAACTCCAAACCATTTAGGACAGCCAAAGCCTCGGATCACATGTTTGTTTCTTCTCCATAGTATTTGCTAAAGGCAAAGATAATCTCACCCAGTTCATTTCTAAAGATACCCCCACCTGAGGCAGTTCCCGGATTGCCACGGGACACCCCATCTGTGTTAAGTTTATAGCGGGAGGCTTCCATACAACTTTTTGGCAGCTTGGAGATTTTTTCAGAGGAGTTTTTATCTTGAAAATGTCCCGAATATAAGAATCAATAGTAGAAGATTCAACGTGAATATTAAAGTCAGCCACAATGTTAATAACATTTTCAATCACCAAATTGATAAGATCCTGGGCAGAATAAAGCTTTTCCTCAAAAATCCATTTATTTCTGACTTTCCAAATGTGCCATAAAATAATGCAAGGGAGAACAGCACATGTCCATTTGATAACAGGACTAGCATTTTTGGCAGGGGCAAGCCACCAAGAATTCAGAAGTTGATGAATAGAACCATGTCTAATAACAATTCCCAATCAGTTAGCAAAGTAATTCCAAGCAAAAGAGGCGTACATACCATCTCCAAAAAGGTGCGGAATAGATTCAGAAGACGGGTTGTTGCAGCACATACATTTGGAGGCTAAATGAATTCCTTTACTTTGAATATTAGCATCCGTGGGAATTCCATTATGAAGCAATCTCCAAGCAAGAATAGACATCTTCAAAGGGATATGAGTATGCCAAATGGACTTGAAAGCAATATCTCTTGGTTGCGACACTCCATCCAAGCTGATTTAGTAGGGAAGATTCCCGAAATAGTGGGCTGCTAGATAATAGAATCCGGCATGTTATGAAGAGTCACATTCTGGTCAATGAGCATTGAGTGTAGCTGGTACCCAAACTGTTGCTGGATATACAAAGTTCTTGGAAGAGAATTTTCAAAGAGGGTATAAACCTGATGGTGTTCATGGGGGAGAGGAGGACGAGGGCCATCCAACCAACGCTCATGTATAGAAATCAACCCATTACCCACACGCCAACCAATCCGAGCTTCCATGATATCTTTAACCCCAAGCATCCTCTTCCAAATATGGGATGCAAAAGAAGTAGGGACTGCATCAATTGGATGAATTTCGAAGCAGTATTACCTCAACATAAATTTAGACCAAAGAGAAGGGAATCCTCGTAAACGCCACCAAAGTTTCATGGAAAAGGATGTAGAAATATCTTCAAATTTCCGAAATCCTAGGCCACCCTCGTCCTTAGGATAACTCAGTTTTGTTCCATCCTATCCAATGACACTTTTTCTGTCCCTCCGAACCACTCCAATTTTTTTTTATGATAAGACGTTGCATAGCTGAAATAGTACCTTTAAGAGGGTCCAAGATAGACATATAATATAGGGGAATGGACTGAAGGCAAGAGTTAATAAGAGTCACCTTTGCACCATAAGATAACAGTTTCCCTTGCCAAGTGGCCAATCTATTTTCCATCTTCCGAAGGACCGACGAGAAAATACTAAGCTTTTTGTGACCAATATAGACGGGGAAGCCAAGGTAGGACATAGGAAGATCCATTTTCTGAAAACCTGTAGCATCCGAAATGATAGCATCTCTAATAGGGTCCATCTTCCCCATAACAAAACAAGATTTGCCTATGCTGAACCTTTGTCAGGCTACCAACGTATCCTAAGGGGAATCAAGCCAGTCGTAGTTCGTGCTTTGTGGGAGAAATGAGACATCATCTTCCGCTGGGGATAGGATCCTGTACGAAGAGGAACATTCATAGGGGGGGAGAGAGAAAGAAACGAGACATCAGCTCCTGCTGAGGATAACTATCCTAAGGACACTATCATGTATGAAGACTGAACACTCGTTAAGGACAAATAGAATCGTTGTTCGGACTCTACTGGGGAAAGAAGGCAAAGCCATACGCACGGCGCGAGAAAAAGACTCAAGAATCAAGAAAAAAATTAGGGATGGATTCTGACTTCTTATGGAGCGCGCGTATTAAAAAATGTGTCCGAAGACACTAACAATAGCAACTGAAATCATGTCCAGAGACAACAGCAACTTATGCCAAAAACATGAAACACACAGGTTACGAAGAAGAAATCTTACAGGGCGCGTGAATAAAATAATTTCTCGACAAACTACGGTATATAGAGATGCTAAAACCTCAGGATCGCAGGATTCGATTATAACAGGATGCATGTATCTTTGGATCGATTCTGTTATTAATAATATGTGTAACGGTTCCTTAACCTGCATCAAGATTTATAGGGGTTCCTCAACCTGCATTACTCTCGTTGGGGAAAATAAATTGATTTGGTAATTTATAGAGGTCTTCCGGACTGAAGTTTATTAAATTTGGAGTTTATAGTGGTCTTCCGGGCTGAAGTTTATTAAGTTTGACTAAGGGCGTCAATTTTTGGATTAATATTAAGCTGGAGGGGCTAAAATGAAAATTTCGGCACCTGGAGGAGTATGTGGCCGCATGGCCAGTCCTTCTGATTGGCTGGATTTCGAGCACAAGGATAATTGAAGAGCGCGCGAGGGAGGGCTGAGATCGTGCCACGTCATCCTGGAGACACTGGTCGTGCGGTCAATCCTTCTGATGGACAGACCCTACAAACAGTCGCCGGCTGTTCCCTTCTTCTTCACTTTTCTTCACTCTCTGCCGGGCAAAGAGAAAGAGAGAGAATAGAGATTTTGAGAGGGATAACCACTATTGTTGAGTGATTTTCGCGCATTTTAGTGATGGATTTTCAATTTCTCTTTGGTGCGGCGCAATTTCTTGAGCAGGGCGAAGTCGCGGAGCCACCCCATCATGAGGAGCAACATCAACAACGGGGAGAATGCCAGCTAGGAACTTCCATCCCCATGAATGACATTTTGTCATGGGACAACACTTCGAGCTATACGTGGGACCCGACAAGCACTGGTTCGGAGGGCAAATAATGGAGACGAAAGAAGTGAGTATCCTGTTTTTCATCGCTTTTGGGTATTTTGTGTCTTTTATTCATACTTATCGTATTATTTAAGACTGTCTAATTAATTAATCATTGTAGATTATTTAATTTCTGGATTTGTTGATTGTTTTGGGGATGGCAAATATATGCGCAAATTAATAAATAAAGCATGCATGTACTCTTTAAATATAACACTTAGAATATAGTTGGTATTTAATTGCTAGTTGGTAGCGTACTTTTGCTGTGTTTACCTGTAGAGAATGAAATCTCGGGGGTCCACCAAGTTGATGGCGGAGGTATGGGATATGCTACCACCGGGAGGTGTAGTGAAGGAGAGGATCTGAGCTCTGGGCTTTGGTCCATTTTTTGATGCTGTGCTGGCTATCGGGGGGACCCAGAAGGTGATGGGTCTGGTGTAGACTATGCGGGAGTACTGGTGGGACACCACACATTCGTTCCATTTCAGTTGGGGAGAGGTGACTATTACTCCCACCGATTTTGCTGCTATTACTGGGTTGCAGACTTGCAGTTCATTGATATGAACCTTCCATTTGATGAGGCTTTGTCCGAGGATCCGCAGCGTCAGGCTGGCTTGATAGGGATGCATTTGGGCCGAGGTATGAAGGGGAACGGCTTTGAGGCGGGCAGTTTTAGGACTTTGCTTGATGGAGCCATTCAGGGCTTCGTGGAGGGTGTCAGCGACACTGACTGTCTGGTACGGGCTATCTTGTGGTATAGTCTGACGCAGACTCTGTTCCCGAGTGTTGGCACTTTCTGTCGGTTTTCTTTGTTGGGTGCTCTAGCTGATTTGGAGCAGGCAATCCGGGTCTCTTGGGGCAGATCCGGGCTAGTGGAGATGTACAAAGCCCTTGATTTTTGCTCGAGGTTCAGTACCTCATCTTTCGAATGTTTCCAGTTTGCCTTCGAGGTACATTTTTTACTCACTCTTTTACTCCATATTTGTCCTTCGTTTACAACTGTATAGACTGAAATACTGCTTTTCCACAGGTGTGGACTTATGAGTTTTTCCACATTGCTCCCTTTGGTGTGCAAGGGAAGGAGGTCCCAGTGATGAGATTGTGGGCGAAGAGGAACCGGGTGGAGGGCCATGGCAAGGCCAGAAAGACACCCGATTTGGAGGTCTTTGCTGCGAGGCTGTAGGGCCCATTGCATGAGGATTTCCAGTTTTTCCCTTGGTCGGATAGAGTGCTAGCAGGAGTAGGCTTTGCCTCAGAGTTTACTACCTCTCAGTGCTTTCTGGTGGGTTTGATTGGGGACGCCATGTATATAGGCGAGAAGGTTTGCAAGCAGCACAGTGCGCAGCCTATTGTATGGGCTCCGAGTGAGCCGCCTCGGAACATGCTTTATCCCGCTAGGATCCAGGCGAGCGGTGATTATTTCGTGAGGACTCCAGCTAGTCAGTACCAGAGTGGTTGTGTAGACACCCCGCCTTGGACCTCTCACCCCGATTGCATACAAAGTATTTTTGTTTAACTTATTTTCATTAATTTCTGTTACTGCGGTTAAGTTCCTAACTGATTCCGTTAGTTTTGGACTAAACTGCATAACAGAGTTAACTTTTAGGGTCATTCTGTCATTCTGTCATTTTTCACCTGCGGGCGCTTCCGGCACTGCCAGTGAGCCGCACGCGCGTCCCGCCCCAAAAGCCGGACCCGCGCGCTTCCCACTTTGGGAGTAACGGATTGCACCTTATTTTCCTCCCTTTTCTTATTTACAAACATCTTTTCTTGATCACAAACAACCCTTTTTACATCCACATTCATTCCCCCTTTTCTCATTAACTCACAATCCCAAATTCTAAGCCTTTTCCCAAAAACTAATATTTCTTTCATTTATTATTTGATTTTTTTTATTTCTTTTATTTTTCTTTTATTCATTTATCTTATTTGTGATTGGCCCATTCCATTTCACATGGATGACCAATTTCCCTCCAACATTTCCCTCTCTTTTTTACCTATAAAAACCATCATCTCCTACCTTGGAAAAGGACCCAATTTTTGAGACTTGAACAAAAACTCTACACAAATCATCTCAACAATCTTTCTCTACAAAATACTACACAAAGTGTTTGCACAACATTTTCTCTACAACAACACCATTTTCAAGTCCAAGTTTGAAGTCCTCTTTCCTAAGGTACAACATCTCCTTTCTTCTCTTATTTTATTTGTCTAGTCTTACTAGTATGCAATCTCCATAAAAAGGGATACAACCAAAAGACCACTTCACTATTGAAGTTTGGCCAAGGTTACATCCCAACATTCCAAACTTCATTTAATTTATATTTCATTTCTTAATGTAATCATTTAGCACTAGTCCAACATGTAACTATTTAGCATTAAATTAATAAAATCATTCTTTTCCCCTTTTTCTTTACATTATAATTGTTAGCATTGTTAATAAATTGAAGGACATTTAGCATTAGAACACCAATAGTAGCAAGACCCGCGTAAGCGGGGCGGAGTGGGTGTTTAAGTACTTCCCACTCCGTCACCTAACCCCCGAACCCTTCTCTCCCGAATCTCTGGTTTTGTACATAAATTAGGCTATTTCTAGGTTTTTCTTATGTTCCTTTAAAAACATAGGTGGCGACTCTAAACAATCTAAAACAAGTTAGACATCCTAGGATAATTCACCGCTCTAGCCAAGCTGTGGTTCTCCGGGGTATCTACAGTGGCGACTCTGCTGGGGATGAATTTAGAGGGTTAAACTTGCGTTTCTTACTTTTGGTGTTCTTTTATTTATTTTCTGGGCGTTCTGGTGTAAAAGGTGGGAAGCGTGCGCTTTTGGCCTTCTTGGCCTAAGGCGCGCGCCTCCGACCCAATACACCAGAATCGCCCGCTTTTCATTATGTCCTTCAATTGCATGTTATTTTTGCTAACAATTCTTGTAGGGGAAAAGTACAATTTTTTAGGGTCAAGGCAATCCCTTGAACCCGTCAGTTTGCAGGTATGCCCAGAATCGGGCGCCTTTGTCCAACAGTCTCAAATGCGCGCGCCTCCCGCTCTGTATCTCAAAAGCGCGCGCATCCCGTTCTTTCCCAGAAAGAATAATAAAAAAAAAAAAAGAAAAAAGAAAATGGTGGAGGGTAGTTGACAACCAATAGGCTGCCATTTCCATGGATGAATATGCTCCTTCCATCTGTGTGTGTGTGTCAGAGTATGTTTAAGTGTGTGCATGTGTGAGTTCTTTTCTTTTTCTTTTTACCTTTTTATTCTTACACTAAAAAAAAAAAAAAAAAAAAAAAGGAACCAAGCAGCCATAACAGCGCCTGTGTGTGTGTGTGCATTGTGTGTGTGTGTCGAGTGTGTGTATTGGGTGTGTAAGTTTTTCTTTTTTTTCTTTTATTTTTACTTGCTTCATTTAAAAAAAAAAAAAATAAATAAAAAAAGGGGAAAGCTAGCTTTGTTCCATGTTTTTAGCTTTTCCAAATCAAAAGAGGGAGTTACATTTTTTATTTTGGGACAAAGCTTTGTACATATTTTTCTCCCTTCCTTTCCTTCCTCCCCAAAATCTTTTGATTTTTCTTTCTTTTCTTTTTTTTTCTTTTCCTTAAAAAATAAAAAAATAATAAAAAAAATAAAAAAAATTGGGGCTGAATCCGAAAATTACAGAATGGTCACTGAACTTCCAGGAAATTACAGTTTGGTCCCTGGATTTCAGAAAAGTGCAGAACAGTCCCTGGACTTCAGAACGGTGCAGAACAGTCCCTGTATTTCAGGAAAGTACAGTTTGGTCCCCAGACTTCAGGAAGTTGCAAATCAGTCCCTGAAACTCAGAAAAGTGCAGTTTTTGCCCTTCTTTCTTTACTTTGACCGGTCATTGGTTGACTCGGAAGTTGTAATAATTTAGGACCATAATTCTCCTCCCTCCTCTCTTTACTTGCACATATTTTCTTTTCTTTTCTTTGGAAAAAAAAAAATGTTTTGTCACATGTTAGACCTCACACTACATGCACATATTCTTATCAATTGCTCACTATCGAGTCGCACAAGTCCAACCCCAAACCCGTCGAGGCCCGTCATAGAAAGTTTCAAGCTCCACTCGACCTTGGCTCTTTCGAAGCGGTAAACCTCAGCCCGTGGCGTAGTTCATGACTACATGCCGGGGGTGACCTTTGAGCCTCATATTCAAGCCGAGCACAAACCACACAATTCTAGTTTAAGGTCTAACACTCCGTGACTCAAGTAGGTTTTCATGTACCGAGATTTCCCTAAACTAATGTCTTCAAATCATACATGCCAATTTGTTGCAATGGACGAAATAAAAACTCCGTCCCCAAAAGTGGTTATTTTGGACGAAAATAAAAATCCGTCCCCGCATGTATGATTTACTACATTAATTTAGTTTAATCCCGTCACATGTAGGTATCACAAGCGTGGTGGAATCCGATGAGTATATGGGACCGCGAGAAGGTCTATATACTAGTGTGACGATTCCATTATTTTTCTAGAAACCTCAAAAAGGACCACGTCCTTCCGACTTTGTAAATAAAAAAAAAAAATAGTCGTTTTTCCTTATGTGGTTGAGTCTTTTTCTTTGTTTGTGGGTTAATTCATCTTATCCAAAAGGTGTTTGTGGGGCCATCCTAAGATCGACCGTGTTCTCTCAATAGGTCCAATGGCTTCAAACGGCAACGACAACGGCATTCCCGTGTCCAACGAAGGGTTATTCCGCATGGTGGAAGCATTGAAAGGGCAAGTTGATACACTAGCCGAGAATGTCCGCCGTAAGGATGATTTATGGCGAGCCCGTTACGAGCATGTGAAAATGGCCCACAAGAAAGAAGTTGCTAAACTCAAGAACCAATTGAAAGGGCTCACGGGTGAAAGAAAGGTCCAAAGCATTGATACCGGTTTGGTCAACACTCTCATGTCCTACATTGACCAAAGGCTTAGTAGGCTAAATTTGCACAAGGGCCCAAACACCGATCTTCATCAAGCTTCTCTCCTCATGAACACAATGGAGGCTCTTCCCGAAAAGTTCAAGATGCCCGATATTGGCAAGTTCAACGGCAACTCTTGCCCCAACACTCATGTCGACTCCTACATTTGGGCCATGCTACCAAAGAAAGTGTCTCCTCAAATAATGGCACAATGCTTCCCGCTTACTCTCGAGGGGGTCGCAAAAGATTGGTATATGGGTCTTCCAGTTTCCACCCGCCTCAATTGGGATGCCGCTATGGTTGCCTTCAAGTCACAATATCAAGGCAACTTCATATTCCGCCCCACCAAGAAGGAATTGGAGAGCACCGTGCAAATGGGTAATGAATCATTTGGGGACTTCTATTGCCGTTGGAATGACAAGCTAGCCGAGATGGTTGATAGGCCTTCCAAGAAGGAACAAATGGACATCTTCTTGAAGTGTTTGAAAATGGACTACCGCACTCATCTTAGTGGGGCTTTTCACTCCAATTTTTCAAGCATGTATAATGCGGGGGTTAGAATTGACGATTTGCTCCGAGAAGTGGCCGAGTCCTCCTATGACACAAGCTTCAACGACAAAGGGTTCCCAAGCAATTACATGGAAGAATGTAGTGACATGGAAGACTACAACGACAATGAGGACTACAACGACATGGGGGATGACGACAACAATCTCCGTTTCTCTTTCTCTACCTAGAAATAGGATAAAAAAAAAAAGGAGAGTCAAAAGTCCTCTTTTGTGTGCATTAATGTTTTCTCTCGTCCCATGTTAATTGTCGAGTCTTCTTATCAAATAAAAGTCGTTCTTGTCCTTATACACTCTTCCAAGTTGTTCGATCTAATTTTTGGCAAAATGATGAAAAAATGTCTAAACAAGTTTTAGAACAAGGCCATCACTTGAACGCCTAGGGGCTAAACATCGACGCCAACATCAACGACGAAGCCAAGACAAACAAGGTGGAGCAACAATCATGAAGAAGTCAAGCAAAGTTTTCAAAGGGGGATTAAAAAAAAAAAAGGAGCTCGCTAGGTTGAAACCATCAAATCAACCTAGGCAAAAGTTAGAGCACACAAAAAAAAAATAAAAAAAAAAAAAAATAATAATAATAATAATAAAATCCCCCTCAATCAAAGAAGATCAACATCATCATCCACCAACAAAGGACGAAGCTACGAAGCAACAATACCATCACGACGAATGTAGAATCCACAAGAACTACGGTGACCTGAGCCTCTACACTGGAGGAACGTAGGCAACCTGCGGGTCCGGTCTCATGCAAGAAAGAAGATATGTTTAGCCCTAGCGCGTTATGGTGATCGGCCTTTATCTCGAACTTGTCAAGACATCTTTGTACGATTCATTTGCCAATGAATTAATCACCTCAAGATTGAACAACTTTCCTAGATTTGGAATCACTTTCCGTTCCTTGTCGAGTCTAGGGACTTCTATTCTTTCTGCATACTCCCAATTTCTTGCAATCAAATTGGGGCTTTCCTTCTCTTCTCTCTTAATGACTTACTTGCCTTCGCGAGTCATTCAATTCAATAAAAAATACATGTCAATACTAGGGACACTTACATAGTCAAGTCAATGTCACTCATCATTAGTGACAAAAGGTCTTCACCGCAAAATCACATGTCTTATCTCCTCAGCTAGAGTCAATGCACACTTCCTCATCAATTGAGTCAAAAAAAAAATAAAAAAAAAATGATGAAGACGCAAAAGAGATGCCCGCTAGATTGAAAACCCGAAAGGGCAGTCTAGGCAAAAAACAGGGTGCGTCATAAAAAAAATGAGAGAGTGAGAGAGAGAAGGGAAAGAGAAATGGAGATCTCTGGCCTCTAAAGAAGACAAGTTCTACATTGAATCTCCTCAGCAAGTCAATTCCCCACCGAATCAACTTTGGGATTGCAAAAGGCTCGACAAGATATAGCACCGTCAAAGGTTGTCTTGGGTTATCGGCATCATTCTCCAGCAGTGTGCATTTTTGGGTTCATGAAAAGAAGGCCCGTGGTAGCCAAGACCCATCCGAGAACGAGCCTATCATAAAAGGGCACGAGGTTGCACAAATAATCCCTAGCTAGTCAATTGGCTTGGGCAACAAATAGCAACAACATGTGTCTCAGTTTTCAAAGCTTCTTCAAGTATGTGGTTCTAATGTACGCCGAAAGGCTCCCGAGAAATGGAGTAGCTCTTGCCATATCTTCTCATGTTTATTCCCTCACACGAGGACGAGTCACTCTTGCTTTACTCAACAAATGGTGACGCCCTAGGGGCTATGTGACTCAAGAACAAGGACTTCTTTTGCTTCACTTGACAATCAATACGCCCTTGAGGCTATGCTCAAAAAAAAAAAAAAAAAAAGATGTGTGAGACTATCCTCAAAGTCTCTCAAAAAGGGATGTCAAAAACGCCCTCTTGTCACGTGTGCCCATGCTCGTTCCTCCAATAAAGGATGGACCTTTCTTGCAATCAATGATGGCACTCTAGGGGCTACGGTCAAGTCTTAAAGGCTCCCTCGGGAAAGAGCAATTAACTCCCCAGCAGTATCCCCAGCCAGGTCATGTGCAACATTGGAAGCTCCCTCAATTCGGCACCGAAGGTCTCAACGGGCTTCGCAATCTACAATCTTTTGGGCTACGGCATTACAATAATTCAAGCAAAGGGCGATATTGGGGCTTCGCGACCGACAGTCTTTTGGGCAACAATACTCTAGCAACGCAATTTGGGAGTAGTCTCCATGAAAGGGATCAAGCTTCAAAGGGTCTCTCAACACTTCAAGTCAAAGGCCTCTTGGTTTTAAATGAAGACTCCGATGTTATGAATGAAGTTGATGATTTTTGTTAGAACTCACAGCGAGATTTTGAAGGAAGTCTTAGAGAAAAGGAAAAAGATTCAATATGCTAAACTCTAATCAAAACAGGGTTATAGCGGGAAATGCCACGGCCAATCCCAATGTTTCTGCAATTCAGCACCCCCTTCTCCAAGATCAAAAGCACAAGGTGTAGCTCAGATAAAGTTGGGCCACAGCACTAGTTGCATCCGAAGATCCGTCATTAGTTCAACTCAAGAAGAGTCAAGCAAGCATACTCATTTGGGACTTTATCACACCAAGACCTTATCCTCCGCGACCTCGACGGCACCGCAAGACATTACTGCATCCTTTGACATAAGCCCTCCGCCATTTGGGTATCAACCACAATGAGGCCATTCATCTCCCCAGTAAGAGAAAGAAGGGGATCTCTATCAAGAATTCTACCCGACGGTACATCCGCTCTCAATGCCGAGCCAATCACAAGATAATTTGGGGCTTTACATTCCACCGTCTTGAAGCTCACAAACAAAAAGTCCATGACATTTGGGGCTTAGAAATTTCTCGAAGCTTGGCATCCATAATCTTCTCTTGGGCTTGCTCACGCCAACAACAAAGGGCGATTTACTCGAATGGGCCAAGAACTGATTTATCTTGGAGCTATGCAAGTCCCTCAAAATTTGGCATCAAAGGCATTCTAGGGGCTTTACAATCAGCAACCCCTCATCTCGGCATCAAAAGCCTTTTGAAGCCCCATAATCGACAAATCTCTTGGGGCTAGACATCAATCTTCGTTGGGCACACCGGCGACAACAGAATTCAAGCGAGGCAATCCGGACTTCGACTGAACATGACTTGATCTTGGGTTGGCTTCACAAGCACACAATGGTTAAAATGGTTCACCCACGAACTAAAAAAAAAAAAAAATCTTTTCCTCACATGTGTGCATATTCTTTCCTTTCTAATCTAAAAAAAAAAAAAAAAAAAAGATTTTTCTTTTTCTTTCTCCTTCTATGTGCAAAAGTATGTGCTTTACTTTGCTTTGCTCCTAGCTTCTCCTCCAGCATTCTCCATCATCCTTGAACTACGCTGGTCTGATTCCCTTAAAGGGATACGTAGGCAGCCTTTGGCACGACCAACCCATCATCCAGAGTACCATCTCGCTAACCCATCATCAAGAGCATTCTCTCATCAACATCCAAAGAATGGACATTCTCCATCAAAGCATCCTCCGTGGACATCAGAAATCCATCTCCAGTCAAGCGGCAATGGTAAGCGAAGGTATGAATACATCCAATGCTTTCCTCAAAATCACACCGCACACAAGATCACTCTCTACATTCTTACTTCTCTCTCATTGCAAGAGTGTTCCAAAATCCCATCACACCACGAGCACAATTTCTCTCTCTTCATTTCACACTTCATGCATCTTCTTGCAAGAACACATATACCTGTCAAGCACACACATAACATGTACCAACAAAAAGTCAACAGCATCCGCTACTCAAGGTACTTCATCCCCACCAGAAAGTGGTCAACCGTGCCCACACCCCACAAAGTCAACAACATAAGCTCCCATGAGCTCCAAGTCGGCAACTCGGTCTATATCGAGACAAGCTCCCATGAGCTCCAAGTCGGCAACTCGGTCCATATCGAGACAAGCTCCCACGAGCTCCAAGTCGGCAACTCGGTCCATATCGAGACAAGCTCCCATGAGCTCCAAGTCGGCAACTCGGTCCATATCGAGACAAGCTCCCATGAGCTCCAAGTCGGCAACTCGGTCCATATTGAGACAAGCTCCCATGAGCTCCAAGTCGGCAACTCGGTCCATATCGAGACAAGCTCCCATGAGCTCCAAGTCGGCCACTCGATCCATATCGAGACAAGCTCCCATGAGCCCCAACTCAACAACTCGGTCCTTATCGAGACAAGCTCCCATGAGCTCCAATACAACACTCCAGCAAAAGACGCTCACACAGGGAGCGCACCCCTATCTCTAGCAATTTCAAATTACTGCTTTCATCGAGTCTTTGCTTTCTTTTCTTTCTTTTTCTTTGTCGATGTCCTCGGCGGGTGTTTTTACTTTCGTGTACGCGTTTTGCTTTGCAATCCACGTTGCCGAGGGGCTCTGTAGACACCCCGCCTTGGACCTCTCACCCCGATTGCATACAAAGTATTTGTATTTAACTTATTTTCATTAATTTCTGTTACTTCGGTTAAGTTCCTAACTGATTCCGTTAGTTTTGGACTAAACTGCATAACAGAGTTAACTTTTAGGGTCATTCTGTCATTCTGTCATTTTTCACCCGCGGGCGCTTCCGGCACTGCCAGTGAGCCGCGCGCGCGTCCCGCCCCAAAAGCCGGACCCGCGCGCTTCCCACTTTGGCAGTAACGGATTGCACCTTATTTCCCTCCCTTTTCTTATTTACAAACATCTTTTCTTGATCACAAACAACCCTTTTTACATCCACATTCATTCCCCCTTTTCTCATTAACTCCCAATCCCAAATTCTAAGCCTTTTCCCAAAAACTAATATTTCTTTCATTTATTATTTGATTTCTTTTATTTCTTTTATTTTTCTTTTATTCATTTATCTTATTTGTGATTGGCCCATTCCATTTCACATGGATGACCAATTTCCCTCCAACCTTTCCCTCTCTTTTTTACCTATAAAAACCATCATCTCCTACCTTGGAAAAGGACCCAATTTTTGAGACTTGAACAAAAACTCTACACAAATCATCTCAACAATCTTTCTCTACAAAACACTACACAAAGTGTTTGCACAACATTTTCTCTACAACAACACCATTTTCAAGTCCAAGTTTGAAGTCCTCTTTCCTAAGGTACAACATCTCTTTTCTTCTCTTATTTTATTTGTCTAGTCTTACTAGTATGCAATCTCCATAAAAAGGGATACAACCAAAAGACCACTTCACTATTGAAGTTTGGCCAAGGTTACATCCCAACATTCCAAACTTCATTTAATTTATATTTCATTTCTTAATGTAATCATTTAGCACTAGTCCAACATGTAACTATTTAGCATTAAATTAATAAAATCATTCTTTTCCCCTTTTTCTTTACATTATAATTGTTAGCATTGTTAATAAATTGAAGGACATTTAGCATTAGAACACCAATAGTAGCAAGACCCGCTTAAGCGGGGCGGAGTGGGTGTTTAAGTACTTCCCACTCCGTCACCTAACCCCCGAACCCTTCTCTCCCGAATCTCTGGTTTTGTACATAAATTAGGCTATTTCTAGGTTTTTCTTATGTTCCTTTAAAAACATAGGTGGCGACTCTAAACAATCTAAAACAAGTTAGACATCCTAGGATAATTCACCGCTCTAGCCAAGCCGTGGTTCCCCGGGGTATCTACAGGTGGTGACTATGCCTTGTATCTTGAGCATGTGTTGGTCAGACCTCATGTGGCGGCTACAGGTGGTTACCCGGCCAGTTTTAGTAGAGGGGCCAGATATGCCATAGATATGCCGCGGTTTCCGGATACCATCAGAATGCAGCGGAGTGGTGTCGAGGTTGACTTTAACCTTACTCCGACCGAGGCTGATGAGGTCACTGGGGCCCAGCTTCCTCCGCTTGGAGCTACGGTATGACACTGTTGATTTTATTTTTGTCTTGCACATACACACTTCAGACTTGTATCTTAATTGTGCTGATTTATCACAGGTGACTCGAGATGCTTATATCCGCTCTGTCCGTCGGGGCTACATCTTTGAGCGCCTATTTCGGAGCTTGGTTGCTGCTTGTACCTGTCGCCAGGAGGATGTGATAGTGCCACAGCGCCGAGAGAGATCGCTTATGGAGGCTGCTTCTTCGTCTCATATTCGTCAGAGATCGGTGCGAGGTAGGGGCTCAGGAGCTGGTGGCTCCCACTATGTGCAGCAGCAGGGCCGCGGAGATGGAGGTGATGATGATGAGACAAGTGATGATGAAGAGGAGGAGGGCTCGGACTAGATGTAGTCCTTTATTTCCTGCACTGTTAGAGAGAGAGAGAGAGAGGAAAACAGACAAATAATTTATGTACATTATTCTATTTACTTTTTATGTAAGTATATAATTAGTATTTTATTTACATGTCTTTACATTTGGTACAATACATTAGCCTTAGGCCTCTTTTGTGACTCGTAACCTTTGAAATGTCTGGAATGGGTCCATTCTAGGTACTACCACCTTCTTTGCTAGGCCTCTTTTGTGACTCGTAACCTTTGAAATGTCTGAAATGGGTCCATTTCGGCGTTTGGTAGAAGTGGGCCCGCAATCTGTTGGTAACGGATGAAGTGGCCGCATGGCCAATTATCTGGAAAGACTGTCCGCTCGGACAGTCCCTGCTCTGGCACGTTTTTTGTCAGATTTTTCCTTGTATGATCAGGACTTGAACTCCCTACTCTATTTAAATGCAGCCTGCACAGACAGACGGGACAGACAGCAGTTTTCTTTGTTTTTGCTCTAGATTTCAACCCTTCTGCGCCTTTCCGATGGAGAGACATCCCATGATTTCTAAAGAGAAGCAACACCTTTTTGTCAAAGGTTTGAAGATATGGATCAGGAAGCTTTCTAAATCCACTCGTGGATCTTTTGATAGAAGATTTGGAATCAAGTACCTTTGGTCGCTATTGAGAGTGAAGGCAGATGAGAACATGATTCGCGTTGCTGCTAAGTTCTGGGATGAGGACAACCGTGTCTTCAACTTTTCTTATAATGAAATCACCCCTATGTATGAGGATTTTGTGGCTCTTTGCGGCGGGAGAGTGATGGACAAGGTAGCCATGCCACAGTATCAAGTACCTCCAGAGATTCGGGTTTCCCAACTGCTCAAGATTTCTGTTGAAGAGGCTAGAGGCTTATTTTTGGGGGACAATGTTGATATCTGCGAGCTTCCCATTAGGTTCATCAACAGTGTGGTGGATTCTGACACAACTTTGGATTGTCTAGCTCTTTGTCTCTTTGCCTCGCTGTTATTTCCACCTTATGTAGGAGTGGCTACAATGGGTTGCATTGACATGGTGGACCAGGCTCGGGCCAAACATAGCATTATCCCTGTCTTGCTTGGGGAAACCTTACATGGCATTGCAGAGTTGGCTTCTGGATCTCGCAAGATGTCTCGAGGTAGTGCTCGGCTGCTTCATTTGTGGTTGCACGAGAGGTTACGGGTATTGGAAGATCCCGTTGGTCTGGTATCCCCTTGGGTTTGTCAGAGTAGACGGATAGTGGAGCCATTTGTGGGGATGACTCGGTCTGCATGGGTATCGTATCTGGCACAGATGGGTATGGCTCAGATCAAGTGGATGGTACCTCAGTGGGAGATTACTAGAGCACGGTGGGCTTAGGGCGATCTTTGCATGATTCGCATCCCTGCTTTCGATGAGACCACTTACTATTACGCAGTACGAGTGTGCCGTCAGTATGGGATGCCCCAGATTATTCCCTTTTTATGGGACAAGACTTGCAGCAAGATCAGTATTAGGATGCTTCCTATGAATGCCGGAGTCACAGTACTTTTGGAGCAGTGTTGGTCTTATGCTCATATGCCTAGCGTTTTCTGTATACAGGGGATCCATGACACACTTCTGTCTCGAGAATACTTGGACTAGTACCAGACGACTTTGGGGGTATGAGACAGACTCTGAGATGACTGGGTGGTGCCCTTATATCTCGAGTAGGCGTTTGAGGAAGGAAGAGACTCTACAACATGAATTGGAGACCGAGTTGGCTCGACTCGCACCTCTTGATGAAGGGGTGACAGGAAAAATAAAGAGAGAAGGCCCTAAGAGGGTGAGCCAGTTTGCGAAGGCTTTATTTGTGGATCCTACTAGGCGGGCTAGACGCGAACGATGAGATAAGAAATAGAAGAAGGAAGAGAAGGAGTGACTCCGAGTATCCAGCCACAGTCATTGCAGACACATATTTTAGCTTTAGTTTATTTTTAGTTTATTTGAATTTCATAGCAGGTTATGTAGTCACAGGTTCTTTCGAGCTTAGACTCATCAAATAAATGTTAACATGTAGTGACTTGTGGAAATAGAGATTTTGCTTTAGTTATACACAGATTGTTTGCTTATGTATTTGCTCATAACCAGATTTGGATTTTTATTTATTTTTGAGATCGCACCATTGAAGGGTGCCTACGTTCCCCTTTTACAAGAAGGGCTAAGGGGCTCAGGTCACCATAGTTCATTTCTGATTGCAGAAAGGGAAGATAGAAGAGGGGAAGTAAAGGGGGAAAATGATTTTTTTTTGAAGGTCGTTGTAGAAGACCGTTGAGGGAGAGTGCAGCTTACAGGAGGGCGTTGGTGGAGAGTTCCGCTTGCAGGAGAGGACCGTGGTGGTCAGTTGTAGTAGTGTTGGAGATTGTAAACCTTGGTTGGGAGGAGACTATTGTTATCCATGTATACCCATTCCTCGTTCTACTTGACTAAGCGACCAGTCTCGACGAGCTATCGGATCTTGTCCTTCAACACTTGGCAATCATTAGTAGCATGCCCTTCACTCTGATGATAACCTTCTATTTGGATCGCATGTTTGCAGCATTACAGTCCTCGGAGTAGAACCCACTTCTTGCATCGGCTCTAGTTTACCGAGCTTCACCAGGCTTTTAAATATGAAATCCAAGGGTAAGTCCGAGCTTGTATAGTGTCAGAAAGGGATGGGGCTCTGGTTTGGTTGCAACTCTGTGGCTCGAACCTCCCATGAGGTGGTCGTAAGGATGGGGTATTCACTAAGTGATTCTTCATTTGAGTCATGGCTAACTCGCATTTTTGATTCCAAACTCCATGTGGACAGCTCTGTAGTTCCCTAAGGACTGGGTCTCCTGCCGTTGTGAGGCGATTGATGTAGCGTAGTAGGCCTACGAGCTTGGTTCTTTCATACTCTTGGCAAGGAGGGTGACATCGTTATTAGCTCTCTGGTCTTTTCGGGGTCAGCCTCGAACTTCTGTCCCAATCTGTACCCTAAAGATCTCATCTGGATTGTACCAAATCTGCACTCAATCAGGTTAAGGAGAATTTTCTGCCTTCTCAGTATGATCAAGAGCTTCCGCAAATCTTCGATGTGTCGTCCATAAGGTCTCTTGGAGTGCATGACCAAGTCATCTAGGTAGACGTCTGAATCTGTCGATGCTGTCGTTGGCACGTGGTAATAGACACTAATGCCTTTCCATTCTAGGAGTCGGTTGGAGTGACAATAAGTACCCCACAAAGACTGAGTTAATGTTCTACACATCCTAATGATGTACAAATAGTTAACAACAGCAACTCAGTCTTTGTGCAACTTGGCCATTCAAATCACACATTAATCCATTCCCAACCACATCCAGCCGGGAACTTGACCCCTAAACTACCCCCTAGACCTACTCAAGGTTACCTAGTGTCATTTTACACCGCCCCCATCCATAACAACACCTAACTCATACATTTACCACACATGTTCTTACCACTACACACACAAGACACTCCATACTCTATTGCTCTCTCTAGCACACCACACCACCATAACACCACTACAAGTCATTTACCATACACAATCCAAAACTTTTTGTTTTTGGCGAAAGGAGACGGCACTCCCTAGATTTTATTAATAAAAAGAATCAAAGACAAAATAAAGGTGGGGGACATGACAGCCATAACCACCGAAAGAAAGAAAACCAATGAAGGAGTTCTTACACAATCCGTAAGATCCTCTACAAAACAAGAAAGGGGGTCTAAGATAAAAAGAACAAGATCAAAGCCTAACATTAGGATACAAAATCTTATCAAGATAAAGCGGACCTTTAAACTGTTTGGGAAGGCTGTCCACATGAGTATACACACAATCATGCATTACATCCGCAGCCTCATTAGCAAGAAAATCAGCAAATTTATTCCCTTCTCGATATATATGAGTAATCCGGACCTGATTAAAAGATAGAAGTCTCCTTATCTCTTGAATCTGATACAAAACAGCCCAAGGAATTTTGTAGCTACCATGGAGAATTTTAACAACAACTTCAGAATCTAACTCCAGCCATAAAGAATTATAGCCTCTATTAATGGCAAATCTCAACCTATCAACTACAGCGCGAACTTCAACCATAGTATTGGATGCATGACCATAAAAATTAGCAAATGCAAAGAGAAACTCACCTTCATGGTCACGGAAAACACCCCCTCCGGCTGTAATACCTGGATTACCTCTAGATGCCCCATCCGTGTTTAGCTTTATAGTGCCCAAGATTGGGGGATGCCACAAAATAAATTTTAATCGAGACACATTAGCTTGCCTTGTTTTGAGAAGAAAAAAACGTGTCAAATGACTCTCAATCAATGGAAAAGATAAAGAAAATGCCTTTGATGTAGAAGAAATCTGCTCTTGAATAGCTTGGATAACCCGAAAATGATTAGGGGAAATATCATCAAAAACACACTTATTTCTATGCTTCCAAAGCTCCCAAAGAATGAACATAGGAATCAGCTTAATGAGCCACTTTTCATAAGAGTTCTTATGCAAAGGGAGAGACGAAAACCAGAACACTAACCTTTGAGAAATGGATGTGCCTCGGATTGGAATACCCAATAAGTTGCCAAAAAATGACCAAGTATGCTCCGCCACTTCTCCATCCAATAGAATATGACCAAGAGTTTCCATCTTTGGAGAGTGAATGCAGCAATAGCATCTAGAGACAATAGGAATACCTCTACGAATAATGTTGTCATCCGTGGGAACTCCATTATGTAATACCTTCCAAAGGAAAATAGAGATCTTGAGAGGAATATGTATTTGCCAACACCAAGAAAACACCAAACTCCGATCCTTGACTTCTCTACATTCTCTCCAAGCGGATGAGATAGAAAATCTGCCCGTAGAAGGAGTCCAAAAAGCATAGTAGGGATCATTAGAGAGTTGAATAGAAGAACTTTGGATAGAATCTAGAGTTTGTTGCCCATATAAATCACGAATATGGTCACTCCTAAGCTGCCCATTCTCAAAAAAAGAAAAAATCTGGACATGTGCCTCACTAGGCCAAATAAAGCCATTTGGTAACCATCTTTCTTGGACGGAAATTTCACCCATGCCAACACCCCAAGCAATTCTCTCTTCAACAAAGTATTTTACCCCAATCATACGCCGCCACACATGAGAACATCCCACCCTTAGAGATGCATCCATAGGGTGCAAGAGATGACAATATTTTGCTTTAAGAAAATCAATCCAAAGAGATTCAGAAGTTCTAAATTGCCACCATAACTTCATAGCAAAAGCTGTAGCCATATCTCGAAAGGATCTCAGCCCAAGACCCCCTACCTCAACAGGGAAAAAGAATTTCTTTGATGCAATCCAATGACATTTAGGGCTGCCATCAAGATTACTCCAAAAGATATTAGCAATCAGCCGAACCATAGCTCTTATAACTCCTTTAGGAGGATCTAAAAGAGAAATATAATAAATGGGGATAGCCTAAAGGCAATGTTTAATCAGAATTAACTTCGCCCCCGAAGAAAGGATCTTACCACCCCAAGAATCCAATCTATCCCTAAGTTTCCTTAGAACCGGCTCAAATAAACTTATAAATGATGGGGAGATCTTTCTTTTGAAATCCCGTGACATTAGCAATTACCTTTTTTTTCTTTTTTTTTTTTGACGAAAGGAGGGCGGCACCTCCCTAGGTTTTATTAATGCAAAGAGAAAAGTACAGCATGGTGGGGGACATGACAACCTCAACCACCAGAGAGAAAGATCTAGGGGGAGGCCTTACACAAAGCGTAAGGTCCTCTACACAAAAGGGAGGGGAACCTAGAGTACGTGATAAAAAATCTAGAAATACTATTTTCTAAAAAAATAAAAAAACAGCCATCAAACTAGCCAACCAAATAAACAAAAGAAGCTAACCCAGCTGAGTATAAGGGATCTGAGCTTTGTCAAGAGCCAAAAAACCTTTGCAAGTACGAGGGAGAGCATATAAGGAGGTGAAATCCGAATTTCTTTCATCATTTGCAGCCACATTAGCTAACGCATCTGCAACTCCATTACCTTCTCTCAAGATATGCGTAACCCGGACTTCCATTTGATCCAGAAGACGGTAAATATGAGCAATGATGTACCAAACAGCCCAAGGAATATGATAGTCCTTAATGATGATACGAGCCAAAACATGGGAATCTAATTCCAGCCAAACACGATGATAGCCACGGTTTTGAGCAATAATAAGCCCATCTCTAGCAGCAAGAGCCTCAGCCATCATATTGGACTGAACTCCATAAAAATTAGAAAAACCATATAAGAAATCCCCATTATGATCACGAAAAATACCACCTCCTGAAGCAACCCCCGGGTTGCCTCGAGAGACACCATCAGTGTTAATTTTAACCCAACCAAAACAAGTTGGTTCCCATTTAACCAATCTAATCTTGCGTTGATAAGGGGGGGAGGGGCTCAATTTTAAGACATCAAAAAATTGAGAATCACTAAAGGACCTTGCGAATGAAAGATTAAAAGATGCAGCAATATTAGAAGCATGCATACGTACCTTTTGAATAATGCTATTGGGATGCATCTTTATCCCTTCAAATCTGCTTTTATTGCGAGCAACCCAAATCTCCCACACAATAAGAGCAGGAAGGAGATTAGAAAGCCATTTAGAGACGGGAGAATGGGGATGCGAGGGGCCTTGCCACCAACAACAAAGGGCCTGATTGAGGCTGCCCAATAGAGTTCGAATACCACAAAGGTCACTGAAGTGATCCCAAACACAAGTTGCACACGAGCTATGAATAAGGATATGATCAATAGAGTCCTCAGTAGCAGCTGGGCAACATTCACACTTAGATGCCAAAGAAACTCCCTTATTTTTAATCTTATTATCCAAAGGCAATCCCCCATGTAAAGCACACCATAATAAAACCGAGATTTTCTTTGGAATAAAATTGTTCCAGCAGAAACCATAGATAACTGAACGGATTCTACTAGATCTGCATTCTTGCCATGCGGAGTTCATAGAGAATTTACCCGAAGAGGAAGGCATCTATATAGGGCTATCCAGATGAGTAGAGAGGGAAATGGAATTACGTTGGAGCATATTTAGTAACTGATCCCCATAGGTAGCCCGAATATGATGAGTACGAGGCTGCCCATTCTCAAATAAGGTGTGAATCTGAACATGCTCAAAAGGAAGCTGCCCCATATCTCCGTCTAACCAATGCTCATGAATTGAGAGATCTCCCCTACCGATTCTCCAAGCTAAACGGTCTTCCACCAGATTTTTAGCCTTAAGCATTCTTTTCCAAGTATGGGAAGCAAAAGATGTAAGAGTTGCATCCATAGGATGAATATCTCTACAATATTTTGCTAACATAAAATTGCTCCATAAAGAATCATTACACCGAAAACGCCACCATAATTTCATAGCACAAGCCATAGAAATATCCTCAAATCTGCGTAAACCCAAACCGCCCTCTTCAAAAGGCCAGCACATATTTTTCCAAGAAAGCCAATGAAGTTTTTGGTTTCCATCATTGGAACTCCAAAAAAAATGCACAATAATATTCTCCATAGCACGAAATACTCCTTTTGGAAAATCCAAAATAGAAATATAATAAAGGGGAATTGCAGCAAGACAAGATTGGATAAGCGTAAGTTTAGCTCCAAAAGAGAGTAACTTACCTTTCCAAGAAGCAAGACGATTTTCCATTTTCTGAATAATAAAATGGAAGATTAGCTTCTTTCTTCCCGTATATAAAGGACAGCCCAAATATTTAAGAGGAAGATCTTGTTTTGAGAAGCCCGTAGTAGCAGCAACCTCATTCTCTCTACTATTATTTTTCCCCATGATGAAACAAGACTTGTGGATGTTGACAAGTTGGCCGGAGAATCTTTGATACCAGTCAAGATAGCGCATATGGCTTTCTAAAGAGGTTTTTGAAAGGTCCTGTTTTACTTAAAGAATAGAAATGTTAAAGATGAACAGCTAACAGTTTGGGTGGTTAGCTGTTGAGAGATAGAGTAATTATGCAGCGGAGAATAATTTTTTTTTTTTTTTTTTTTTTTGGCGAAAGGAGACGGCACTCCCTAGATTTTATTAAAATAAAGAATCAAAGACAAAATAAAGGTGGGGGACATGACAGCCATAACCACCGAAAGAACGAAAACTAAGGAAGGAGTTCTTACACAATCCGTAAGATCCTCTACAAAACAAGAAAGGGGTTCTAAAATAAACAGAACAAGATCAAAGCCTAACATTAGGATACATAGCTTATCAAGATAAAGCGGACCTCTAGACTTTCTGGGAAGGCTGTCCACCTGAGTATACACACAATCATGCATTACATCCGCAGCCTCATTTGCAAGAAAATCAGCAAATTTATTCCCTTCTCTATATATATGAGTAATTCGGACCTGAATAAATGATAGCAGCCTCCTTATTTCCTGAATATGATACCAAACAGACCAAGGAATTTTGTAGCTACCATGGACAATTTTAACAACAACTTCAGAATCTAACTCCAGCCATAAAGAATTATAACCTCTATTAATGGCGAATCTCAACCCATCAACTACAGCGCGAACTTCAGCCATAGTATTGGATGCATGACCATAAAAATTAGAAAATGCAAAGAGAAACTCACCTTCATGGTCACGGAAAACACCCCCTCCGGCTGCAATACCTGGGTTACCTCTAGATGCCCCATCCGTGTTTAACTTTATGGTGCCCAAGATTGGGGGATGCCACAAAATAAATTTTAAACGAGACACATTGACTTGCCTTGTTTTGAGACGAAAAAATTGTGTCAAATGACTCTCAATCAATGTAAAAGATAAGGAAAATGCCTTTGATGTACAAGAAATCTGCTCTTGGATAGCTTGGATAACCCGAAAATGATTAGGGGAAATATCATCAAAAACACACTTATTTCTATGCTTCCAAAGCTCCCAAAGAATGAACATAGGAATCAGCTTAATGAGCCACTTTTCCGAAGAGTTCTTATGCAAGGCGAGAGACGAAAAGCAATACACTAACCTTTGAGAAATGGATGTGCCTCGGATTGGAATGCCCAATAAATTGCCAAAAAACTCCCAAGTCTGCTCCACTACTTCTCCATCCAAAAGAATATGACCAAGAGTTTCCATCTTTGGAGAATGAATGTAGCAGTAACATCTAGATACAATAGGAATACCTCTACAAATAATGTTGTCATCCGTGGGAACTCTATTATGTAATACCTTCCAAAGAAAAATAGAGATCTTGAGAGGAATATGTTTTTGCCAACACCAAGAAAACACCAAACTCCGATCCTTGACTGCTCTACATTCTCTCCAAGCGGATGAGATAGAAAATCTGCCCGTAGAAGAAGGAGTCCAAAAAGCATGGTCAGGATCATTAGAGAGTTGAATAGAAGAGTTTTGGATCGCATCTAGAGATTGTTGTCCATATAGATCACGAATATGGTCACTCCTAAGCTGCCCATTCTCGAAAAGAGAAAAAATCTGGATATGCGCCTCACTAGGCCAAATAAAGCCATTAGGTAACCATCTTTCTTGGACGGAAATTTCACCCATGCCAACACCCCAAGCAATTCTCTCTTCAACAAAGTCTTTAACCCCAATCATACGCCGCCACACATGAGAACATCCCACCCTCAGAGATGCATCCATTGGGTGCAAAATATGACAATATTTTGCTTTAAGAAAATCAATCCAAAGAGATTCAGAAGTTCTAAATCGCCACCATAACTTCATAGAAAAAGCTGTAGCCATATCTTGAAAGGATCTCAGCCCAAGACCCCCTTCCTCAACAGGGAAAAAGAATTTCTTTGATGTAACCCAATGACATTTAGGGCTGCCATCAAGATTACTCCAGAAGAAATTAGCAATCGGCCAAACCATAGCTTTTATTACTCCTTTAGGAGGATCTAAAAGAGAAATATAATAAATGGGGATAGCCTGAAGGCAATGTTTAATCAGAATTAACTTCGACCCCGAAGAAAGGATCTTACCACCCCAAGAATCCAATCTATCCCTAAGTTTCCTTAGAACCGGGTCAAATAAACTTTGAACTTTTCGACCAGAATATATAGGACACCCAAGGTAAGTGATGGGGAGATCTTTCTTTTGAAATCCCGTGGCATTAGCAATTACCGTATCTCTAGCATTATCCACCTTCCCCTTAATGAAACATGATTTGCCAATATTAATAAGCTGCCCAGAGAATTGCTGATATTGCTCCAAGAAATCCATATGTGCTTCCAAAGAAATAGTACTCCCATTACAAAAGATGATAATATCATCAGCATAAGAGAGATGAGAGATAATCGGGACATGAAGATAGCTTGTATGATAAGCAATGTGAGGCCGAAATTCATGAAGAGAATTCAAACCACGGCTAAGAACTTCAGCAGAAACAATGAATAAACTCGGAGAAATAGGGTCTCCTTGCCTAAGCCCTCGAGAAGAATGGAAATACCCAGCGGATTCCCCATTAATGAGAATAGAAAACCAATTAAAAGCAATGCATCGGTGGATTAGATCAATCCAAATTTCTGAGAAACCGAAACTTCTCATAACCTTAAAAAGAGAAAACCATGAAAGTCGATCATAAGTCTATGCCATATCAAGCTTAAGAGCAATATTAGAGCCAAACACTTTTTTATTTATAGATTGCATGAGCTCTTGGGCCAATAAAACATTCTCATGAATTAAACGGCCTTTAACAAAACCACTTTGTTGAGGAGATATTATACGAGGGAGAACAGTAGCAAGGCGGTTGGAGAGAAGCTTAGAGATTACCTTGTTAGAGAAGTTGCATAAACTAATCGGACGGAGGTCCGAAAAAGAAGATGGAGCAGCAACTTTAGGAATGGTTACAATAAGAGTACTAGACCAGCTGCGAGGCATATGAAACCCAGAGAAGAACTCCAAAACAGCCCTGTGAAGATCATAGGCAATAATATCCCAGCAATGATGATAAAATTCCCCCGTAAATCCATCCGGACCCGCTGCACTAACTCCGCTCATAGAGAAAACTACTACATTCAGCTCATCCAAAGAGGGTGGAGCAATTAAAGAGTTATTTTCCTCAAGAGTGATAATATTTGGGATATGAACTAAAAGATCATTAGGAGGAATATCATGATTGCCCGTCAATTGTTGTTCATAAAACTCTACAGCAGCCATTTTAATATCATTTGGATCCGTAATCCACTCTCCTTGACTATCCCGAATTCTATGTAACATAAGGTTTTGACGTTTCTTTTTAACATATGAATGAAAGAAACGTGTATTTTTGTCCCCATCTTTGATCCAAGATAAATTTTCTTTTTGCATCCAAAATTCCTCCTCAGTCTTTAATTTAAACAACAGATTAGCTTGAGCCAAATGAAGCGCTGCCCTATTCTCCTCACTAGAATCTTGATCGAACAAAAGCTCTCTAGCATAAACCTCATCTTCCGCAACTTTAACTTGTTGATCAACCTTACCAAACACATTTCGATTCCATTCTTGGAGAACACGTTTGATTCTATTCAGTTTCTTAGCAAATTTCACACTATTCCTGCCCCCTAATCAAGTCTCTTCCCAAGATTGCCGAACAATGTTAAGAAATTCAGAAAGTTTGGTCCAGACATTAAGAAATCTGAATACCCCTCTCCTTATTTCGTTATTAAGACGAATCTTAATAAATAATGGAGCATGATCAGAGCACGTTTTATTCAAATGAGTGATAGTTGTAGTTGCAAAACTTTGAAGCCATACCTCATTATAAAACACCCTATCAAGCCTTTGTAAAATAGTTGCCCTTCCATCCCTTTTATTCCACCAAGTATAAACATTCCCAATAAAGCCACCATCAATAAGATTGGCAACTTGAACCATATCTACAAATTCAGCCACATGTTTATCAAGCACGGGACGGCCTCCAAGTTTTTCAGATTGGTCCATAATAGCGTTGAAATCACCCATAATCATCCACGCCTCATTTGTATTGCTGCAGCTAATAAGATAATCCCAAAGCTCCCTTCGAGTATATTTACTACAACTTGCATAAACAAAAGAAAGTTGCACTGAGTTGGGCCATAAAGCATGAGAAGCCCGGACAGTCACCACTTGATCGTCCTCATGAATGAGATCACAAGAAACACCATGACGCCAAAAAACCCAAATGCTGCTTTTGAGATTTGAAAAACCACCAATACATCGCAATTTACGAACATAAGAATTCAACAAAACTGAATCCATCTTAGGCTCATAAATAGCAAAGACATAAACTTCATGCATTCTAATTAATCTACGGACTCGACTCACCGAAGAAGAATTCCCAATGCCTCGAATATTCCAGCTGATGATACCTACCATTAAAACACCAGATAAAAAGGAGTAGCAAGAGGGCTTTAAGCCATATGATGGGTGAGGGTAATCCCACCCTCAATTGTCGAACCATGTGGATCCTTTACCATTTCAATTCTTGGTCCCCTTGGAGATAATTGAAGCTGGTCAATAATACGGGCATTTGGGCCTTTGGGCATAGGGGCATCATCCATAAATAACTCAGAATCTGAATCTTGCTTTGCATCTTCCAAATCCACATCTTTATCATCCACCACATCTTCAACAAAACCATCCTGAGTATCATTATCACCCAAATCTGACCTGTTGGATGTAGTATCTCCGACATTATCAGTGAAAACCTTCGGACAAGGGGGAAGAATTTTCATTGACACTAGATTGTTTGAGAGATGTAGGGGAGACAAAAGGGACTCCCCGCCTTGAAAGGAAGCTGAAACCATTAGTAACAATGTTGGATGAACTTGAGGGCTTGGAGGCTAAAGAGGACCTGGCTGTTTTAGAGATCACCATCGAGGGTTTGTCAACCATATAGGGGATGTTGGAGCTTTTGGACACCAAAGGATCTGCTAGGGCACCATCCAAATCAACAAAGGTATGCTGCTCTTGCATGGAAGTAATTTTAATAGTTTCTTCATGATCACCACTGGACAAAGATTTCGACCCATCATCTTTTTTCTTCTCCACATACATCTGATTTTGTTTGGGGTTTCCATTATCATTTTTGGCCAAGTCTTTCTTAAGCATCTCTTTGTTAACACCAGATTTATCATTCACCGATTTAGTGTTTGCTGGAAATCCATCTTTAATAGCCTTCCCTTTGTCAACTTTAGGTGCCTCTAGAGTGCTGCTACCATCTGGTTTTGGCTTTAGGAAATAACAAATACTCATATCATGACCAAGCTTGTAACAATTCTTACAATAATGGGGAAGATTCATAAACTCCAGATTCTGGTAAAAACTTGAAAACTCATCTCCACAATCTAAGAAAACCCTAGAAGGCAACTTTTTAAGCAAATACACTTGAACCAAAACCCTAGCTTCACTTGGCCTAGAAAGATTTGCAGTAGGCTGATCAATTGAGAGGGGCTCACCAAAAATCTTCACAATTGAAAAGAGACATACCTTGTTAAACATATGAATAGGAAGACCCGGGAGACTTACCCAAACAGGAAATAGAGAGGATTCCTTCTCCGGGTGCCATGAAGGCGTCCATCTGAAGACCCGCATAGGATGACGCCCTAAATGCCAAGTTTCCTTTGACCACAGCCTATTAAAATCACCTTCATGCCTTAAGCAAATCAGGATGTGTTTTGAGTCGACATGCCCCAAACTGAATTCTGCCTTCAATCCAAATTTCACAAAAAACTGACGTGTATTCTCCATATTAGGTCGCCCGTGAGAAAACTTTCCAATCAACGTGTACTTGAATGGCTGGGCTAAGGAATTGATCATCTCCTTCGAAAATTTAAGAGAGGGTTCTCCCTTATAAGTGGAAACGGGAACAATATTAATTTGCGGAGGAGGAGGAACAAAAGAATCCTTAACCAAATCAGTAAAGGATTTCCTTTGTGAAGGAGAATTTGGCTGCACTAAGGTTTCCGGCGGCTGGGAGGAAGACGCGTCATTAGGAGACGCTGCATTAGGAACATACATAAAACTTTGGCCGCTAGGATTAGTGGAATGGATCCCGTTTACTACGGAATTCCCCAGCGCATTAGGAATGACAAGCGCAGGCTGCAATTGAGAAGAAGAACCATTAACTGCAGAAACAAAACCTTGGGAAGCCATGAGAACAATCAGAAATCAAGAGAAACTCGAAACCCTAATTAGGGTTTTTAGCGGAGAATAATTAAAAGAATAAATGAAATAGACAAGGTGTAGTGTGTGTAAGTGTAGAGATAAGAGAAGAAAATACACAAGGAGTTTTTAAAGTGGTTCAGAGGCAAACACTTCTCTTACATCCACCCCCACTGTAGTCAACAGTGAGATCAATCCATTATAATATCCACTTACTTAATAAGCTTACATTGAATGATAAAGGCAAGTTCCTTGAACCCCCTCTTCTTAACTGTCACTACAATTAAGGAAGCCTTTTGACTAAGGCTATAAAAGAAAAGAAAAATTACAAGAGATTAAAATTAAAAGGTTAAGCTTGGCTGATAGCTTAGGCTGGGTGTGGGTTGTAACTGGGTGCACAAGGGGCACAATATTTGCAGGGGATTATGCAAATAATTAGGTGTGCAAAGTAATGCACAGAGAGTGAGGGTTGTCTTAGGATTATGGGGAGAAGGGTTGTGGAAAGGTTCTTAAAAGGTCACTTGACAACATGCCAGTATACTCCTTTATATAGGGGATGAGATGTAGCCGTTGGGGAACAGAGGTACAAGACTAGCGGTTGGGGAGTATGTGCAGAGAAGTAAATGCCTTGTTCTTTAACTGGGTGTGAACAGGTTTACTGGAGTCTTTGTTTCTTCCCTATTTTACAGGTTGTCAAAGAATGAGGACTGGAGTCTTTATAAATGCTTCCATATAGTTTATTCCAATCATTGGTGGTTGGAATAATCTTTCTTCTCTTGAATGATGAGGTGGAAGATAGCTGTTGGTTCACAGGTATCACTTAGCTGTTGAGTCTGAAGTAGAAGCAGCTTGATGATGTAGACTTTGATCAAGCTTTGCTTTGGTATTCTTCAGTGATCTGACAAAGTGGGAACATCTTTGGAGATAGCTGTTAAGAACTTAAGTGGATAGCTGTTGAAGCAGGGGATGAGCAGGGGACTTAGCTATTGGTTTGAATTTGGCTTAACCACTTAGCTGTTGATTTGTAACTGGCGGGTTGCCTGTGTGATTAGGTCTTTGTATGCTTGTTATAATCAGATTGGTTTGATTATTTATTTATCAAAACATATTTACTATGATTAACTTGTGTTTAAACATAGTGAGGTACTAACAATTTCCCCCTTTTTGGTAAATGAATAATGTTTGAATTTGTTCCTGCAAAACAAATATGCTAAATGATAGAAATACCAATGAAGATTTAGTCTTCTTGATAAAATCTTTTTGCATACAATCAAAGTTAATACACACAAAAGTAGGAAGTTACATACAGGATAAAGTTTGAATAGCTTGCAAAATATAGACCAGGCCTAAGAACATCAATACAATCTAGAGATTCTTAATCCTTTCTACTTCATCCTTTTCCTGAAGGAGAGCATTTCTCATTGCTTAGAGGTGCCTATTGTAGAACCAATCATTATTCCACGTAAGACTCATCAAGTAGTTGTACTGGAAGTTCTGATCTTGTCTATTGCAGAGTTGGTTCTTAGTGAGAACAAGCTGATTGGGTAGTAGTCTGGTTCCAATCCAGGTGTGTAACTGCTGTGGGGTCATTGATTCCTCATTGAGTGCAACCCTTGATGGTGAGTCTTTGTAAAGAGAAGCATGTCTTTTCTTGGGGGGTTTAGAGAGAGGTTTAGGGGCTTGGAAATAAGATAGAAGGAACTGTTGAGATGGTTTAGGAGGGATAGGATAGCTTCTGGGAGGGGTCTGTTGAAAGATAGAGGCAAAAGGCTGTTTAGGGGATGGATGAATAGGGTTTTCACCTCGATAAATAATGAATTCAGATATATCATCCAATTTTTTTTAGAAGAGCATTTTTGAGTTGTCTAATGAGAGAGGCAGAAAATTGGTTGAAGTCAGTAAAGGTGAGATGATAAGGAGGAGTATATTTGAAAGGGTCAAAGAGGAGAGGTAGGTTGGAGAGCTGAGATCTTGAGTTCTTATGGAATGCAGGGAGAGGAGGGGGTAAGAGTTGTGGATACACATAGAATATGGGAATAAATGCATTCCTGAAGATTGTTGGAGATGAGATGGGAAAAGAGAAGTTCTCATTCAGGAAGATTAGAAAGATTGAGAGGGTTAGGGAGTTTAGGGGTAGAGTTAAGAAAACAATATTGAAGGGTGATCCTAAATTGTTTCCATTCTTCATAGATATGAAAGAGTTGTCCACCAATGTTTCTTGCATGGACACTCATGTGGGTTTTGGTCATTGCCCATGGATTGGAAAGATTGTTGGGATTGACAAAGGATGGAAGGGAAGAGATGGCTTGGAATTTCTTGTGGGAGGAAATGGCAGCGGGAATGGAGAAATCAATATCACAATCCAGAGCCCAGAAGCTGGTGGAGGGCATTGATGTGTCAATGTCAATTTGGGATTGAGGGATTGAGGAAGTGGTGACTGGAGGAAGAGGAGAGGTAGATGAGGATGAAGGAGGGACAGAGGAGCCACCTTCACCTTTAGATCTTTTGGAGTCCCTAATTTTTATGAAGTCAAAAGCTTTAAGAGCTTCAGAGATGGAAAACTGAGAGGAAAGCTGTTCAAAAAGAAGAGTAGAGGATTCCTCAGACAGACTGGATAAGGTCTTATCTTTGATTAGTTCAAGAAGTTTGGGATTTAAAACATGTAGAGAGGGGCTTTGAGATGATGGAATTATGACAGGGATGATAGGATGAGAAGGAGGAGGACTAATAGTAGAGGATGGAGGCTCAGTTGTTGAGATCATTTCAGGGATGGATGGATTCCCCCTTGACCTGACAGGGGTGTCTGTCTGGTCTAGATGAGTTCCCCCTTAACTGTTGGGTAGGAGAGGAAGGTGAATGAAGATGAAGCATGCCTTGAATGACAGAGACATGTTCAGAACTAGAGGTTTGTTTGGTAGAGGCAGGGGATGAGGTTCTTTATCTTTTGGAAGAAGGAGAGGATGGCCTAGCAGATCTTCTCTTTACAAAAAATGGACCAATGGAGTCAGAGGGAGGATGTTACCTTAGCTGTTGGACTTGAATCTTTTGCTTGCTCAGTTTTAGACTTAGGATGATCCTTGGTCATTTCTCCATGTTTTGCCTTTCTTGTAGCATCCAAAAGCTGTTTAAGAGTAGGCTGGTTCACTACATCTTCTTCAACAAGATCAATCACTTCTTTGGGTTGCTTGGATTTTTGGACTTCAGACTCTCCTTCACTCAAACTGGCTTCATTATCAACAAATATTTTAGCAGCGTCACTTCCTGCTGGTCTAATAATTTCCCAACTGGCAGTTGTGCATTCATGGCTGTCAAAAGGAGGAGTGGAGGATTTTGGTCCAGGAATTTCTGATTCACTGGATGAGGAGGATGGAGACTTAGCAGGTTTCCTTTTCCTTTGCCTTTTACAGCAGCTTTCTTCAGTCTTGGCTTCTTAGCTGCTGAGCATGATTGAACCGGGGAAGCAGGGGAGCCTTTAGCTGTTGAAGAACCAGGTCTTGCTCTTGATTTTCTGACCCTAACAGAGGATTGTTCAGGAACAAGGGGAGTTGATTGACTGGCTGAGGGTGAGTTAGCTGTTGATGTGTCAAACTTCCTTTTTGATCTGAGTTCCTTTCCGGGTGATGTTTTAGCTGTTGGAGTTTCTTCAAAGTCAGATTCTGACTTTGTCTTTGCCCTTCTTGAGGTTTGAGCCTTAGATGGCTGTTGGAAGCTCTTGGCTGTTCCCTCTTTTGTGCCTTTGAGAGGGATGGTTTTCTTGTCAAACTTCTTGGTAGTGCTAGGGTCAGTCATGGCAATCCATTTTGCTTCTAGAGGAGCTACTGGATGGGCTGCAAGTTTTTTGACAAGAATCCCACTCATGAACCTAAAAAGGTTGGGTTTGGTGGATCTTACAGAAGGCTTGATGGTTGATGGAGAGTTGAGCAAGTTGAAATTTTCCAGCATTACTCTGCACCAATTGATATTTCCTCTAATTAGCCCAAGAGCTACCTTCCATTCTGCAGATCTTAGTTGATCCAATGCGGATTGTTTTCCAAACATTCCTTTGATGACCACATCGCTTAAAGCTGAGTTTTTAATGGACAAGTTCTTTTTCAGTATAGATTTGTTCTTCACAGAGTCATAGTTGATGTTGACTTGACCCGTGAATTCTTCACATAGTCCCTTGAAGGATGAATCCAAGTCTTTGCTCCAGACATTGGAAAGAAGGTTGGAGTTATTAGACATCTTGTAGGTGGTATGAACATCTTCAGGTTTGATGAGCATAACAACACTTTGAAATAAACATCGAATAGTTCCATCTTCTCTTCTAGATCCATGTTGATAGATTTCCAAACATGCATTCTCAAGAATTTTATTTTTGGCTGTGAGCATGGTGATTAAGCCATTGTTTTCTAAGATTCCTTTGAGATAGGTTCCAATTTCATCTTCAAAGAATTCGTTCTCAATATAGTACCCATGAGATTCATCGGAGAGAGCCATTGAATTTTGAGAAGAGAACAAAGGTTAGGTTTTGAGAAAGAGACAGAGTATGCCGAAGGGATAGAATGGAAAAGGCGAAGGAAAACAGTTTATTGGGGAAAAGAATAGATCGAGGATAGGATAGTGGGCTTCAACGGTTAATTTTGAAAGATGGATGAGGAGTAATGGGATGTGAAAGTAACCGTTGTAAGTTTTATCGGCAAACCCTTAATATTGAAAAATTGAGAGAGAGAGAGAGATTTGAATAAAAGAGATTTGATCGAAAATCAAAGAGCAGGGGGTAAAAAGAGAAATAGGAAACAAAGTTTAATGAAGGTCAGACCAAGCGACAGATATCTTTGTTACTGTACATTTGAACAGTAAAATGGATGAGAGAAGATATTAGCACATTTATTTCCATAAAAGCAGGGCGGCTAATTTAAGACAGTCAAGGAGAGAAGACAGCCTTACATTCTTATAAATTAGTTTTAATCAATCTTTAAAGCTGGATTTGATTTCTCAACAGCTAAGTCAAGAATGAAAAAGCTGAGGTGTTTGATTCTAAAAGGGAGAGAGTTCTATTGAAGAAGGACGGCTTCAAGATTCCTGAAGCTGATCAGGCAAGAGGGGAGAAATGAGATTCTCAAAATGTGAGACAATTCATATTGAGAGAGCTAATGCTTCAGAAGAATCACTTAGCTGTTCAGGCTAAGGAAGTGAAGGCTGCTTGAGAGGAATCCTTCATATACTCTCCTAACAAGGGATTTCTTGTCAATCAGTATGACAGTACTTGGAAGGAGGAGGGGACAACTTTCAACGGGTCTTTCAAATTCTTTTGAAAACACATTTTCAATTTTTAAACTATACATTGGTCTTGACAATGAAGGATGTATCATCATAGAATTGGTTCAATGTTGGGATAGACAGATAGCTGTTGAAAAGAAGTTTAAACAGCTATCTTCCTTTAAAGTACTAATTCCATCTTATATAGAATGAGATATGATTTAGTAAGACAAGAGCCTGTTATATCCATTCTCCAAGTGTCAAATGTTTGTACAAGATACCAAAAAAAATGAAATTATGATTCCCTTTATTCTTTTGGGTCCAAAGGTTTTAGACATTCTTTGGTACCCTAGCCTTGCCACCTGATCTTCTTTTGAAGAATTGGTTAAGGGTGCTATAGTATGACATGATTTGCATCATGTAGGGTGTCAATGTGAAGGGTTGAGGGGAGTTATATAGGTGTCCAGTATTGTATGGGTTTTGATTTCTGTAGTTTGGTTGATGAAAGTGAGATTGCTGTCTGGGATTTTGTGAGTGGTAAGATGATCTAGGGGAGGAGTTTTGTGACTGATGGCTTTTCCCATTGGAATATTTCCAGTTTTGTCTAGGTTGCCTAGAGTGCCTCTGCTGTCTAGCATATCTTGGCTGTCCAGTTTGCCTTGGCTTTCTGGCTTGGCTAGGCTTTCTAGGTTGTCTAGGCTCCTATTCTTGCTTCCTTTTCTGAGATTTAATATCATCATTACTTGTTGAAGCTTGAGTATTAGGAATTGTGGGAGAATCCCCTTTTGATTTACTCTCTTTACTCCTTTGTTTGTACACATCTTCCTTTGTTTGAATGGGGTAAGATGGTTTCTTGGTAGGGAGTGTGTTGAGACTGGCTAAGACCATAGTCTCAATATCCCTATTACTAGTTGGAGGAGTATAGGTTTTGAAAGTGGGATTTTCATATCCAAGGCCAGACTTATCCTCAGGATTCCTTTGTTTAAACTGACACAAGGATACAGCCTTGCTTGATTTGTTCCAAGAAGCAATTTTGCCTTTTAAGACATCATTTTCTTCTTTCAAGATACTCAATGCTTGTTCAGTATCTTTTTGGTATTTTGAACAGTCAGTCTTAGCTGTTAAGCTTTGAATGTTATTTTCAAGTTTCTGACATTTTTCTTCTAGATCCTTTTTGGTGGTTTCAAGGATGAGGTTTGAGGAACTAAGTTTATCAATGGTTTTGGATTGGTCAAGATTTTCAGTAATCAGCAAAGCTAGAGTCTTGTTTCTTCTTTTGGATTAAAAGAGTGCAAACCAAGTTTTTAAAACCATCAATATTAAGGGAGTTAAAGTTATGTACCTCTTTTAGCTGTTCAGCAGCAGCTAATGCTTCTAGATCTTCTTCAGTGTCTGATTTTTCATCTTCTTGAGCAACCAAACATAGAAGAGCTTCTTCTTCATTATTGTCAGAATCAGATGAGTAGAATTCTTCATCACTAAACCTGGATGAGTCAGCAAGCATGACTTGTTCCTTATTTTTGTTATTCTTGGTTTTGACACAATCGTAGCAATTGCATCTAGAACTATGAATAATTTCTTTGGAATATGTCATCCTTTTTGAGTTGTTTCTAGGTTTCTGGGGTTCAGTGCATTCAGCGGCAAAATGGTCTGGCTTTCCACAGTTAAAGCATTCTACATTCCTTTTTGCAATTTCTTATGTAGGATTAGAAGATGAGGGAGTGTATCTTCTGTCAAATGCTTTATTTTGATGTCTCATGACATTTCTGACTGCCATGGTTATCAAGCTAGAAATGTCATCTTGAGAAATGAATTTTGATTCTTGTTTGAGGTTTATGTTCAATTTTTGTAGGGCATTGTTTACAAGGGTATCAATGTCTTGTTGAGTGATTAGTTTCTGGGTTTGTTCTTGAGCAACCATTGCAAGGGTTTGGGATATGGTGGGGGCTGGTTGGACTTTGACCATTCCTTCTAGCTCATAAGCTTCAAGTTTACCAAAGTACTGCTCAATGGTCATAGTATTCCATTCAGCTCCTTCTTTGATAGGAAGGGCTACTTTCTCATATTCTTGAGGGAGATTGGAGTATATTTTCAGGCATAGGTCAGCTTGCTCAAAAGATTTTCCATGGTCTGAAATGGCTCTAACAAGGTCTTCAAACCTTGGTCTTGTAGCATTTACCTTTTCTCCAAGATAGAATTTGAAGTTGTCTAATTGTCTAAGCAAATTGTAAAGATTCTGAGTTCTTACACTGGTGTGTTTGGTGAACTTAGTGTGAATTAATTCCCAAGCAGTTTTAGCACTTGGTTCTTTAGCTATTTCTTGAGCTAGAGAGTCATTTACACTTTTTTGCAGAATGTTTTTTACTCTTAGGTTAGCAGTCATTAGTTGTTTTTCAGATTCAGTCCATAGATCAGGAGATTTGATTTTGCTTGTTCCTCCATTTGTATCAGCCTGAGTAGGAGCTTCTACTTCATTACTTAAAACATACCAATTCCATATGCTGTTGGCATCAAGGTAGGTTTTGATTTTTGAGGAATAAATCTCAAAAGATCCACAGTCATCAATGTGTGGAATGTCTTTCTCATTGTTTCTTCTGGGTTGAGGCATGATGGGTTGAGAGGATCTTTCACAAGTTGTTAGACTCTTTATGGTGAATCCAAGCTCTGGTGCCAATTGAAAGGTCCTGTTTTACTTAAAGAATAGAAATGTTAAAGATGAACAGCTAACAGTTTGGGTGGTTAGCTGTTGAGAGATAGAGTAATTATGCAGCGGAGAATAATTAAAAGAATAAATGAAATAGACAAGGTGTAGTGTGTGTAAGTGTAGAGATAAGAGAAGAAAATACACAAGGAGTTTTTAAAGTGGTTCAGAGGCAAACACTTCTCTTACATCCACTCCCACTGTAGTCAACAGTGAGATCAATCCACTATAATATCCACTTACTTAATAAGCTTACAATGAATGATAAAGGCAAGTTCCTTGAACCCCCTCTTCTTAACTGTCGCTACAGTTAAGGAAGCCTTTTGACTAAGGCTATAAAAGAAAAGAAAAATTACAAGAGATTAAAAATAAAAGGTTAAGCTTGGCTGATAGCTTAGGCTGGGTATGGGTTGTAACTGGGTGCACAAGGGGCACAATATTTGCAGGGGATTATGCAAATATTTAGGTGTGCAAAGTAATGCACAGAGAGTGAGGGTTGTCTTAGGATTATGGGGAGAAGGGTTGTGGAAAGGTTCTTAAAAGGTCACTTGACAACATGCCAGTATACTCCTTTATATAGGGGATGAGATGTAGCCGTTGGGGAACAGAGGTACAAGACTAGCGGTTGGGGAGTATGTGCAGAGAAGTAAATGCCTTGTTCTTTAACTGGGTGTGAACAGGTTTACTGGAGTCTTTGTTTCTTCCCTGTTTTACAGGTTGTCAAAGAATGAGGACTGGAGTCTTTATAAATGCTTCCATATAGTTTATTCCAATCATTGGTGGTTGGAATAATCTTTCTTCTCTTGAATGATAAGGTGGAAGATAGCTGCTGGTTCACAGGTATCACTTAGCTGTTGAGTCTGAAGTAGAAGCAGATTGATGATGTAGACTTTGATCAAGCTTTGCTTTGGTATTCTTCAGTGATCTGACAAAGTGGGGACATCTTTGGAGATAGCTGTTGAGAACTTAAGTGGATAGCTGTTGAAGCAGGGGATGAGCAGGGGACTTAGCTGTTGGTTTGAATTTGGCTTAACCACTTAGCTGTTGATTTGTAACTGGCGGGTTGCCTGTGTGATTAGGTCTTTGTATGCTTGTTATAATCAGATTGGTTTGATTATTTATTTACCAAAACATATTTACTATGATTAGCTTGTGTTTAAACATAGTGAGGTACTAACAGTTTTCGATCCATTACAAAAAATAATTACATCATCGGCATAGGCTAGATGGGATACCATAGGGGTACCAATATGAATACGAAATCTGAAATGGGGGGAAACCGTGTGCAAGTGATTAAGACCTCGGGACATCATCTCAGCAGCAATAATAAATAAATAGGGAGAGAGAGGATCACCTTGACGCAATCCTCTCGTGGAGTGGAAAAAACCACTACTTTCACCATTTATAAGATCTGAGAACCAGCTGTTTGAGATGCATCTATAGATCAAATCCACCCATGTCTCGCTGAAACCAAAGTGTCTCATCACCTTTATAAGCCCAAACCAAGAAAGACTATCATAAGCCTTAGCCATATCCAACTTTAAGGCCACATTCGAACCCCCTTACCTTCTTATCAATAGATTGCAGAATTTCTTGAGCCAAAAGAACATTCTCGTGGATAAGACGACCTTCGACAAAACCACTTTGTTGAGGAGAAATAATGCGGGGAAAAATGGGAGCAAGACGACATGTTAGAAGTTTTGTTACCACTTTGTTACAGAAATTGCAAAGGCTAATCGGTCGAAGGTCCGAAAAGGAAGTAGGAGATTCCACTTTAGGAATAGTGACAATAAGAGTACTAGTCCAGCTCCTAGGCATAGAAAAACCCGAAAAGAAGTCTTTAATAGATCGAAACAAATCTTCTTTAATAATATCCCAAGCAGCCTTTATAGAATTCGCCCGTAAAACCATCTGGACCAGCTGCACTTTGGCCATTCATACCAAAAACAATGGTTCTAATCTCTTCCATGGAAGGGGCTGCCGTGAGATGGGTGTTATCCTCTTGGGTAATCTGTTGGTAGTGGTTCCCTAGGCACGTTTAATAAACGTTGTAATTGTTATCATTTATTTCATATCAATAAAGAGATGTTTTGATTATTATTGTTGTTCATGTTTACTTATAATAATCTCTATCCCTAGTACTTGTTAAGTACTAGTATAAAGGCTAAATGATCATGGGATGATCATTTTAGATTTATGGGTACTTGTTTGGAACAAGGTACTGGACATAACCCGCTGTATGAGATTTATGTCATGGTCTATGTCGAACATATATCTCATATTATTTATGTCATTCGAATCCTTAGACATGAAGTTATTATAGTCTTCCACTTGATAAACATTATGTTTGACATATTCAAACGCTACCTTTAACCGGGAAGTTATAAAGGGTATGATTAGCATAATCGGATTCACGTAGGGAAGAATAATAAGCTAAATGGATTTGTCCCTCTTCGGAGAGATGTCAAGCTTGGGCCTCTCGTAGGAATGATGTTGATGAAATGTTCGGCCGGACTCAAATGAATTGATTGGAGAAATGTCATTTGGATTATCAACATATTCGGAATCGAGAAAGTATTGAACAAAGACAAGTTGACTTGTTGACCATGACTTGTGTTCAATGACATCATGGACAAAGGGATTATGACATATTCTAAAGGAATGCGAACTTGTATCTAGTTATACTATTTGGGTACGTATGACGGTTTGCTAGAACCTAATCATATCTTATGGTTTCATGTTTGAACCCATTGCCAACTTAGTATAATCCTAGAGGGTCACACACAATAGAACGAATCTTTAAAAGGACTAAAGTGGAATTTTTCAGCAATTCTGGGCAGGCGGGCGACCGCCCAAAATGGACCGGGCGACCGCCCAAAGTTGGGCGACCGCGCAGCCTTTTTTGGGTGGCCGCATGGTGGTGTCGGGTGGCAGATTCCTAATTTGATTAGGAAACGAATTTTGGACGGATTTTGACACAAGTTTCCTATTTGGAATAGGTCCTACTTGTGTATAAAAGGCCAAATTCGGCCAGCACTCTTAACCAATGATTTTGTGAGTCTCCAAAGAGTTTGAGAGAGTTTATTTTGTTCCAAGACATCATTTGATTGAAGAACAAAATAATACACAATTAAAATTCCATATAGTCATTATCAATTGTGAAAGTGTGTTTCATAATTGTTGGTCTAGCAACCAAGATCAAGAAGCTCCTTGATATTCGTTCGTGGTGTGGATACCGCTAGAGGGTGAAGCTCATCATCTTCAAAGTTCGTGTTCTTACTTTCTTCGTGATCAAAGCTTCAAATCTCCACCAAGATCAAAGCTAGAATTCAAAGTAATCAAGGGTTAGTTTTTCCACTATTCATGTTGTTGTATTTGACTTAATCATATGAATGGATCTATGGGCTTTGGGTTTCATAAATTTTAAATGCTAAATTCCGCTGCGCATGTGTCTACGAAACCCAACAGTGGTATCAGAGCCCCGTTCATGTTGATTATTTCAATACCTAAATCATGTTATGTGTATATAAATTGTTTATGTGCCTAGCATGATATGAATATTGGAATATATATGATGTTTATGTGTTATGTGATTTTATGTGGTTTACTGTTTTTACAACTTTAATCGCACGATTCAATCGCAATAAATAAATTATGGTGGATTCAGAATTGTTGATTATTGATTTTGATTGGATCAAAGTTTTAATAATCGGGGAAAAACAATTTTGAGACAAAATTTTCGAACTTTAAAAATTCTGCACATTCTGATGGCACCGGGCGACCGCACGGAATAGGCTGGGCGGCCGCACGGTTTTGGGCGACCGCACAGGTCCTTTTTGGGCGGCCGCACAAAGGGATCAGAAGGTCTGATTTTGGTCAAAAACAGAATCTGGAATTTTTCGAAAAATTCAACAAAACCAGTAACAGAACCAGTCCAGACTTGCTGATCTGGAATGGGTTTTGGGTATTTGGTTTGTGTGTGGATTTTGGGGTTCGATTTTCCTATTTGTTTTAGTCTTGTGATTCTAAGATTGGTTCAAGGTTTGGATGGCTAATCTGCGTTCATCGAGATTGTGTTTCCCAAACTTGATCGCAATCAAAGTTTCAAAGATAAAACGAAGTTAGAATTATGAAGAGTTCATAATTGCTAAAATTGAGAAACAAAGTTCTTGATTCAAAGATTGGAGATCCATGTGGAATTGTGGATGCAATTGGCCTACGTTCATCGAGACCATCTATTGCTTAGTTTCAGCCACATGGACTACTTTCTTGGTTTCTTGAATTAGTGCGGGATTGTGGTTGCCTAATGGCTTAGTTCGACCGCACTTCTTGTTGTTTTGATTTGGAGATAATAACCAAAAGTTGAAATAGTCTCATCCTCATAATTACAGAGAAACTAATGACACATAAATATCATGCTTGAATTAATGGAGATTAATTTAGTGGCTAAACTTGATGTGTAACATGTTTATATTATGTGCTCATAAATGTGTTATATGCTATATGTGATAAACCTTCAAAGAAAGTTTTAAGTCCTTAATTGCCATGCCATGATTAAAACACTTGTTTATACATGGGTGATCTTGATGTGGGTTCGCCTCCGCGAGGTGCATTTGTCGCGACCCCGAACCCCACGGGCCCGAGACCGCGAGCTGGACGTCGACTTAAAACCAAAACTCTAAAACATAGAAGTTAAAAATTCCATTTTGACCCAAAAGATTTTTAATACAAGGTTTGGAAAATCCAAGTTTAACAACACAATAAAACAACTAGTGTAAGCTCCACAAGCTCACACCCAAGATACAAAATATTACAATTCTTAATGACGTCAATAATGGTAAAACTATCCCCAAAAGGTTATACATTTACATAATGTAAACCGATCCATAACAACCTGCCCCAAAATCTCAATCCTCTCGACGTCCTCCTCGATCCGCGAATCCTAATCCTTTTCCTCCTGGGGGGGGGTTAAGGAAAAACAAAGATGGAAATAAACGGGGTGAGATAAAATCTCAGTAAGTTACTAATGCAACTACATGACATGCTAATATGCAATGACCAATAGCAATTAACATGATAAATAGCAGCGGAAATAATAAGTGACATGCTGTCAAACAGTAACATCCAATAATCAACCATATAAATAAGCATATAACAACAAATGAGAGGCTCCCTATCGCCAACCGTCCCATACCGGTTGGAAATAACGACCAGCTCATCATGCAACACATAAAGCTGAAATAAACACTCATAAGTGGATACATAGCCAAGGTTTTCCAAACCGGATCATCCAAATAAAGGATCGCTGCGCAGCTTCAATGATCAACAATCAACATCTTCATAGCAGCATGAAAGCTCGAAGAGAAAACCCCGGTACCGGAACCAATAACAAAATAATGTGCCACAAAGGGCGGAAGCCATGCCACAAAGTCATGCTCCAAACGTCTCAACCAAGGCCAATCTGGAAGAGGAAAATAAGGGCAAAACAATGGTCGACACCATAATGGACTTGGCCGGTGCCATCACAATATCTCACATCGCCCGACACAACCACAAATACCAGCTGGACTTTCAAATAACTGCTAAGTAATAAAATACTAGCACGATAAACAACAAAGGATTCCAAAGTAGAGAATCATTCCAATTAAATCACCACAAGGTAAACCAATACAAACCGTGCATCAAAGATGACCACATTCCCAAAATGATACTTAATCAAATTCCATATCACAATCGATCACAAGGGGATCATTCTCGAACAATAAAGTGTTCCACAACATTAACTTAAGTCAACTAGGGTGATACTTCGAGCCTAGATCGGGCTTGGACCTTAAAACAATTCAATAACAAAGAGGCTCAGAACAGCTGGTATGGGCGGTCGCCCATAGCCAGTCTGGGCGGTCGCCCAAAACCCAACCCCAAGCCCAAAACCCACTGACTTCCTGGGCGGTCGCCCAACCCAAAAGTGGGCGGTCGCCTACTCACTTTGCTCAGATTCTCTGGATTAACTGATCTCATGGGCGGTCGCCCAAACCCATCATGGGCGGTCGCCCACGCACCCAGGTCGCCGGAAAACGGCCAAAACCAACTGGGTTTCTCCCGAATTTTCCACCCAACAACATAAATCAAACCCAAATGCTTCTAATAGGTATACTAAGATACCCAAACACCCTATATACCTAAAACAACTCATAAAACATCATTTAATCTACTCAATCCAAGGGATGATTCAACACCAAAACTTCACAAAATGGGATAAAATGCAAATCATCTCAAAATCAACCCAAGAAGCAAGAAATGGTAATCATAGTATCAACTAAGCATGGAATGAACATTTTTAGCAAAATGGGGGAAAAGTAACTTACTTGCAAATTCTCAAAGTTGATGGATTTCAAATCTTTTTGACTCTACGCGATCCTAGCGACGATCTAAACACGTTTCATGTTTTAAGAAATGAGAAATAATGAGAGGAAGATGATGGAAATGAAGAGAGAAGTGAGAGGAAGAAAAACTTACCCAATGAGCTAGAGAGAGAGAGAAATGGCTGGAAAGTGAGGGAGAGGTGAGGGAGAAGAGAGGGTGTATGGGAATTATTTCCCAAAACTTACACTCAGGCCCCTCCACTACACTACACACAAATACTTACACTCCCTACTAACTATTAAGACCCAACAATATTGCACTAACCCGAATGACTCAAATAAAATGCTAGGCATAAATATTATAACACATAAAGTGCACACATAAATATTTAAATAAATAATAATTTAAACCAATAAATAAGCAATTAAATAAATAATGATTATTTATTACTAATAAAATAGAGCCTAGTTTTCGGGTCGTGACATTCACTCCCCCTTAAAGAAAATTCGACCCGAATTTTAACGAGACTTACCCGAAAGACCAAATAGCTACGGATACGATAATTCCGCCATTTATCAAATTCCTCAATTATCCATTCTAACCCACCACGTAGTAACCTTAAATAACGTTCACGATACCACGACCTCTCGCACATAACTTCCCTCAATCATAACCTTCACTACTAATTAGAATCCAAAATCAAAATTGGAGAATCCCAATTGCTCTCAAACATAACTCTCGAGATATCCCAGGCTCACCTTATTCACAACCTTAATTACATTGCAAAGGCGTTTCCTTTTGTAAATCGCATACTTAGTAGTATTCCCCAGAAATTCAAAACATCACCATCCCGAGCCTAATTAGCTTTTAAAATATAAAAAGGCTAAAGAAATTTCTATTTCCACAATATTCATCGAAATGGCTATACCTCTATGGATTACCATTATAGTGTCTTCACCTTGAGTTAACACCTTAAATAAATAGTACCATACAAACCCCAAAATATCTCGTACAAAGTGTCCACTTAAATCTATGTTATACTCTCATCCCTCCATTAATCTGGTCTTGAAGCCTAAACCATTCAATATACTCAATAGTCCGCAAAACGATCCAAATTTCATCTTCAAAAGATTTTCTCTAACTCCCATTTAAGTCATAATCCGTGCTCATATACCCAAAGGAAATCAACGAACTCTAAATTCAATAGCTAAACCCAGTTAGTCTCTCACGCATACGTTTATTGACTTAATGATATTTAAGCTCAATGGTACTACCATCATAATAAACCAATTAGCTAGCAACGTTCCAATTGACCCAGTGCCAAATCATGATATTCCTTAATTATGCCCAAGTATTGATACTCAACTTTCTTCACACACCCTTGATCCAATTCGGTAACGCCACCAAGAAGGGATTTAGAACCATAGAACCACTATCTAACCAAAGTTTCAAAATGCCTTTAACATAGATTGAGAAATTATTACTCTCCCAAAATGTACTTATTAGTCTTTTCTAACTTAACACGCTCACCACTATCGATGATTATAACTTCCATAATATACTCATATCCCATAACACATCATGCTTTTCCTCATACTATCCAATTCCGATGCGCTCACGTAGATGCACTACAAGTAAACAAAATCTCCTATCCAGAAATCCTCAATTTGAATCCTCAACTCTTATAACCCAACCGATGCCATAAGGACATTGATCTAAATATTAGCACTACAACCTTGTACTATAACAACTCAATTTAACCCAAGGTTCTCCCCAATTACTAGGTACTACTCAGAAATTAAAATAGAAATTTTTACAAACGATAAATACACCCAACAATTGGTATAGACATCCATTGTCACCCATCGAAGCCAAATAGACAGATTCCAAACAAGAAAAGATTTGCTTAACTCTACACAAAGGAACGGTCTCAAAACAATTTTAGGCAAAAGGGAAGAGAGGATGTAACAATTTCCCTACAACCAACGACTAAAGCATGACATTTCCCTTCTCAAAATGACATCAAAATCTTATAATAGCAATATGACCAATTTAGCAGGTAAGTTATATCTACCTTTAAGCACAACATGAGCACATAAGACTCCATCAGACATCCTACACTCCTCCATAGGAGTAGACACTGACAACACATAAGTCAAAGACTCAAAAGAATTAAATGCAACTAAATGCACAGAAACACATAGATGCGATGATCCTAAAATGCACGCGCTCGCTCTCACGACGCAAAATAATACCTCCTGAAATTATTCGTTACCTGGGGAGTACTGATTGATCGCAATTACTCTGCCCTATACCTTAGGGTTCCCCGAAGCATCTCTCTTCTGACCCTGTGCAGTACCAGCTCCACTTCCCGATGATTGATATCTGAATTTAGTACAGTCTCTCGCAAAGTGCCCAAACCGACCACAATTAACACATTTTCCTTGTTTCTTCCAACACTTGTCTTCTGAGTGTCCTATCCTCTGACAGAAGCTGCAGACTTTCCTATTTCGTGTCCCCTTATTAGAACCTCGATTTCCTACTGTTGGTTGCCCTTGAAGTTGCCTTCTGAATCGAGTTTGCACTCCAGAATTACCTCTGTTATCTGAATGTTGCTGTGGTGACGTACTCTGCCCTCCTTGCTTACCCGGGTTAACCATCTCAGTCTTCCTTTTGTGTTCCCCAATATCCTGCTCAATCAAGTAGGCTCGATCCACCGCATCCTGAAAAGGTTGAATTCTTTGGGCTAAAAGTTGAGTCCTAATGGCTGTCTTCAAACCCCTGATCAATCTCATCGCTTTCTGCTCCTCGGTCCGCACTAGGTAGTCACAACACCTGGCTAACTCAGCAAACTTAGCCGAGTACTGTGCTACCGACATCATGCCTTGCTCCAAGCTGGGGAACTCGATCTCCTTCCGGTTTTGATTTACTAGAGATACAAAATGATCCTTGAATTTCCTCACGAACCACTCCCAAGGATATGGTACAAGAGTCGCATCCCAACTGGTCTTCAGTGCCTTCCACCAATGTTCCGCAGTCCCCACGAGCTTATAAGCTGAAAACAGAACCCTATCCTCATCAGTGCAACCAAAGACCTCGTAGATTTTCTCCATCGATTCTATCCATAACTCGGCTTTCTTCACATCCGGCTCACCGTCGTACTCACTTGGTTTCAACTTTAAGAACTGCTCCAACCCATATCGCGAAGGTGCTACATGTTCCTCTCTCGGCCCTTGGCCATAAATTGCTTTCACGGCCGCTTCAAACCTGTCCTGAAGCATTACACGGTTTTCTTCCCATAGACCATTCTGATTCTGAGTCCCACTAGCACTTCCACCCGCTCTTCTTCTAGCCATCACAAACAAATACCTGCATAAAACCTTAACCGTTACTCACTCCGAACACAACTACCCACCTAGGTCATACTAATCCACCTAGACTTATACTTAGAGCCAAACCATGGCTCTGATACCAACTGTCGCGACCCTGAACCCCGCGGGCCCGAGACCGCGAGCTGGACGTCGACTTAAAACCAAAACTCTAAAACATAGAAGTTAAAAATTCCATTTTGACCCAAAAGATTTTTAATACAAGGTTTGGAAAATCCAAGTTTAACAACACAATAAAACAACTAGTGTAAGCTCCACAAGATCACACCCAAGATACAAAATATTACAATTCTTAATGACGTCAATAATGGTAAAACTATCCCCAAAAGGTTATACATTTACATAATGTAAACCGATCCATAACAACCTGCCCCAAAATCTCAATCCTCTCGACGTCCTCCTCGATCCGCGAATCCTAATCCTTTTCCTCCTGGGGGGGGGTTAAGGAAAAACAAAGATGGAAATAAACGGGGTGAGATAAAATCTCAGTAAGTTACTAATGCAACTACATGACACGCTAATATGCAATGACCAATAGCAATTAACATGATAGATAGCAGCGGAAATAATAAGTGACATGCTGTCAAACAGTAACATCCAATAATCAACCATATAAATAAGCATATAACAACAAATGAGAGGCTCCCTATCGCCAACCGTCCCATACCGGTTGGAAATAACGACCAGCTCATCATGCAACACATAAAGCTGAAATAAACACTCATAAGTGGATACATAGCCAAGGTTTTCCAAACCGGATCATCCAAATAAAGGATCGCTGCGCAGCTTCAATGATCAACAATCAACATCTTCATAGCAGCATGAAAGCTCGAAGAGAAAACCCCGGTACCGGAACCAATAACAAAATAATGTGCCACAAAGGGCGGAAGCCATGCCATAAAGTCATGCTCCAAACGTCTCAACCAAGGCCAATCTGGAAGAGGAAAATAAGGGCAAAACAATGGTCGACACCATAATGGACTTGGCCGGTGCCATCACAATATCTCACATCGCCCGACACAACCACAAATACCAGCTGGACTTTCAAATAACTGCTAAGTAATAAAATACTAGCACGATAAACAACAAAGGATTCCAAAGTAGGGAATCATTCCAATTAAATCACCACAAGGTAAACCAATACAAACCGTGCATCAAAGATGACCACATTCCCAAAATGATACTTAATCAAATTCCATATCACAATCGATCACAAGGGGATCATTCTCGAACAATAAAGTGTTCCACAACATTAACTTAAGTCAACTAGGGTGATACTTCGAGCCTAGATCGGGCTTGGACCTTAGAACAATTCAATAACAAAGAGGCTCAGAACAGCTGGTATGGGCGGTCGCCCATAGCCAGTCTGGGCGGTCGCCCAAAACCCAACCCCAAGCCCAAAACCCACTGACTTCCTGGGCGGTCGCCCAACCCAAAAGTGGGCGGTCGCCTACTCACTTTGCTCAGATTCTCTGGATTAACTGATCTCATGGGCGGTCGCCCAAACCCATCATGGGCGGTCGCCCACGCACCCAGGTCGCCGGAAAACGGCCAAAACCAACTGGGTTTCTCCCGAATTTTCCACCCAACAACATAAATCAAACCCAAATGCTTCTAATAGGTATACTAAGATACCCAAACACCCTATATACCTAAAACAACTCATAAAACATCATTTAATCTACTCAATCCAAGGGATGATTCAACACCAAAACTTCACAAAATGGGATAAAATTCAAATCATCTCAAAATCAACCCAAGAAGCAAGAAATGGTAATCATAGTATCAACTAAGCATGGAATGAACATTTTTAGCAAAATGGGGGAAAAGTAACTTACTTGCAAATTCTCAAAGTTGATGCATTTCAAATCTTTTTGACTCTACGCGATCCTAGCGACGATCTAAACACGTTTCATGTTTTAAGAAATGAGAAATAATGAGAGGAAGATGATGGAAATGAAGAGAGAAGTGAGAGGAAGAAAAACTTACCCAATGAGCTAGAGAGAGAGAGAAATGGCTGGAAAGTGAGGGAGAGGTGAGGGAGAAGAGAGGGTGTATGGGAATTATTTCCCAAAACTTACACTCAGGCCCCTCCACTACACTACACACAAATACTTACACTCCCTACTAACTATTAAGACCCAACAATATTGCACTAACCCGAATGACTCAAATAAAATGCTAGGCATAAATATTATAACACATAAAGTGCACACATAAATATTTAAATAAATAATAATTTAAACCAATAAATAAGCAATTAAATAAATAATGATTATTTATTACTAATAAAATAGAGCCTAGTTTTCGGGTCGTGACAGCATTAATTTTATTCATGTATAAGCAGGATGAGGTTCATTAGTTTAATGTGGGCTTGCCTCCGCAAGGTACATTAAATTGAATGGTTCCTATGCGTTTAAAATGGTTAGACTTAATTAGGCGTCAAAAAGGTTTTGGGCCTAGGCAAAAGATGAGATTAAACATGCTTTGGAAATTGGATTTCTCAAAGAATCTCATAAAAGGATCTAAGAATCATATGTGATATGATTGACATGATTGTCTACCTAATTAATTTAGTTTTGAGCGGTCCGCCTCCGTGGACTCAAAAGTTAAATTAAAGTTGGATCTTAGCCCAATTAAATTATATTGTACATTGGATGTATATGAAGGTTATATAATTTAGTGGGAGTATTTTGTTTGAAAAATACATTATTTATTTCTTTAATGAAAACCGGTACTTATTAAATTTTGGAAATTTTGCATAATTGTAGATAATGACTGCTAACACTCAATCAATTTCGTTGCGATCGATCCTTGAGAAGGATAAGCTCCAAGAGAATGGTACGAACTTTATGGATTGGATCCGTAGCCTTAGAATTGTTCTAAGGCAAGAAGATAAGTTGTACATTCTCGATGGGCCTCTTCCTGCTGAACCAGAACCTACTGCCCCTAGGGCAGAAAGAGACAGTTACAAGAAACATCGTAATGATTCTAGAGATGTAAGCTGTCTCATGCTTGCTACTATGTGCTCAAAACTCCAACAAAGTTTGGAACATTTGGAAGCCTATGAGATGGGCGTGGAGTTAAGAGCCATGTTTCAAGAGCAAGCTAGGCAAGAGAGGTACAAGACCATTGTTGCATTCATTACTTGCAAAATGAATGAAGGGCAACAAGTGAGTCCTCACATGCTGAAAATGAAAGGTTATGTAGAGCACCTTGCGAAACTGGCTATCCAATCCCATTGGAGCTAGCCACGGATCTCATTCTTAATTCATTGCCTAAAAGTTATAATCAGTTTGTGATGAATTATAACATGCATGGAATGGATAATAATCTCTCCGAGTTGCATGGGATGCTTAAAACTGCGGAGATGAAGATTACGGAGAAAGGTTCTCTCGTGCTCTTAGTTCATGATGGGAAGAAGGCTAGTGCCAAGGGAAAGGGTAAGAAAGTTGTCAAACCCAAAATAAGCAAGGCAAGTGTTGCCAAGGCTTCTGAGGCAAAACCCGATTCACAAAAGGATTCAATATGTTTCAATTTTCAAGAAATTGGTCATTGGCAACGTAATTGCAAGGCTTTCTTGGAAGAGAAAAAGAAGAAGAAGGGCAGGAAGGCTGCGTCGACTTCAGGTATCTATATGATAGATATTCTCCTTTCTACCACTGATTCTTGGGTATTGGATACCGTATGTGGTTCTCACATTTGTTTAAATGTGCAGGGTCTAAAGAATAGGAGACTACTTAAAGATGGTGAAGTAGACCTACGTGTGGGGAATGGAGCAAGAGTTGCTGCATTAGCCGTAGGGACTTATGAAGTCACTTTACCTTCCGGATTAATTCTTGTTTTGAACAATTGTTATTATGTTCCGGATTTAAGTAGAAATATTATTTCAATTTCTTGTTTGGATAATGAAAGTTTTAAGTTTCTTATTGAGAATAAGAAATTTTCTATTTATTTAAATGATGTGCTTTATGGTATTGCTAATTCATTTAATGGCCTTTATATCTTGGATGTCAAGAATGAAAATAATGACAATGTCTATCATGTAAATAAGAAATCTAAACCTAATGATGTAAATCATACCTATTTATGGCATTGCCGTCTTGGTCATATTAATGAGAAGCGTATCTCAAAACTCCATGGGGACGGACTTTTGGGTTCATGTGACCTCGAGTCATATGATACTTGCGAGTCGTGTCTTCTTGGAAAAATGACTAAGACACCTTTTACCAAGTTAGGTGAAAGGGCAAGCGACTTATTGGGGTTGATACATTCCGATGTATGCGGACCATTAAGTAGCAATGCTAGGGGAGGATTTCAATACTTCATAACCTTCACTGATGATTATAGTAGATTTGGGTATGTTTACCTAATGAAACATTAAAGTGAAGCATTTGAGATATTTAGAATATTTCAAAATGAAGTAGAAAAACAACTTGGCAAAAGTATTAAGGCACTTCGATCAGATCGTGGTGGAGAATACTTGAGTCAAGAATTTGATGATCATCTAAAGAATTGTGGAATAGTTTCACCATTGACTCCACCCGGAACACCACAATGGAATGGTGTGTCCGAGAGGAGAAATCGGACTTTGTTAGACATGGTTCGATCAATGATGAGTCAAGTTGATCTTCCAATATCCTTTTGGGGTTACGCTCTAGAAACCGCTGCTTTCACACTAAATCGTGTTCCAACTAAATTGGTTCAAAAGACTCCATATGAGATGTGGAGCGGAAAGAAAACTTGTTTATCTTTCATGAAGATTTGGGGTTGCGAAGCCTTTGTCAAAAGACCTGTCTCTGACAAACTTGCACACAAATCTGACAAATGTATTTTCGTGGGATATCCAAAGGAAACTAGGGGATATTACTTTTACAACCGAGAGGACAACAAAGTGTTTGTTGCCCGAACTGGTGTCTTTCTAGAGAAAGAGTTTCTCTCCAAAGAAATCAGTGGGAGTAAAATAAATCTTGAAGAAATTCGAGACCCAGAAAATAACATTGAACCAATAGTGGAACAAGAACAAGAACCACAAAGAGTTGTGGAACCTGTTCAAAATACACAAGCAACTCGTAGATCTAGTAGGTTACGATCCGAGCCTGAGAGATATGGTTTTCTCGTAACGGATAGTAATGAGGTATAAATCATTGAGAATGATGAACCGTCAACCTACCAAGAGGCGATGTCTTCTCCTGATTCGGACAAGTGGCTTGGAGCCATGGAATCCGAATTGCAATCCATGCAAGACAATCAAGTTTGGAATTTGATTGATGCACCCGAAGGTGTAAAAACCATAGGATGCAAATGGGTCTTCAAGAAGAAGACTAACATGGATGGGAAGGTGCATACTTACAAAGCTAGGCTTATAGCGAAGGGTTATAGGCAAGTTCATGGTATTGACTATGATGAAACCTTTTCACCCGTAGCAATGATCAAGTCTATAAGAATTTTGCTTGCCATTGCCGCATATCATGACTATGAAATATGGCAAATGGACGTCAAAACCGCTTTCCTAAATGGAAAACTTCAAGAGGATGTATATATGACACAACCAGAAGGTTTTGAACAAGATTCTAAAGTATGCAAATTGCAAAGATCCATCTATGGATTGAAGCAAGCTTCTAGGAGTTGGAATCTCCGTTTTGATGAATCGGTCAAAGAGTTTGGTTTCATCAAGAACGAAGATGAGCCTTGTGTATACAATAAGATTAGTGGGAGCATAGTGCTATTCCTTATTTTATACGTGGATGACATATTACTCATTGGAAACGATGTTCCTACACTTCAGTCCGTAAAGACTTGGTTAGGAAAATGCTTCGCAATGAAAGATATGGGTGAAGCCGCATATATACTTGGCATTAAGATCTATAGAGATAGATCAAGGAGGCTACTTGGTTTAAGCTAAAGTACATACATTGACAAGGTCATTAGAAGATTCCGTATGGAAAATTCTAAGAGAGGAACCTTGCCGGTATTACATGGAGTTTCTCTAAGCAAGACTCAATGTCCTAAGACAAACGATGAGCGTGAGAAAATGAATGATGTTCCATATGCTTCGGCAATTGGGTCCATCATGTATGCCATGATTTGTACTAGGCCGGATGTATCTTATGCTTTGAGCATGACAAGTAGATACCAATCCGACCCTAGCGAAAATCACTGGGTAGATGTAAAAGCGATTCTTAAGTACTTGAGAAGAACTAAAGACTCGTTTTTGGTCTATGGAGGAATGGAAGATGATCTCGTTGTAAATGCTTACATGGATGCAAGCTTCCAAACCGACAAAGATGATAGCCGATCGCAATCGGGTTTTGTGTTTATGTTAAATGGTGGAGCTGTAAGCTAGAAGAGTTCCAAGCAAAGTACAACCGCTGATTCTACAACAGAAGCTGAGTATATTGCTGCATCGGATGCTGCAAAGGAAGCTGTTTGGATTAAGAAGTTCATTACTGAACTTGAAGTGGTTCCTAGTATTGCTAATCCAATAGACCTTTATTGCGATAATAATGGTGCTATTTCTCAAGCAAAGGAACCAAGAGCACATCAGAAATCCAAACACATACTTAGGCGTTTTCATATCATTCGAGAGATCGTTGATAGGGGAGACGTAAATATATGCAGAGTACCTACTGATGACAATTTTGCGGACCCGCTAACAAAGGGACTTCCACAAGCTAAACATGATGGTCATGTTAGGTCCATGGGTATTAGATACATGGGAGATTGGGCCTAGGGCAAGTGGGAGATTGCTGGTAGTGGTGCCCTAGGCACGTTTAATAAACGTTGTAATTGTTATCATTTATTTCATATCAATAAAGAGATGTTTTGATTATTATTGTTGTTCATGTTTACTTATAATAATCTCCGTCCCTAGTACTTGTTAAGCACTAGTATAAAGGCTAAATGATCATGGGATGATCATGTTAGATTTATGGGTACTTGTTTGGAACAAGGTACTGGACATGACCCGCTGTATGAGATTTATGTCATGGTCTATGTCGAACATATATCTCATATTAGTTATGTCATTCGAATCCTTAGACATGAAGTTATTATAGTCTTCCACTTGATAAACATTATGTTAGATATATTCAAACGTTACCTTTAACCGGGAAGTTATAAAGGGTATGATTGGCATAATCGGATTCACGTAGGGAAGAATAATAAGCTAAATGGATTTGTCCCTCTTCGGAGAGATGTCAAGCTTGGGCGCCTCTCGTAGGAATGATGTTGATGAAATGTTCGGCCGGACTCAAATGAATTGATTGTATCAATGTCATTTGTATTATCAACATATTCGGAATCGAGAAAGTATTGAACAAAGACAAGTTGACTTGTTGACCATGACTTGTGTTCAATGACATCATGGACAAAGGGATTATGACATATTCTAAAGGAATGTGAACTTGTATCTAGTTATACTATTTGGGTACGTATGACGGTTTGCTAGAACCTAATCATATCTTATGGTTTCATGTTTGAACCCATTGCCAACTTAGTATAATCCTAGAGGGTCACACACAATAGAACGAATCTTTAAAAGGACTAAAGTGGAATTTTTCAGCAATTCTGGGCAGGAGGGCGACCGCCCAAAATGGACCGGGCGACCGCCCAAAGTTGGGCGACCGCACAGCCTTCTTTGGGCGGCCGCACGGTGGTGTCGGGTGGCAGATTCCAAATTTGATTAGGAAACGAATTTTGGACGGATTTTGACACAAGTTTCCTATTTGGAATAGGTCCTACTTGTGTATAAAAGGTCAAATTCGGCCAGCACTCTTAACCAATGATTTTGTGAGTCTCCAAAGAGTTTGAGAGAGTTTATTTTGTTCCAAGACATCCTTTGATTGAAGAACAAAATAATACACAATTAAAATTCCATATAGTCATTATCAATTGTGAAAGTGTGTTTCATAATTGTTGGTCTAGCAACCAAGATCAAGAAGCTCCTTGATATTCGTTCGTGGTGTGGATACCGCTAGAGAGTGAAGCTCATCATCTTCAAAGTTCGTGTTCTTACTTTCTTCGTGATCAAAGCTTTAAATCTCCACCAAGATCAAAGCTAGAATTCAAAGTCATCAAGGGTTAGTTTTTCCTCTATTCATGTTGTTGTATTTGACTTAGGCCTCGTTTGTTTTTTTCATTCAGATCTGAATGGAGTCTGAATGTCTAGCGAATCAGACCTTCTCCAATTCAGATTGTTTGTTTTTTTTTCAGCTTTCAGATCTGAATAGAGACTTTTGATCTGAATGGAGTCTGAATGAATCAGACCTAAAATGAAGTCTGATTAGAGTCTGAATGGTGTCAGAAGTAAAAATAATTAAAATGCTTTCACTTTTCTTTTAGAAAATAAAAATCCATTATTATCCATTAATTCTCATGCTTATACATAATATTTCAAAAGGTTAACACTTAAAAAAAAACAATTCAGATGTGAATTCAGATGAAAAAACAAACAGCTTGAATAATTCAGAATTCAGTCTTCAGACGCTGCCTCTTATTGATTCAGATGAGAATTCAGATTTCAGGACTTATCACTTAAAAAAAACAAACGCCACCTTAATCATATGAATGGATCTATGGGCTTTGGGTTTCATAAATTTTAAATGCTAAATTCCGCTGCGCATGTGTCTACGAAACCCAACATAATCAGCCTTGGAATCAAAAAGAGGTAGTCATCCGGAGGAATATCACAATGGCCTTGAAGTTGCTCTGAATAAAAACTCACAGCTTCTTCTTTAATGTCTTCCATAGTAGTGAGCCAATTACCTTCTCTATTTCTGATTTTATGGATATGTAAACGCTGCCATCTTTTCTTAACCGTAGCATGAAAGAATTTGGTGTTTCGGTCCCCCTCTTTTAACCATTTAAGATTAGCTTTTTGAGCCCAAAGGTCTTCTTCAATTTTCAACTTTTGAAGTAGCTGAGCTTGAGCAAAACCGAGGGCTGCCCTAGATTCATCATCACCAGTTTGTTGGAGTTGAACCTCACGAGCCAGAACCTCATCTTCAGCGATCTTTATTTGTTCTTCAACCCTTCCAAAAGTGTGTTTATTCCATCCTATTAAAGCTTTTTGAAGCCGCCCAAGTTTCTTAGCAAACCACACCATGGGCCTACCATCCATAGGATTAAGCCAAGAATTTCTAACCAACTCAAAGAAACCATGATGTTTAAGCCAAATATTTAGAAAACAAAAAGAGCCTTTGATAGTGATGGCTGCAACTTGAACATTAATGACTAAAGGAGCATGATATGAACAAAGCCGAGCGAGATGAAAAACATGGGTGGAGTGAAAAATATTGAGCCATTGTTCATTATATAACGCCCTATCAATCCGCTGAAAGATGGCCCTTCTACCCCTTCTTTTATTAGTCCATGTAGCCATATTTCCAGAATAACCCGCATCCATAAGATTAGCAAATTGAATCGTATCAGAAAAATCCGTAGCAGCCGTAACATGAAAAGGTTTGCTTCCAATTTTCTCCGATTGTTCAAGAACCACATTAAAATCTCCCACAACCATCCATGGATATTCGATCTCACTAATATGCATAAGATCCTCCCATAAAGATATCCTTGACAACCTGGTACAATTTGCACGAACAAAAGAAACCCACACATTCTCATGCCATAAAGGATGAGAAATTTGAACAGTTATAGCTTGAACTGAATCATTGATTACCGTACAAGTCAAACCATGTTTCCAGAAAATCCAAACCCTATTGCTCATATTTGCAATTCCCCCTTCGCACCCAAGTTTTCGAGCATAAAAATCTATATTCATGCCACTGGTTTTAGGCTCATAAATAGCAGACAAAGAAACATTATACGAGCGAAATAAACGCTTTAATCTTCTCACCATAACACCGTTAGCGATACCACGAGCATTCCAACTAATGAACGATACCATTGATCGAAAAAAAAAATAGAAAATAAAAGGATAGAACACACCCAAGGAACCAAAAGGAGGGAGTACCTCAATTATGTGGAAAAATGATTAGGGCTGTGAAGGCCCTGTGTAGATGTATTAGCAGCCCTTTTCTTCCTATTGGAGACCAGGGTAAACCCTTCATCATCAACCTGTTTCTTGGAGGCACTATTAGTTTTAAATTCAGAGTGAAGAAAATGAACATATTCTTGAGAAGTTACCCAAGGAGCCCTTGGAGACAGATTTAAAGATCCCTCCGTTTTACCAACCGACTTGGACAAATGATTAGGGCTGTCATTGCCATCTTTTGTTTTTATAAAAACATCTTTGCCAGCCCCCTTATCATTCTGAGAATGCTTTTGAGCTTCCAAGGCTGGATTAGCTTTTCTATATGAGGAAAAATCATGACCAAACATAAAGCAATGTTTGCAATAATTTGGAATATTATCATATTCAACTTTCTAGTAAAAGCTAGGCATAGCATCGCCGCAATCAACAAAAACCTCATAAGGAAGCTTCTTAAGAACATCAACTTGGACCAAAATCTTAGCAATGCTTGGCCTAGATAATTCAGCGGTTGCCTTATCAAGAGAAAGAGGCGTACCAATCATCTTAGCCAACGAGAACAAAAACGATTTATTGAATAAGTGAACGGGTAAACCTGGAAGTCCCACCCACACCGGGACGATGGAAGACTCTTGTTCGGGCCTCCATTCTGTTGACTAGGCCAAAGTCCTCATAGAATACCGTGTTACATACCAAACATCCTTCATGAACAACCTCTGATAATCTTCCTCATTTGAAAGCTGGATTAAGATGTGACGAGAGTCAAGGTGACCTAATTTGAAATTCTCTTTAAGATGGAATTTAGCAAAACTGATTCAGGCATTTTCCATAGACGGCTTGCCATGCATAAATTTACCGACTAGAGTGAAAACAAACGGCTTTGCAAAAGATGCTATCATATCTTTGGTTAATTTGATAGAAGGAGTACCCTTATGGATGCCAGTCGGAATCGAAGTAGTAACATATGCGCCAGATTGTGAATGATTTGTTTGAGAAAATAAATTTGCAAACGATTTGGAATTTTGAGATGAGAACCAAGGATTAGGGTTTACGATCCCAGGAGTACCATCAGAGGATTGCGTTTTTGGTGAAACATGTTTATTAGTGTCGGGAATCCTACTTTCGGAAGGAATGGAAACGGAATCATGACCATTAGCCAACGCCGCATTAATACGTGGCGGCGCATTAGGGTTTCTGGAAGAAGCTGGGGGAGTCATTGTCGAGGTCAGGGAAGGAGTATAATAAGGATTGTAGTTACTTGAATTCACGGAAGGAAAGAAAGAGACCGGAGCAGCCATGGCTGACATTAGCAATTACCGTGTCTCTAGCATTATCCACCTTCCCCGTAATGAAACATGATTTGCCAATATTAATAAGCTGCCCAGAGAATTGCTGATATTGCTCCAAGAAATCCATATGTGCTTCCAAAGAAATAGTACTCCCATTACAAAAAATGATAATATCATCAGCATAAGAGAGATGAGAGATAACCGGGACATGAAGATAGCTTGAATGATAAGCAATGTGAGGCCGATTTACATGAAGAGAATTCAAGCCACGGCTAAGAACTTCAGCAGCAACAATGAATAAACTCAGAGAAATAGGGTCTCCTTGCCTAAGCCCTCGAGAAGAATGGAAATATCCAGCTATTTCCCCAATAATAAGAATAGAAAACCAATTAAAGGCAATGCATCAGTGGATTAGATCTATCCAAATTTCAGAAAAAATGAAACTTCTCATAACCTTAATAAGAGCAAACCATGAAAGTCGATCATAAGCATTGGCCATATCAATCTTAAGAGCAATATTAGAGCCAAAAACTTTTTTATTTATAGATTGCATGAGCTCTTGGGCCAATAAAACATTCTCATGAATTAAACGGCCTTTAACAAAACCACTTTGTTGAGGAGATATTATACGAGGGAGAACAGTAGCAAGACGGTTGGAGAGAAGCTTTGAGATTACCTTGTTAGAGAAATTGCATAAACTAATCGGACGGAGGTCCGAAAAAAAAGATGGAGCAGCAACTTTAGGAATGGTTACAATAAGAGTACTAGACCAGCTACGAGGCATATGAAACCCAGAGAAGAACTCCAAAACAGCCCGGTGAAGATCATAGGTAATAATATCCCAGCAATGATGATAAAATTCCCCCGTAAAACCATCAGGACCCGCTGCACTAACCCCGCTCAAGAGAAAACCACTACTTTCAGCTCATCCAAAGAGGGTGGAGCAGTTAAAGAGTTATTTTCCTCAAGAGAGATAATATTTGGGATATGAACTAAAAGATCATTAGAAGGGATATCATGATTGCCCGTCAATTGTTGTTCGTAAAACTCTACAGCAGCCATTTTAATATCATTTGGATCCATAATCCAATCTCCTTGACTATTCCGAATTCTATGTAACATAGTCTTCCATTGGAAGCAAAGGGAGCACAACCTAGGTAATTTTCTCATCTTGTAATCTCTCTAAATGTAAGATGTAGTTGATCATATAATTTGTTAAGAGGTCTAGCCACCTTGTTAGGCTAGACCTCCATTTGATGTCCAAAAGATGTAATGTGGATACTCTTGTTGTTCTTTCCTCTAAATGATGATATATCATGATATTTTGAGCACTTGACATGCTATGCTACTGATCTTGTAAGTACATATCTTTCATGTTTGGATATCAAGTCTATGTATGTTGGTGATTTAAGAGATTTTCAAAGAATGAGCTTGTTTCCTCTCAAAACCTTAAATCTGTTCATGTTTTGCCTCATCCCGATGTAAAACATCATTGAATCATGACTAAATGCTCAAATGGTTGTTGTTTTGTGTTTCTAACATGTAGATCTATGTATCCCCAAAGTTTCATGCTCATGTCATCTCATTTGAGTGAGTTTTCATGAGTGTTTTCATGCCTTTCGTAGACTTCCAGTGGACTGTAAATCTGTACCTTTCTGTTTTGTTGCTCTATTTATGCATAACAAACGTGGTTTTTGGTCTTAGACCACAAAAGTTATTTTTTTCTAGACAAACAGTGGAAAATGAGCATGCAAAGAGCATATTTTTCCTATGAGCAGAGACTATTTTTTTTATTTATTGTTTAGACTCTTGATCTGCAGATTTGTGATTCATGGTGCTAAGCTAACTTTGATCCAATCTTGCCTAGCTGCCATTCCTCTTTACTATCTTGCTCTCATTGATCCTCCTAAAGGTGTGATTCATGTTATGGAAAAGATTATAGTCCGTTTCTTTTGGAGCAATTCTAATGGTGAAAGGAATTGTCATTGGTTGTCCTGCGCTAAAATGTGTTGGCCTATAGATGAAGGTGGACTTGGCATCCAGCGTTTCGAAGATATTTCCATGGCCTTTGCTATGAAGTTATGGTGGAAGATTCGTACCACGGAGTCTTTATGGAGTAAGTTGATGTTAGCCAAATACTGTTGGGAGCTCCATCCTATGGATGCAACCCGAACTACTTATGCCTCTCATATTTGGAAGCGGATGATTGATGTTAAGCCTTTTGTTGAGGAGAGAATAGCTTGGAGAATTGGTCGAGGTCAGATTTCTATTCATGAGCGTTGGCTAGATGTTCCAATAGATCATCTTCCCTATGCGCATACGGAGGTCTTCTCTTTATTTGATAATGACATTCCTCGATCCGATAACATCCGGGAAATATATGGCCAGCACCTATTAACTTTGATCCAATCGAAGCATATTAATCTTTCTAATCAACCTGATACGCCCATTTGGCTCCCTTCCACTTCAGGTAAATTTTCTATTAGTTCGGCTTGGATGGAATGTCGTCCTAAGAAAGCAAAATCTGCTACGTTTTCATCTTGCTGGAACAAATATCTTCCAAAGAAAATATCCATTTTTCTATGGCGAGCCCTTCATGGCGGTCTCCCTACAGATGATATAGTGAAAAGACGTGGTATTCAAGGGGCTTCTAAATGCGACTGTTGCAGATCTTCTTGAGAGGAGTCCTTTTTACATGTGTTAATTGAAGGAGATATAGCTGCTAAGGTGTGGGCTCACTTTCACTCTTTATGTGGTATTCGCATGCTTAGTGGCACTCTTAATCAGCTTATTTGCTGGTGGTATGGCTGTACCTCCTCTTCATGGACTTTAAAATGGTTAACCACAATCATTCCGGCTCTTGCCTCTTGGGAGATATGGGTTGCTCGTAATAAAAGAAGATTTGAAGGCAAGAATATGAGCACGAATGATATTATTCACAAGGTACATTCACATGTCATTAATATTGCTGCTACCTTCTCCCTGTCGTTCCCTAACTCTAACTCGGATATGATCTGGTTGATGCTTTTCACTTACAAACAAATGTGTCTCGGCCCTTAGTTGCAAAACTGATCATATGGGAACCTCCCTTTTTTTTTTTTGGCGAAAGGAGACGTTACTCCCTAGATTTTATTAATAATGAAAGGAAAAGTTACAAACAAGTTGGGGGACATGACAAACCTTACCACCAAAAGAAAAGCTAAAGGGGAGGTCTTACACATGTTGTAAGAACCTCTACAAAAAAGGAGGGGATGACTACATCTAGAGCCTAATATTAGGAAGAAGAATCTTGTCTAGCATGAGCGGGCCCTTGCACCTTCGAGGAAGGCTATTAAAATGAGGGAAAACCTGGTTTGACATTGCATTTGCAGCCTCCTCATTAGCAAGGAGATCAGCAACTTTGTTACCTCCCTTGTATAATGAAGTCAAGATCAATACAGATGGCGTCTTGAGGGGGAACCCAGGTATTGCATCAAGAGGGGGTATTATCCGGGATAATAATGGTATTTTTCTCTATGGATTTGCCCATTCATATGGCATTGAGACTAACATGATTTCTGAAGCTCTTGCTGCTAGGGATGGTCTTTATGCAGCTCATGTTCGAGGTTACAATCAGCTTTGGTAGAGGTGGATTCACAAGTCCTCATGCTCATCATTATTAAGGAATATCATATTCCTTGGCCGATTTGGTATGTTATCTCTCATATTCATCGACTCATGGAGGCTATGGAGGTTAGGGTTTCTCACATCTATTATCGAGAAGGAAATGGTATTGTTGACTCTCTTGCTAACACAGGAGCGGATGAGAGACAAAATATGGAATTCTTGTCTGTTAATGATCTTCCCCGTCATTGTCAAGGGCTGCTTGCTTTGGATGAGAATCGGACCCCTTATATTCGAACCAAGTAGATTTTATGGCTAGATATTTGTATACTTTATTTTCTTTGTACTCTAGTTATCCCTCCCTTTATTGTAGAGGATCTTACGACATGTGTAAGGCCTCCTCCCTAGTTTTCCTTTCTTGGTGGTTGAGGTTGTCATGTCCCCCACCATGTTTGTACTTTCTTTGATTTATTAATAAAATTTAGGGAGGTACCATCCTCTTTTCGCCAAAAAAAAAATAATAAAAAAATCTGCAGATTTGTGCTTTTTTCCCGTTTTCATGATGTAAAAAGTGGATCTTTTATGAGTGTATACATGTTTGTCAGATTTGGCTGTTGTGAATGTCATATTGTATGCCTTATTTGAACACCATAAAATGCTCCTAAAATTAGAGGAAAAATCTTGGTTGATGCTTGATGTGTTAGGGACTTTTATTGACCCTTTCTTTCCAGATTGTGTAAGTATAAAAACAGGTACATAAAGAAGAAGCGGACAGCAGTCACAAAATGTGTGACAATCTTTGGACATTTTTTCTTCTCATGGGATTTGTTTCCCATTTGTTCACCCTTGTACATTATAATCCCCCACCCCCTTTTGTGCTTTCCTTTACTTAATATGAATGCTGAAAAACATTTCCAAAACCAAATGAGAGTCCACCCAAACCGACTCTCATTTGTGAGCTTAAGAAAACATACCTAGAATAGGAGGACTCCATTGTATATAAAATCACCATTTTTGTTAAGGCATAAAAACAAGGCATAAAATGAACTTAGGTGGCACGTATGATAGAGACCATCATGGGCGAAGAGAGTGCCTAACCCCTTCTCTTTCTCGTAAATTAGCCCCCGAACCCACTTTCTCTAAACAAAAAGTTTTGTCTTCATTTTTCCTAAAATAAAGTGAGGTGGCGACTCTTGCAAAATAATGTAAACTTCGAGAGGAAACCATTGTGTGAAACCGAGCGCATTTCCAAAAGCGCATTAGCGCGAGGCAAACCCGAATCACCCTCGCGATCGATCATTTCGGGGCGGCTTCAAGCGCGGGCTCTCACAGTGGCGACTCCGCTGGGGACATTTTCTAAGTGGGATAGACTCTAATTTTTGTGCATGCCATGCTTTATATACTTTGCCTTGTTTGTATATATTTATGCCTAACATTTTTTTTTTTTGTAGGGACGTTTCCTTTTACCTCTTATGTATATATATGTGTGGTGAATGTTTCCCTTTTAATGAAAAACAAAAAAAATGGAAAAAAATAAAAACAAAAAAAGATTTTGTTTTTTCTTTCTTATTTTCAAAAAGAAAAAAAATATTTTCAAAAGTGTAGATACCTCACACACATGCACATTTTTTCGAACATGCGATTTTAGAACCGTACAAACCTTAGGGAGTGTTACCCGAGGACATAAGGGAGCTCATCGACTTCTCGATAGGGTCTGTGGTTAACATTCCCGCCCCAAAGCGCGCCTACTTGTCGTTGCGTGGGTGTAAGCCTTGCCTTCCCTTCCGAAGCCTCGAGTCCATGTTTTCAAAATGACACGTCCTAGACTTCATGCCGGTTTTTTTCTAGCAATTTCCCTTCAGTCATATGAATTCCAAAAAGAAAGGTTATAATCAACCTCAATTGTGGATATCATGTGGAATTCTTGGATTGACTTGAAATTTCCAAAACCCTCACATAGACCGTAACCGAATGGTGGATCCCAGAAAAAGTATAGACCCTTTGCTAGGGGCTTGCACGGCCAATAGTACAGGTGAAAAACGTTGGTCCTATACTTTAGAGACGGTATCCATTATTCCAGGATTTAATGAAAAAGAATGTCAAAAAGAAGCAAGTGCTTATCTGGCAATTCTAGGGGCTTTTTGTGCTTTTTGAATGACTTTTGAATCAAGCTTGAGAACTCTCAAAATTCCACCTTCTAATATACCCCATACACCACCCCTTTCAGATACACTAAGCTTGGCATCTACTTGGAGAGGGGGAGTTAGAAACGAAAGAGGAAGGTTGATCCGAGTCGCTGAGACAGTTCCCGACACCGAGGAAACACTTGAAATGGCCGAGGAAGGAAACGATCAGGGCTATGTACCGCCACTGGGGCTTCAGGTTTGGTTGGAACAGAATGTGCTGAATTAGATGAGGAATCAGCAAGATGAGTTGCTCGCTACATTGATGGAAATGTAGAATCAAAGGAATGCGGATCCCAATGGCATTCCCAACGACAATGGAAATCCCAATGGCAATGACCCTCCGAATGGCAATGGCAATGGTAATGGGGATCCCAGCGGTATCCCTAATGGAAACGGTAATGGTAATGGACCGCTCAATGGAAACGAAAATGGTAATGGGGATCCCAATGGCACCCCCACTGGAAATGGTAATGGGAACAACGCCAACACCAACGGTCGCATGGTCCACCCCGATCTCAATGGCGTGAACCACAACTTCATCCCCAACCAGCAAAACTTTGCGGTGAACCCATCTCAGTATCCACCTGACCACAATGATTTTGCCCAGTACATGCAACTTCTCTATCCAAATCATCCACCCAATGCTTTCGGTGCATTTTTCAATAATGCCCCTCCGAATCAAGGCAACCCCCACGTTTCATTTACCTACGGCATCCCCCAGAATCAAGGAACCTCCTACATGCAGGATCCCAACTTTGTCCACCAAATGGAAGCCTTTTACAAAGGAGTCCCCTATGTACCCTTCACAAAGGCTGAAATAGAAATGAGAGAGATGAAAGAAATGATGAAACAGATTATGAATAAAGGGGAGTTTTCTGTAGATTCTTTGAAATTATCTCCACTTGCTATTCTTCCCCCCAAATTTAAAATGCCTGATGTTGAGAAATTCGATGGTACAGGTTGCCCAAAGTCCCACCTGAAATCTTACGCCCATGCTATGCAGTCTCGTGGGGTTATTAATGGGCTATGGCGTCTAACTTTCATCTGACTTTGGTGGGACCTGACAAACAATGGTTCATGAATGTTGATTCTGATTTGGTCGACAATTGGAGCAAGCTTGTGGATGAGTTTCAAAAGTGGTATAAAGACAACTCCACTTTGGAGAAAAGCCACCGTGAACAAGCATGCACTCAGCATGAAAAGGAGACCTTCTCTGAAATTGCTAGTAGGTGGAGAAAGAAGGTCGCTCAGACTTTAGAGAGGCCCGACAGTGCCGAACAGACTCACATTTTCCTCAAAAACCTCCAACCAGTTTATGATGAAAAGATGAAATACCTCCCGTTCCCTGACTTTGCTTCTATCCTGGACTGGATGTGGGTGGTCATATTGATGAGTATGTTAGAACTGGCGTAATCAAGCTGGATCCTTCACCAAGTTCTTACAGGTACCGCCCAGCAGCGAAAGCACCCACTCCAGCTGTGAACCATGTTGCTGCGGCTCCGGCACCATTCTGGGGAAATACCGCAGGTCCTAGTCAAAAGAGCTACAACAATGCTCCACCATGCTACAATCAAAGCGGGTCCATTAATTCCATCAATAATCAGCAGAGGGGTAACAAGAATAAAAGTAAGATGGACAGACATTTCGACAAGTTCAATGTGCCCTTATCCACTCTTTTTCAAGGCATAATTGCCCAAGGAGTGTTGAAGCCCATAGAAGGTTACCTATACCAAATCCCTTGTCTAGAAGTTGGGATGCAAGCAAGTACTGTGCATACCATGTATCGCCTAGTCACGCTACAGACGACTGTTGAAGCTTGAAGCATATTCTATAGGATATGGTCGATGATGGAATCATCCAGAAGCCGCCCCAGCCTAATGTTGTAACAAATCCTTTGCCGGGAATCCACATGATCGACTTTGCGGTTTCATTGCGCCAAAGAAAGCTCTAAATTATACTGTGATCCCCCTTGTTGCCGAAATCGTTGAGTGTAATATGATATCTTTGGAGTTCATTATCTCTAGTGCTAAAAGCGTGGAAGGACAAAAGACCCCGCTCGAACAAGCTACGTGGGTCGGTGGAAATGTGAATCATCTCACTCGCTCGAGAAGGACCTACCAGCCTCCTAATCCCGAGGTGAATGAATTCGAAAAAGACAAAGAAGAAGCTCATGTTCCCAAGGAGAAAGTAGTAGAAAACCCGGTCTTGGCTCAATTGAAGAAGACGTAGGCTAACATATCCATTTGGGGCTTACTCTCATCTTCCAAAGAGCACGGAGACATTTTGGCAAAAGCTCTTAGTCAAGCTGTCATTCCCATTGAAACTTCTCCTAATGACCTTGTCCACATGGTCGGCAACATACACTTTGGGAACATCATTACTTTCACCGACCTCGATGCGCCCAAGATTTGCCCCAATCACATGGAAGCTCTGCACATCACTGTGGGTGTCGGAGGTGAACACTTGGCTCAGGTTTTGGTTGAAAATGGTTCCTTTATTAATGTGTGCCATGTCCATGTTCTCGCTGATCTGGGCATCAAGATATCAGATTTGGCTCCATCCTCTCAAGTTGTCCACGCATATGATAGCACCAGCCGTTGTGTTCTGGGTGTTATCTCTCCTACTCTCACTATTAGCCCTCTGATAATGCCAATTGAATTCCAAGTGATTGACATCAAATCCACTTTCAGTCTGCTTTGGGACGTCCCTGGATCCATGGAGTGAAAGGAGTTGCTTCTTCCTACCATAAGTGCATTAAGTTTATCCATGACAATCATGTTGTGGTGATTCACGCTCAGGATGATACTCAAGTCCATGATCTTCCTGTTCTGGGAACTGAACACAAAGATACTGGCAGTTTCCTCAGTGGTTTCGAAGTGATACCTCAAGCTCGCATCAATTCCATCGAATATGTCAAAGAAACAGATCTCATTGTGGAAAAAGGACTAAATACGGGGGATGCCATGGCCTTGAACATGATGAAAAAGATGGATTTCCTGCCCATACTGGGGCTTGGTAAGGAGCAACAGGGTCGCATCGATATTATCAAAGAAGAGGCACGTGCCTTCATCCCTCCTTTCGGTCTCGGTTATAAAACAACACCCGATGAAATCGACGCTGTTATGCACAAGAAAAGGGAAAGGCAAGCCTTTATTAAGAAATGAGGGACCTACGAGCTCCCGCCACTCCGTCCTATTGAAAAGACTCTGAACGGATACTTTGTCCGCAAAGGCGAAGAAATCGCCTACATCTTATTCCCTGAACCATCGGTTAGCCCAGACGGATAGCCCCACCCTGGATGGGAGATATTTAATAAAGTCCAATTGATTGTCGAGAACCCTGATATGGAAGGCTCCTATAAGCAGCCTGATCCCGTGACCCCATGGAACATTGACGATGAGGATGAGGTCTTTGCATTATTTAAGGGGCTCGATCTCAAGGAAGGATTTATTGCTATGAATGGAAATGGTAGCGACGAAGCATACAACCCGTCCAAGCATCTTAAGCCAGCGGTGGCACCACTTACCAATTGGTCCACCACTACCGGCCTGCTTGCTACTGTTGATGTCCTTTTGGAAAGCTTTGGCTATGATTATCCTGCTTCCCCTGCTCTCAAGCCCTTTGTACTCTCTACTTCTGTTCCCGGGACCCCGGACGAGGACCTCACTGTCGAGGATCTCGACGCGGTTGCCGAACCTGTACTCCCGTCTATCATGAATGAAATTTCCCCTGTTTCTGCTTACTCCTTGGTTGCCAATATTTTAAATAATGATTTAACAAATTAAAATTTAACAACAAATGAAGTTAATCATGAATCTTTAAAAGACATAAGCCAAGATGAAAGAGATTATTTAATAGAACTAAGCAGGTTAGCAAAACAGCGTGGGGAACGAAAGTTTGAGGCCTGTGGGGAAGACTTGCCCACCGTCAATCTAGGGCAGAACGGGGAGGTCAAAGAAATGAAGATTGGTAGCTTCATGCAAGGGACGGACAAAGAACATTTGGTCAGTTTGCTCAAGGATTTTGTGGATGTGTTCGCCTGGTCGTACGAAGATATGCCCTGTTTAGATCCGACGATTGTGGAACACCGAATTCCTACCTATCCCGATGTCAAGCCCGTCCAGCATAAATTACGCATAATTAAGCCTCAATGGGCCCTCCAAGTAAAAAAAGAAGAAATTGAAAGGCTGTTACAAGTGGGTTTTATCCGGGTTGTGGAATATTCCCAGTGGTTGTCCAACATGGTCACGGTTGAAAAGGCGAATGGCAAAGTCCGAATATGTGTCGACTTTCGGGATCTTAATAAAGCTTGTCCAAAGGATGATTTCCCGCTGCCCAACATCGATATATTGGTTGATTCAGTTACAATGTACAAAGTCAAGTCATTTGTTGATGGTATGGCAGGATATAATCAGATAAAGATGGTTGTGGAGGATCAAGAGAAAACCTCGTTTATCACCCCATGGGGATCATTCTGCTATACTGTGATGCCATTCAGCCTTAAGAATGCTGGGACTACTTATCAGCGGGGTGCCACCACCCTCTTCCATGATATGATCCATAAGGAGCTTGAAATCTATGTCGATGACATGATTGTGCATTCAGTCGAAGAAGACACTCAACATCTGGTTGATCTTAGAAAATTCTTTGAGAGACTTCACAAGTATCATATGAAGCTCAATCCTGCTAAATGCACCTTTGGTACTACCCGAGGCAAAGTTCTAGGGTTTCTGGTAACAGAGCCAAGTATACATCTACTCTCTGTACTTCACTGATTCGAGCTATAGATATTCTACATTAGTCTTTGCAGACCGAAAACGCTCTTTTTTATGCTCATAATTCCCCCGTTCTGGCCGGGTTATAATTCCTAAAAGGGGCACCAGCTCTCACAAGAAAATGACTCTTGCTTGCCTGCCTCTTGGTTGTTTCCGGCTCCCTCTTCTCTACGCCTCATTTCTAAACCACTCTTCCGAATAGCCCGGTTTCTCGATCCACCCCTTATTGACCTGAAGCAGTGGAATTGGTGAACATGGAAGTAATCAACCAAGTAATGAATTGTAGTTGCCCCAATATTTCTGATAGAGAGCTTTTTACTTCATAAAAAATATGCAACCGCTCGCTTCCCCGTACCTGGTTAGCGCAAAACCCTAGAATGGCTATGCGCCTTATGTCCCTGCTTTTGAGGTCGAATTCCTGATCTATTCCTTTTTAGAGGATTGAGCTTTTCAAAGACAAGATAAGGTTAAGATGGAGCCCTCCTATCAACGTGCTTGGGAGAAGGGCTAAATCCTGATTTGCGCAGGGAGAAGGCTAACCCGAAGGACAGTCTTTCTTGAAGGTGGACTTATATCATATCGCTAGCTAGTGTAATCTAACAAAAAGTGGAAAATCTCGATGCCGGTGATCTTTCCTCTATTCCTGTCTGATACGGCTTTGAAAGCCTGTCGTCTACTTTCCCTTATTTTCCTTTAGAGGGCTCTTCAGCTCTTTACGTAGGTAACTGAGACAACCTAGACAGGTCAGCGAAAGAGACTTCTGGCTTAATCTTATAGAACTGTTGATCGAAGATTTCCAGGGAAAGACTAAGTGAAGGAGGCAGGAAAGTCAGTGCTAGAAGTCCGAGTGTAAGGTACCTCTTGTTGATTGTTGACAGAGAGGGGGCTCGCCTATATTCTTCCTAGTGCTAAAGAACGGTCTCTAGTGATCCGGACGTACACGATAGCTTTCGAATACGCGCTGCGAATCAAGATCATAAAGACCACTCCTCTCCTTGAGTTTGAAGGGCTAAGCCCCGAATTTATTTCATGCCTTTCAATTGAATGCCAACTAAACTGAAACGATTCTCCATTACCAATCTGCTTTTTTAAAAAGGGCGGAAGTTCACTTCTCCAGGCTACCTCTTCTGAAGATCTTTTCAGAATCGAAATTCCATCATTGCGAGATCATAGAAATTGATCCCGACAAAGTGAAGGCCATCATGGAAATGCCTCAACCCAGAACTCAAAAGAAGGTAAAAGGTTTCTTGGGAAGAATTTAGTACATCAGCAGATTCATTTGGCAGTTGACCACAATGTGTGAGCCGTTTTTCAAGCTTCTAAAAAAGGATACCTGTAACACCCATCCTTATTCTTGTTAAATTCTTGAACTTGCATATTATGTGCTAGTTTTACTTGGGTTAATTTCTTAACTGCTTTAGAATATTAAGGTGGTTAAATGTCGAGTTTTGACTTTTGGGTCATTTGTGAAAATATGACTTTAGGGGCCTTTTTGTTAAAAGTGAAACTTGAGGGGCCTAGGTGTCATTTTTGGAAAGTTGAAGTATATCTTCTTGGTTTGCTTCTCTGAGAAAGCTTTATACCCAAATTAAGTTTACGTTTCCTCTGTTCTTGAAAGTTAGGGTTAGAGTTTTACCCTATTCTCGACTCCTCGAGTTTAATTATCCCTCTGTTCTCGATTCCGATCCCGGATAATTATTCGTGGCATTGAATAGAGCGTTTCCTGCCGAACCGAAATTTATTTGGGTAACTTTGATTTTGAACTAGGTAACTTATTAGCTCCCCCTTGCTTGTAATAACATGCATATATGTTATTCCTGATACTTGTGCTTGTCAATTTCGTGTTTGGGGTGATTTTTGTGATACTTGTAATTTTGGGACAAAGGGAGTATTAACCCTCTGTGAAAAATGTTGAAAGAAACTTGAAATAAGTGTTTGAACATGTTAGTGTACTCCTGGGTTGTTAGTTGTTAGTAAAAAGTTTACTCCTACGCTTGGGACGGAGAATTCTTAAGCCTGGAAAGAATTGGGTTTTGCTGGATTTTGTACCGAGCGCCCGCCCGCATAGTATCGAGCGCCCGCCTGATAGCCTGTTGAGCGCCCGCTTGACCTTTTAACCCGCGCCCGCTTACCTCGTGTTTTATGACCAAAATGTTCTGATTGAACTTCGAGCGCGCGCCTGGTTGGCACCGAGCGCCCGCTTGCCTTGCAATCTTAGACCGAGCGCCCGCCCGAGTTGATGTGAGCGCCCGCTCGCTGCCCTGTTTTAACAAAAGTGTTTTAAAACCAAATTGAAATGAAACCTTACCCCTCCTAAGGCATAGAGCCTTAGTATAAGATGTCCTAGCAAGTGTATATGTACCTTTTGGGGCATTAAAACTTAGTGTTGAACATGAACAATTATTGAACTCAAATGAGAACTTAAGTATAAGAGTAACAACTCTTCCTTATGTCTAGAGAGTGCTATGAACAAGCACTAATGTGTTATGTTTGTCTTGAAACCAATGTTTGTGCACCTTAGGGGCATTAGAACAATGTCTTGAGCTTAAACATCCAAAGTATAGGATAATGAACTTGAAGTATAAGATGTCTAACTCTTATATATGACTTGAATGTCCAAAGATTGTAATTATAACTTGAAGTATAAGACAATAAAATCTTGTACATGACTTGAACATCCATAGAAGTTGATTGAGAACTTGAATATAAGATGATAAAATCTTGTACATGCCTTGAAACCAATACATGTGTATGGTAATGAACTAGAACGTGCTATGAACGAGCACTAACGTGTATGAGACATGTTCTTGTATGAGACATGTTCTTGATGTGTATGTGCAAACATTGCATATAACTACTTGATAATAATGTGACTTCTTGATTACTTGAAGCATGTTTCTTGTTGAGCTAGTCCACTACTTTTGGATTAGTTCTACTCTCGTAGTTCAAGTAAATACCTACTTGTGCATTCTTGTGTGAGTCCAGGTGGTCCTTTCTTGTTCGGAGGTATATAGGTTCACGCTTATCATGAGGCTGGGGCCAAAGTGATAATTGGGGATCTATGTATCTGCGATTGACCCCTTACTACATGCCATAGTAAGGGCATAGCTTCCTTTATTAGAGCAATACGCCTGATAAAAGTGAATTCTAAATTCATGAACACCTCGTGAATCTTGATCTTGGGAATGACACTGGTTACCGGATCTTCTTATATATACTGCATAAGCAGTTTCTTGATATTGATAGTGATTTGTCAAAGTAATACAAGCTACGACAACAATGGTATTCTTGGGAGGAATAAGGAAGGAAGCAATATCCTTTATAACGTGATAGCTTATCCTTTTGTGCTACTTGATGAGTGGCTTAGCCTCTCATATACTTGTTACTTGATGATACTTGATACATGATTACTTGAGTATCTACTTGAATTGCATGATAACATGTCATGTAGTTGCATCTAATAGCTTACTGAGATTTATCTCACCCCGTTCCTTGTTTATTTGTTTTCCTTAGGTCAAAGGAAGGCTAGTGATAGTGCGCAATGAGGCTCGACATAGCTTGGAGCTTACTACGCAAGTGGTTATTATTTTGGGGCTTGTGTCCTTTTACACTTTGGTGAGGACGATTTTGTATGGGTTGTATAACTCCTTATTTTGGGGTAGACAGTCTTGTATAGTACTTGTTGTCTCTAGACATCTTGTAATGCAAGCTTATGTGCTAGGCATATCTTCCGCTGTGTATAATCATGTTTGGTTTTAATTTTCTTGTCTAGAACTCGTGTTGTGAGCTATCTTAGCTCCTTACTCTAGAATATATATATATCATGTCAGTTTGTTATAAACAGATGTCATCCAGTTTCATGTTACTTTCTTATTTCTTGTTAGTCATGCGCACCAGGTTCGAGGTTCTATTAGGGGATCCCAGGACTTGGGGGCGTGTCAGTTGGTATCAGAGCTACCCTGGTTTAGCTACCCTGTTTAGCTACCTTGGTTTGCTCTAAGTCTAGATAGGGTCTATGGCCTAGGTATGGGTTAGTCTTAGGGTGTTATTAACGCCGAGTGTTTACCTACAGGTACAATGAGTTCTGAAGGTACTAGTGGTAGTAATCAGCTGAGATCTGTAACTCCTCAAGAGGAAATGGTTGATAATATAGAATGAGATTATCCTAATCGACTTACAAGGTTCTTGAAGTTGAAACCTTGTAGCTTTGACGGGGAACCTGATGCTAAGAAGGCAGAAGAGTGGATTAAAAGTATAGAGAAGATCTTTACAGCCTTGAGATGTGCAGGAGGTGATAAGGTAACATTTGCAACCTTTAAACTTGAGAAAGCTGCTGAACATTGGTGGCAAGTTCTGAATAAAAGCTGGGAACTGGAAGGAGTACCACAGACTTGGGAGAATTTTCTGAAAGCATTCAAGTCACAGTTTATTCCAGCAGTGGTTCAAGATAGAAAAGAGATGGAATTTCTTAATCTGGAGCAGGGAAGCTTGACAGTGGGGCAATACTCAACCAAGTTCACAGAATTGGCTAGGTATTGTGATCACTTAGTTCCAAATGAAACAAAGAAGGCACAAAGGTTTGTGAAGGGGTTAAAGACTGAGTACAGGAAGCAGCTTCTTTCTCTACAGCTTACTAGTTATCAACAAGCAGTGGAGAAGGCTTATGGGATTGAAAATGACATTGAAGAACACAAGGTAAAGCAGGGAACAATCATGACAGGTCGTGTTTCAGAGAAAGCACAAGGATCTGGTTCTAAGGGTGGTAAATCTAGCCGCCAAGATCATCGATTTCGATAACCATCTGAAAGTAAAGGTAGTGTATCAACTGGTTCTAAGACAATAGTCCAAGGTTCCAGGAAATTGTGTGGTTATTGCTTGAAAGAATGCCATTCTGAAGACAAGTGTTGGCTAAAACAAGGAAAATGTTTATCTTGTGGTGAAACTGGGCACTTTATCAAGAATTATCCAAAAGGTAATGGAAGTCAAGTTGGGGGTACGAGTCAACAGGCCTCAGGTACTAAGAGAGATAGTGGGGGTCGACCTAAAGTTCAGGGTCGAATGTTTGCTCTAGATCAGCAGGGTGTAGCTGAGTCTTCTGCGGTCATAGGAGGTACTATATTACTTTCTAGTACGAGAGCGCGAGTCCTGATAGATCCAGGCTCATCTCATTCTTTGTGGCATCTCATTTTGTGTCGCACTTGCATGTTCTTCCTGATTCTATGCCTTATGTGCTAGAAGTATCTTCCCCTATGGGAGATTGCATGTTTGCTTCTGAGGTTTATAAGAAATGTAAGGTTCTTCTGGGTGATTATGCCCTTCTTGCTGACCTAGTCGTGTTACCTATAAGGGACTTCGATGTGATTCTTGGCATGGATTAGCTTTATGTGCATCATGCATCTGTTGATTGTCATAGAAAAGTAGTAACTTTTTCTATACCTGGTTTGCCTGATTCTACCTTTGAAGGTGATAGGCCTATATGTGATATACGTGTTATTTCTGCTTTAAAAGCTAGAAAACTTTTATCTTGTGGTTGTGCCGGGTATCTCGCATGTGTGCTTGACAAGAGTTTATATGTTCCCAAGATGGAAGATATTCCTGTTGTGTCTAAATTTTCAGATGTGTTCTCTGCTGAGTATAGCATGCCACCTGATCGAGAGCTTGAGTTCTGTATTGAGTTATTACCAGGTACAGCACCAATCTCTAAAGCACCTTATAGAATGGCTTCAGCTGAGTTGAAAGAGTTAAAAACACAGCTTGAGAAATTACTTGAAAGGGGCTTCATCAGGCCTAGTGTATCACCGTGTGGTGCACCATTGTTATTTGTCAGAAAGAAAGATGGGACTCTGCGATTGTGTATTGATTACAGAGATCTTAATCAGGTAACCATAAAAATAAACAAATATCCGTTACCTCATATTGATGACTTGTTTGATCAACTTCAGGGTTCAGTAGTGTACTCGAAGCTTGACTTGAGAAGTGGTTATCATCAGTTGAAAATCAGATCTGAGGATATACCAAAGACAGCTTTTCGTACCAGGTATGGGCATTACAAGTTTATTGTTATGCCATTCGGTTTGACAAATGCTCCAGCTGTATTTATGGATTTGATGAACCGTATATTCAAACCATACCTTGATTGTTTCGTGGTGGTATTCATTGATGATATTCTTGTGTATTCTAAATCACGGGCTAAGCAGGAACAACATCTCAGAGTGGTATTGCAAGTTCTTCGTAAGAAACAATTATTTGCAAAATTCAGCAAATGTGCTTTCTGGTTAGAAGAGGTTTCATTCTTGGGACATGTTGTGTCTGCTACTGGTATTGCAGTAGATCCTTCCAAAGTTGAATCAGTTGTAAACTGGAAGAGGCCAACTACAGTGACAGAGATCCGTAGTTTCTTGGGCTTGGCTAGTTATTATCGGAGATTCATTGAGGGATTCTCCAAGATTGCTACTCCATTGACTAATCTGACTCAGAAAGCTATTTGTTTTGAGTGGAGTGACAAGTGTGAAGCAAGTTTTCAAGAGTTGAAAAGGTGCTTAACTACAGCTCCAGTCTTGGCTTTGCCTAGTGGTTCTGAGAATTTCATGGTTTATACTGATGCTTCTAAAAAAGGAATGGGTTGTGTTCTAATTCAAGATGGCAAGGTAATAGATTATGCTTCAAGAGAATTATCTCTTTATGAAAAGAACTATCCTACTCATGATTTAGAGTTGGCTGCGATTATTTTTGCTTTTCATAAATGGAGGCATTACTTGTATGGAGCTAAATTTGAAGTCTTCACTGATCATAAAAGCTTGAAGTACTTGTTTTCTCAAAAAGAGCTTAACATGAGACAACGTAGATGGATGGAGAAATTGAAGGATCATGATTGTACTATCCTTTATCATCCAGGGAAGGCAAATGTTGTGGCAGATGCACTGAGCAGAAAGACTTATATTTCTTTCTTGATGATTCGTGAATGGAAATTGCTAGAAGACTTGTGTGATTGGAGTCCTTGTGAATCTAGACATGGAGTTATCCTTGCAAATATAAAGGCTACTTTAGACTTACTCCAACAGATCAAAGAAGCTCAGGTAACTAATTCTGAATTGCAGAAAATTATTAGTGGAATGAATGAAGGAAAACAACCAGATTTTTCTTTCAACAGTGATGGAATTCTTAGCTTTCGAGGCAGAGTTTGTATTCTAGTTAATCTTGAAATAAAGAAGAGAGTTCTTGAAGAGGCTCACAAAGCCAAGTATACTATTCATCCTGGAAGCACTAAAATATACCAAGACTTGAAGAAACATTTCTGGTGGAACAACATGAAAAGAGAAATTCTGAGTATGTGTCCAAATGTTTGACTTGTCAATAAGTAAAAGTGAAACATCAACGTCCAGCAGGTTTGTTGCAACCATTAGAAATTCCAGAGTAGAAATGGGAGCATATTACTGTGGATTTTGTGATTGGTTTACCACGTACCAGACGAGGCCACGATGCTGTTTGGGTTATAGTGGATAGGTTGACTAAATCATCTCATTTCTTGTCTGTTTTCATGGGATATTCATTGTCTCAGTTGGCATCTTTGTATGTTCAGGAGAATGTTCGACTCCATGGAGTTCCTGTGAATATTTTATCTGATAGAGATCCTCATTTTACTTCTCGATTCTGGCAGGCTCTTCAGGGTGCCATGGGTACTAAATTGAATTTCAGTACAGCTTTTCAACCTCAATCTGATAGGCAATCTGAGAGACTTATACAGATTCTCGAGGATATGTTACGTGCTTGTGTTGTTGACTTTAAAGGTAGTTGGGATACTCATCTTCCTTTGGCTGAGTTTGCTTATAACAACAGTTATCAGTCTAGCATTGAAATGGCTCCATATGAAGCTCATTTGCTTTATCGGTTAAAGATCGAAGAAGAATTCTGGATGAAAAAAGCAAATTTGGCTTGGTTAAAGGATGGGGATCGAAACACCAGATTTTTCCACTCTTATGTGAAGAAGAAGAGGTTAAAATTACACATTCATAGAATTCAAGATACAAATGGGGCTTGGTTGGAGGAGGCTTCTGAAATTCAAAATGAAGCCATTCGTTTTTTCTCAGATCACTTGACTGGTCACCATATTTGTTCAACCCAGCATTTGCTTGATCATATTCCTAGAATTCTTAATGAGGCTGATAATGCACATCTTACTGCTGTTCCTTCACTTGAAGAACTTCATGAAGTGGTTTTCTCTATGTCCGGTGCTAGTGCGGCTGGTCCGGATGGTTTTAATGGAGAATTTTATCATAAATATTGGGATTTTATCAACAATGATCTTCTTCGGGCTGTTTTGGAATTCTTTACAGGCTTTCGCATGCCAAGGGGTTGGACAAGTACTACTATTGTGCTTCTTCCAAAGGTGGCAGCCCCTAATTCGTTTTCTGAGTGGAGACCAATTAGTCTATGCAACTTTTCTAATAAGGTGGTTACAAAGCATTTAGATGGGCGTCTTGCTTCAATTCTTCCTCGTATTATTTCCCCTCAACAAAGTGGCTTTATTAAAGGCCGTATTATTCATGAGAATGTCTTACTTGCTCAAGAGTTAATTCACTTTATTAATCGGAGGGTTTTTTGTGGCAATATTGCGTTGAAGCTTGACATGGCCAAGGCGTATGATCGTCTATCTTGGTTTTCCTTGACTAAGGTGATGAGGCTTAGTTATACTATATCCAAACCTCCTCGGTTGGTGTCTTGGAAGAAGCCAGAGAATCAATTGAAACTGAATACTGATGTTGTTGCGAGGGGTAATCCAGGTATTGCTTCGGGAAGTGGAATTTTTAGAGATATTAATGGTAAGATCTTTGTTGGTTTTGAAAATTTTTATGGGCATTTGTCGAATATGGAGGCTGAATTTAGGGCTGCGTTTGATGGACTTTCTCTTGCTCTAGAGTTTGGTTTAAGCTCAGTTTGGCTGGAAGTTGATTCGGAAATTCTGTCCAAGATTTTAAATAATTCTTGTCTTGTTCCATGGCGAGTTTGGCATTATGTTCAAGAAATAAAGAGGTTTATGTCAATCCTGAACATTCGGGTCACTCATATTCTTCCTGAAGGCAACCAAGTGGCGGATGGTCTTACAAACTATGCGGCTGATCATGGCTCTAATTTTCAATTTCATTCTTATTTAGAACTCCCTTCCTCTTGTAAAGGCCCTTATCAATGTGATAAGGAAGCCTTCCCCTATTTTAGAAAATAATTTATGGTCATTTTTCTTATTCCTTTTGTATTTTTTTTTTTAATTTATTAAAATCTAGGGAGTGCCGTCTCATTTCGCCAAAAAAAAAAGACTAAGGTGATGAGGCAATTCGGTTTCTCTGAACTCTGGATTGACATGATTTTTCGTTGCCTCTCGGATTGCTGGTTTTCAATTCTAATTAATGGGGAAGTAGTTGGATATTTTCCTTCGGCTAGAGGCCTTCGCCAAGGTGACCCGATTTCTCCCTCGTTATTCATTATTGCAGCTGAAGTTTGAAGTCATGGCCTTAATACTCTTCATGAGAATCATCATCACCTAATTTATCATTCGGGTGCTATTCATGCTCCTTTTGTTTCTCATCTTTCTTATGCGGATGATGTGCTAATTTTCTGCAATGGTAGCAAGCTCTCTATTGATATGCATATGAACTTTCTTAATTCTTACCAAGATTTCTCGGGACAATTGGTTAGTGTGGCGAAATCATGTTTTATTCTTGGTAGAAGAGACATGGATAGAGCTGATTTGGTGGCTGGTTGGACTGGTTTTCAAGCTATTCCGATTTACTACTTATCTCTTCTTAAGCCTCCCAAAGGTACTATAAACAATATGACCCGTCTTATTTCCAATTTTTCTGGAGCAATATGGATGGTATAAAATGATGTCATTGGCCTTTGCTATGAAATTGTGGTGGTGTTTTCGTTGTGGAGATTCTTTATGGTCCAGATTTCTTACGGAGAAATATTGTCACAATTCCCACCCAATGGATGCATCTTTCCGCACAGGCTGCTCTCTTTGGAAAAGAATGTTGGCTGCGAAGAATTTAGTGGAGGATCGCTTATTTTGGGGTATTAGAGAAGGTAGTATCTCTATTCAAGAGAATTGTTTGAGCCCAGATCTTACTCTTCAAGATTATGCGCATGTTCCTATTGCTTCGCTTTTTCTGAATGGTGTCCCTCGTGAGGACCATATTCGGCAAGTATATGGGCAGAAAGTTTTAGGCCTTTTGTTGTCTAGACTTGTAAAAATTAGTGTTGGGGCGGATATTCCTTTTTGGACTCCTTCTTCAACGGGTAAATTCTCTATTACTTCAGCTTGGAAAGTTTACCGTCAATCTAGAGCTACTAGCAATCTTTTTTCTAGATGTTGGCATAAACATATTCCACTTAAAGTTTCGGTTTTCATGTGGAAAGTGCTTAAGAACGCCTTGACCACGGATGATGGTATTTAGAAAAGAGGTATTTCTTTGGTTTCCCAATGTGATTGTTGTTTGATTAAATCCTTTGAAACTTTATCCCATATTTTATTGCATGGTCAAGTTGCTAGGGCTGTTTGGGAGTTTTTTGGCGGTCTCATTGGGATGCGGCTTCCTGGAGACTCTGTGTCTCAAAGGTTCTCTTCATGGTTTCAAGCTGTTCCTTTAAAGGCTTCCCCTTTTATTAGATGGCTTTCTTTATTGCTGCCCCATTTTATTTGTTGGTCCCTTTGGAAGACGAGAAATAAGGCCCGGTTTGAGGGCTGCCCTATGAATATTAATAAGGTTATCTTGCAAGTGCAACTTCAAATTGAGGATATTGGTAAGGCTTTCCATATTGTGTTTCCCAGTGATTCTTTTGACTCACATGTGCTGAAATTCTTTCACATTTCAGCGCAAAATTTCCCATTCCGTCCTCCCCGTTTAGTTTTTTGGAATTCCCCTATCCATGGTCAAATTAAATTAAATACGGATGGAGTTTCTAGACACAATCCGGGTATTACTTCAGGTGGTAGTATTTTTTGAGATCACGAGGGTTCTATGGTTTGTGCTTACGGTAATTTTTATGGAATTGCCTCTAATACGGTGGCTGAAGTTCGTGCTGTTTTGGATGGTATTCGGATTGCTATAGAAAGAGGTTTTCAGTTTTTATAGGTTGAAATGGACTCCGAGGTTCTTATTAGAATCCTGCATAATTCGTGTCTTATTCCTTGGAATATTTGGCATTATATCCAGGAAATAAAATGGATTATTCTCCCCATTCAGATTCGGTTCTCTCATTTTCTTCGGGAAGGCAATAAGGTCGCGGATGGAATTGCAAATTTTGCTTCGGATCATGGCATAGATTTCTTGTTTAATTCAGTGATGGAGCTGCCTCACCCTTGTAAGGGGCCTTATCTTAGTGATAAGACCTCAATCCCTTATATTAGACGTTAGCTCTTCTTGTTTTTGAGTTTCTTCAGTTGTTTCATGAATTTTTTCATTTCTCTTTTAGATAGGCTTCCCCTTCCTTTTGTTAAGGTTCTTATGGCTTGTATAAGACCTTCCCCTAGCTTTTCCTTTCGATGGTTAAGGCTGTCATGTCCCCCACCTCTGTTTTGTACCTTTTCTTTATTTTATAAAATCTAGGGAGTGACGTCTCCTTTCGCCAAAAAAAAAACATGGGGGATAGATGTCATCAGTCAGATCTGGCCCAGTGGCTCAAATGGACATGAATATGTGTTGGTGGCTGTAGATTACTTCACGAAATGGGTCGAAGCTGCCTCCTACAAGGTGTTGAATGCTAAGAAGGTAGCAGATTTCATCTGAACGAACATCTTCAACAAATATGGGGTCCCTCACGAGATGATCTCTGATAATCGTACTCATTTTGAAGGGCAAGTCAACCTACTGCTTGACAAGCTTAAAGTGCAAAGACACAAGTCTTCTCCTTATCATCCTCAAACGAATGGAGCGGTCGAGGCAGTCAATAAAACCCTTGAGAAAATAATCAGAAAGATGGCAGTCACTGGAAGATATTGGCCTGAAAAGTTACCGCTAGCGCTGTGGGGATGCCGCACATCTGTCTAGACACCAACAGGGGCTACCCCATACTCATTGGCATATGGCATGGAAGCAGTACTTCCAATCGAACTCGAAATTCCTTCCATGAGGGTACTCCTTGAGAATCAAGTATCTGAAATTGATTGGCTCAGAAACCGCCACGAGGAGTTGGCTTTGCTCGATGAGAAGCGCTTGCTAGCGTTGGAACACAACTGTGCTTATCAACGGAGAGTTGCTCGAGCCTTCAACAAAAGGGTCAAAAGCTGGAACATTAAGGTTGGAGATCTTGTTTTACGGGAGAAACCTCCCAGCTATGTTAACACTCGGGGTAAGTGGAAATTCCATGGTTAGGCCCTTACATCATCAGGAAGATTCAATCTGGAGGAGCTGTTTTCCTTGCAAATGAGACCGGAGAAGACCTCATTCAGCCCTTCAATCTCGACAAGTTTAAGAAGTACTATGCTTAGAGACGCACGGCCTAGTGATCTACTAAAAAAAAACACAAAAGAAACCCCCACTAGAGTTGAAAAGCCGAAAGGGCGGCTCTAGGTAAAAGAAAGGAGGCGCACACAAATGTCAAAAGTGTAATTGAGTCGAACTACGGTGACATGAACCCCTTAGTCTGTTGTAAAAGAGGATGTAGGCAGCCTTCGGGTCAGGTCTGTTTTAATAAGAAACTTTTATTCCCAACGTTGAAATCTCAAGGATACAAACAATCAAACATACTCGGAAAAAAAAACTTAAAAATACAACTTAAACATCTGGGCTTGGCAACCAAGGATTACATAAAAACATTTGAAATTTCATTCAGTGACTGACGCGATTGAACACATTGCGGGAAAAACCTGAGGATCCTCCCCCATTGTTGCGCCTGGGAGCTTGAGCAGTAGATGCATTGGCCCCTAAACTTGAGGCACCGTCACCCCTACGGCGACCACTCCGAGAGCCGTTGCGGAACTGATGTCCCCCGGTATCAGATTGAAAGTCGGTAGGTCCCATCAGATCAGAGTGATAAGTGCCAGACAGAAATTCTTGTCCGACCAGTCCGACTGCAAGTGCTTTGACAAATGCGGTTTCCTCAGCTGTTTGGGGAATTAACCATTCGAGATATTCCACAGAAGGGCGATAAAAGAGAACCTCTGGGCCGCGACATCTAGCTCTCCTGAGACTCGCCCCATTTTGATACGAGATTTCCTCGATCAGGCTGCATACAGAACGATCAACCGGCGTTATGCCAAGTACAGGCATATCAATGGTGGGCACTTCCTGTAATTGCCGGAATTGGCGAGATATTCGTTGACCTAAGTAAAAGGTGGTGAACCGAAGCCCCGCGACCCAAACGCATGAACAACCTCCACTGGCAATGATGTAGGTTCTGATACCCCAATGAGGAGGCACCCACAGGATGTCTTTTAAAGTCACGTGCCAGAAGTGAGTAACCCACTCCTTGGTGGTAGTACAGTTCTGACGGTATAGACTCCGGTGAGTGAACATGGCCGGTGTGTATCCAGAATTAGGGGCAGGCGGACAATTCTGAAGTGTTCTTGAAGCCAAATCTGGAGTAGGATGGGGCTTCCTGAGGTGAAGCCATCCCCTTGAGGATAGTAACCGTCTAGCTCATACAGAGTTTCCGCCAGTATGTGTAAGGATCCTGCCCCCCGGAAAGAACAAAGAAAGGATTTTCGTTTGTTTTAAAGTTGTTTTAGGGAGGAAATGCCAAACACGGTTATCTCACAAGAACTTAACGGAGTCGCCACTTTTGTTAATTATTTAACCCAACAAAAGAAAAGGTTAGAGATTCTATTAGTTCGGAGGTCAGGTTACGCCTTGGGAAGAGTTTTACGTCACCCAAGTCACCTCGGATAAGTCCGAGTCTCCCTAATGTTGGTTAACAAAAGTGCATGTGTGTGTGTGTATTTAAGGGAAAAGAGTCTGTTTTAACTTTTATTCAAAATTTAACTGAAAAGGGGGTCCTTTATTAAGAAAACAGGGATCAGGGGACAAAATGGACATTTTGCCCTCTGAGCCCAGAGTAGCCGTACGGCTAGAGTATACTCTTCCTGAAATTTTTACAGTTTGTCCAAGAACAGTCCAGTTCCAGGCAGAAATAGAGCATTCTGCTGAAACTGGACTAAACTATTCTGATTTCCAGTTTATGATTAATAACAAAACTTATAAAAGATCATTCCTATGCACTTAGATCATCAAAAGGGCCCCCAAAAACCAAGACTTGGGTGTGATCAAAGGCAATCATTGGAGAAATTTATGAGAAGTTGATGAACATGGCTTTTGAACCAAAATGACCATTTGATGACTAAAGATGGAAACTTTATCATCAAGATGGCATTTTTACACATTATTAACCTTTAAGGGACCAAATTATTGCATAAAGATTCAATCTTTATGACCCAAAATGGGATTTCAAGGCTAAATCAAGAGGGGAAGTGATAAACACCGAGCTTTTATCATCCCACATGATTATCATGGCCAAATCAAAACAAAATTAACATAAAGATTTGAGCTTTCACCACAAGAGTGGATCCTTATGTTAGAGTATGACTTTGAAAAAGAAGTCAAATTTGAGAAGAAAAAGGAAAGTAATTAAATCCTTTTAGGATTTGATTTAGGACTCCTTCTGTCTTTTGGTTTAGGTCTCTAGCCTATAAATACTAGCCATAAACTAGTATTTTTCTGTGCTTGATTCAATTGACATGGAGAGAGAGATCAGTGATTCTAGATCTAGGGATTTGCATAGCTAGGAACTTTGTGATCAAAGTTCATGCAAACATAAATTAGTGTGATTATCCTCATGTAATTGTTTCTCCGCCATAATAATATCTGTTTCCCTTTGCCCGTGGAGGTAGCCAATAGAGATTGGTGAACCACGTATATTCTGTGTTGATTTGCGTTCATTATTATTTGCTATCTCTTGGGTCTGATTTACTAACAAGTGGTATCAGAGCCTGGTTGAAAAGGAGAATTAGCATCGACGGAAGAGATCCAAGATCGAAGAAAAATAAGGTAGCAGTTTTTGGTCCGTTTTTATCCAGCGCAGCGGTGAAGAAAAAGTCGTAGCGCATTAGTTCACCGTTGGATCTTGCTGATTTTTGGTGAGTAGCTTCGGGACTCATAGATATTCGATCTGAACGGTGGAGATTGGATTTTAATGTCTGTAGCATCTGCAATTGTATCCGGACAGAAGCTGCTGGTGTTTTGTCTTCGATTGTATGCGTTTGGAGTTTCTTGTTGCGATTTCTCTTATTGGAACCAGAGCCGGGTTAGGTGAGAAAGATCAGGGCATTCCGCTGCGGTAGAAAGAGATGGATTCCAGGATGGACAAGAAAATCAACAAGTCTTACGGGAAGAACAGGTTTATTATCTGATAGAAGATTATGCATTGGGCGTGCAGATCGTAGGGTAGAAAAAGTGCAGATCGCGTGCAGAAAAAGGTGCTGTTCGCGTGCAGCCTTGGTGCGGGTCGCGTGCAGTTTTGGTGCAGATCGCGTGCAGTTTTTTTCGTGCAGTCCGCGTGCAGTGTCCGTGCAGAAATCTGTGCTAGCAATAGTAAATCTGGTTGATCCGAATCTGAAAGTTCGTCTGGTGTTCGGTGGTGATCCAAGAACGCATCTAGAACGTTTCAGTGTCTAGTATCTACATCTGAAGACGGAGATTTGAAGCTAGGGTTCTGTGATCAGAAGTTAGCTGTCTGGTATAATCTGAAGATCTAACATCTGTTGTAGTCTATTCTAGTGATCTAGAAGTAGATACAAAATCTGTGTTGCCCGAGGCAATAATCTGGTTAGATTTCAGAGTTGTACATCTGACTCCGCGTCTGAAGAATTCTGAGTCGGCTGCAACAATGGCGAGTAGTGACAATCTGAATGAGGATGGTGACTATGCCCTGGTGACCGAAGAAGAAGCATGCAAGGAAGTTGCATGGGTTCTAGATTCGGGAGTTTTTTATCGCATGTGTTCGCGCAAGGAGCAGTTTACAATGTACAAGCAGAAGGATGGAGACCGTATTTATATGGCTAATGGATCTATCTGCGAGGTAGTTGGCATGGGCTCCGCAAGAGTGAGAACTTCTGGTGATAAATTTCTCCCATTGAACAAGGTAAGACACGTTCCACAAGTAGCAAAGAATCTGGTATCACTTAGTCGGTAGGACAAGAAGGGATATAGTTTCAAAGGTGAAGGTGGAGTTCTGGATGTCTACAAAGGTTCGGATGTGATTCTGAAGGGCGGAAGAAAAGATTCCTTGTTTATCCTCCAAGGTTCTGAGATTGGTGTGGGTGTTGGCGAGCAGGTGGAGCATCGTTTTACTCTAGGCCGGAGTGAACTGGGCAAGCCACGGCTAGAAGATCAACACATACCAATTGTGTCAGTCATGGTTGGCAAGATCCAATGTCGACTGGATGGGCCACGTCTGAATGACTGTTAATTGCCCGTTGGGGTGATTCTGGGTGTCTGTAGGATACATTGCATGCAGAAAATCTGATTGTCCAGAGGACAAGGTTGTTTGCCTGGTGAGGCAAATTCTGAGTGTCTTGAAGATACATGGCGCGCGCGGAAAATCTGGTTGTCCGGAGGACAAATCTAGTGTCTTTGACGAAAGACAAACTGAGGCAAAGGTTGAAAAATCTGGTATGAGGGATGTGGCTCAAGGTGGAGTCTATGTCGGAAGCTCGTGCATTTGAATTATTAGGGGAGATTCAAGGTCAAGGTGGAGATTGTTAGAGTATGACTTTGAAAAAGAAGTCAAATTTGAGAAGAAAAAGGAAAGTAATTAAATCCTTTTAGGATTTGATTTAGGACTCCTTCTGTCTTCTGGTTTAGGTCTCTAGCCTATAAATACTAGCCATAAACTAGTATTTTTCTGTGCTTGATTCAATTGACATGGAGAGAGAGATCAGTGATTCTAGATCTAGGGATTTGTATAGCTAGGAACTTTGTGATCAAAGTTCATGCAAACATAGATTAGTGTGATTATCCTCATGTAATTGTTTCTCCGCCATAATAATATCTGTTTCCCTTTGCCCGTGGAGGTAGCCAATAGAGATTGGTGAACCACGTATATTCTGTGTTGATTTGCGTTCATTATTATTTGCTATCTCTTGGGTCTGATTTACTAACACCTTAAGCCAAAGGCAACCTTGGGGCAACATTATTTGTCATAAAGATTTGATCTTTGTGACCACAAAGGGGGTTTGAAGCTAGATCAAATTTTGGATGATAAAGATTGAAACTTTATCATCCAAATGATCATCCTTTCTTCCAATGAACAACATAATCAACCAAAACATGTTCCTCTTCCATTAAAATAGATTAACAAACAAGAAATATCAACAAACCATGATCATCTTTAGGTTAGAACCACTTTCACACAAAGTGTGAAGGGCACCTTGAATCATTCATGGTTTGGACCATATGTATACATAATAGTGATATATATATATAGCTTGGAATGTCAAGGCTTGTAATACATATATATATATTGCTTGATATGGACAAGACTTGCAAGAAATATAAATTTTTTGAGATGGACAAGACTTGCAAGAAATGTAAGAGATGAGCAAATAAACATGAACAAACAAGGAGATGAAATGGAGAGAAGGATGGGGGAGAAGGTGGCTTTACCTATGTTTGGTTAGGCCAATCTTCCTCTCTCTTTTCACTCTAAACACTCTTCTGGAGTGATTTTAACAGAGTAACACTAGCAATAATCGTTTCTCCCCCCTCTGGAATGATCAGCAAGGGGTTCAATTTATAGGGGCTGATAGTGCCCAAAGTAGCCGTACGGCTCATGTTGGCGACCTTCTGGATTTTTTAACCTTTTAATTCCAGAACAGTCCCTGTGTCCATATTTTGTCTTAGTGAGGTCTTGGCCTATCAGTTTATACCTGAATGGTGCCTAGAATTCCTCTAAGTTGGTCAAATTCAGATTGGGGTACTTACAGTATGATGGTCATCACATTGCCAGCACCTCGCTGACACGAGTCCAGAATGTCGACAATCCGGGCATCTATAAAGCCGTCATAAGAAACAAAGAACAATTCTGCAAATAGACACATGACTAGAGCAAAGTCTCTACGGGCAGAATATGTCGAATTACTTGGTTGAGCCTCACCAAAGAACTCTGGGAAAGCAATCAAGTCGAAATGGGTTGAATGGAGAAGCCTCCTCGAGAACTCGAGATCAAAGCCAAAGATGTTTGTAAGCCACCTGACAAGGGTCTTACGGGTTGTGGGAACCATAGCTCCGCCGTGGGTCGGATTCCCTGTGATGGAACAGAACTCCTCGAAGGACGGGCACATCTCGTCATGGGTGAAATGAAACAGGTGGGTCCACGAAGACCAGAATACGGACACACCTCGGATCATCTCCCATTGAATCGGGAGTATCCTCAATGCAAACAGTAGCTTGAACTGGAACGTTTCCTCAAAAGCAGTCCTAGTTTCCTCTGTTGGGTTTCGTAGTAATATGCGTAGCGGAATAAAGCATTTAAAATTTTCATGAAACCCAAAGCCATAGATCCGTTCATATAATTATATCAAATACATAAAATATGAATACAAGAATACTAACCCTTGATGACTTTTATTTTAGCCTTTGATCTTGGTGGAGACTTGAAGTTTGATCACGGAAAGCAAGAACACGAACTTCGAAGATGATAAACTTCACCCTCTAGCGGTATCCACACCTCGAACGAATATCAAGAACACTTGATCTTGGTTGCTAGACCAAAATTATGAAACACACTTTCACAATTATATTTCACTATATGGAATTATGAATTCTTGATCTAATCAAGAATATATTCTCTCTAAGAGGCTTGGAATAATACTCTCAATGGCTGGTGAAAGATCCTTTTATAGGTCCTAGTCCTTAACCCTTAAGGAGCTAGGAACCCTAAATCCCGTCACCCAATTAAGGAAACAAAATCTTTGTCACAGTAGCACTGGCACGGTCGTGGCCTAAAACTGGCACGGCCGTGCCACTAGGGTCGAGCCTGGCCTCCGAAATCTGAATATGTGCACGGTCGAGCTTTATAATCTGCACGGCCGTGCCGAGCACGGTCGTGCTTTATAACTAGCACGGTCGTGCCATCAGGTTCGAGCCATCCTTCCCTTTGCCGATTAATGGCACGGTCGTGTCTTATAATCTGCACAGCCGTCCTGATCCAATCATCATGGTCGTGCTTTATATTAAGCACAGTCGTGCCAGTCCAGAAAAGCTGATTTCTCCATAATTCCAATTCAGTCCTTTATGATTCGTTCTATTCGTGTGTGACCCTCTAGGATTACACTAAGTTGGCAATGGGTCTAAACATGATCCCATAAGATATGATTAGGTTCTAGAAAACCGTCATACCTACCCAAATAGTATAACTAGATACAAGTTCGCATTCCATTTAGAACATGTCAAAATCCCTTTGTCCACGATGTCATTGAACACAGGTCATGGTCAATAAGTCAACTTGTCTTTGTTCAATACTTTCTCGATTCCGAATATGTTGATAATCCAAACGACATTGATCCAATCAATTCATTTGAGTCCGGCCTAACATTTTCATCAACATCATTCCTACGAGAGGCCGATTTGATTCCAATGGCTGGACCTAGAGGTATAGGATTCCTACGTATCCCTTTTGTGGGGAATCAAGCCTATCGTAGTTCAAAAGAAGGGTGAGAGATTTTGAGGCTACTCAAACCTATAGACGACCGTCGAGGTCGGGTGGGGAACTCGGGCATGACACTCATTCGGTCAGAGGCAAAGGTTCGGGCGTGACACTCATTCGGTCAGACGCGAAGGTTCGGGCGTGACACTCATTTGGTCAGAGGCAAGGTTCGGGCGTGACACTCATTTGGTCAGAGGCAAGGACTCAGACATGACGCTCATTCAGTCAGAGGCAAGGACTCGGGCATGACGCTCATTCGGTCAGAGGCAAGGACTCGGGCGTGACGCTCATTCGGTCAGAGGCAAGGACTCGGGAATGACGCTCATTCAGTTAGAGGCAAGGGCTCGGGCGTGACACTCATTTAGTCAGAGGCAGGGACTCAGGCATGACACTCATTCGGTCAGAGGCAGGGACTCGGGCATAACACTCATTCGGTCAGAGGCAGGGACTCGGGCATGACACTCATTCGGTCAGAGGCAGGGACGCGGGCATGACACTCATTCGGTCAGAGGTAAGGACTCGGGCATGACACTCATTCGGTCAGAGGCAGGGACTCGGGCATGACACTCATTTTGTCAGAAGCAAGGATTCGGGCATGACACTCATTCGGTCAGAGGCAAGGACGCGGGCATGACACTCATTCGGTCAGAGGCAAAGACTTGGGCATGACACTCATTCGGTCAGAGGCAAGGACTCGGGCATGACACTCATTCGGTCAGAGGGAGGGACTCGGGCATGATACTCATTCGGTCAGAGGCAAGGACTCGGGCATGACACTCATTCGGTCAGAGGCAAGGACTCGGGCATGACGCTTATTCGGTCAGAGGCAAGGATTCGGGCATGACACTCATTCGGTCAGAGACAGGGACGCGGGCATGACACTCATTCGGTCAGAGGCAGGGACTCGGGCATGACACTCATTTGGTCAGAGGCAAGGACTCGGGCATGACACTCATTCGGTCAGAGGCAAGGACTCGGGCATGACACTCATTCGGTTAGAGGTAGGGACGCGGGCATTACACTCATTCGGTCAGCCAAAGTCAACATGGGCTTACGTCAAGGACCACCCTTCTCATTCTAAGTTTTTTCTCAAGATGGGCCATCCGGGTGACCTAGATTTTCTTCACATGGGGCCACTCGGGGGGACCTAATTCTTATTTCAAAACGGTCGCTCGGGGGACCTAACTCTTATCTCAAGGCGGTCGCTCGGGGGACCTAATTTTCATCTCACAATGGTCGTTCGGGGGACCTAATACCTTTCTCAAGATGGTCGCTCGGGGGACCTAATTTTCGTCTCACAATGGTCGCTCGGGGGACCTAATACTTTTCTCAAGACGGTCGCTCGGGGGACCTAATTTTCGTCTCACAACGGTCGCTCTGGGGACCTAATACTTATCTCACAACGGTCGCTCGGGGGACCTAATACTTTTCTCAAGACAATCGCTCGGGGGACCTAATTTTCGTTTCACAACGGTCACTCGGGGGACCTAATACTTATTTCAAAACGGTCGCTCGGGGGACCTAATTTTCATCTTATAATGGTCGCTCGGGGGACCTAATACTTTTCTCAAGACGGTCGCTCGGGGGACCTAATTTTCGTCTCACAACGGTCGCTCGGGGGACCTAATACTTATCTCACAACGGTCGCTTGGGGGACCTAATTTTCGTTTCACAATGGTCGCTCGGGGGACCTAATACTTATCTCAAGACGGTCGCTCGGGGGACCTAATTCTCATCTTTGCTGGGCTTACGTCAGGGACGGCCAATTTCTTGGACATTCAATTTGACTCTCAATGAGTCATAGTCGGGGATTTACTCTCCTTTGGTCAACCAAAGGGATTTTCTCGACACTCATTTGGTCGAAGTCGGGATTTGACTCTCTTTTGGTCAATCAAATAATTTTTAACTGGGCTTACGTCAGGGACGGCCAATTTTCTTGGACATTCAATTTGACTCTCTATGAGTCATAGTTGGGGCTTGACTCTCCTTTGGTCAACCGAAGGGAGTTTCTCGACACTCATTTGGTCGAAGTCGGGATTTGACTCTCTTTTGGTCAATCAAATAATTTTTAACTGGGCTTACGTCAGGGACGGCCAAATTTGGACAACAAATTTTTAACTCGGGAACCTAATTAATTTTCTAGGTTCAAAGCAAATTGGATGAGCCCCAAACGGGCATTTTTGGGTATCCTCCTAGGGGAACTTCTGATCACATGGGCCAGTGGCAAGACTGTAATTTCAGGGACAACCCAAACCATCCGTACGGATGGAGAAGGCGTCTCCTTCTTTTTAAACAGAACAGCCACACGGATGGTCTCTTCCTTCTTTCAAAACACAGACGAAATCAGAGAGAGGGAGGAGCGGTTTTTTCGTTTTTTTCTTCACCAAATCTGTCCAAAATTCTTCCGAAATTCATCCATGGATGCTCGGGCGTGACGGGGCTACCCTAGGGGAGGAGATAGGAGGCTTGACATGGTCCGAAACTTTCGGGGTTACAATATTGACCTCGCAAACTTGGCAGGGCTTCTACAAATCTCCCACCGTGCATTTGTGCCATGACCGGGTGGTAAGTGTCCTTAAACCCTCTTTTATTCATCTTATGTCAAATTTGAACAATTCCATGCATTTCCTAGTCCTAGGGTTCATGTTTACGTAATTTGGGCATTTTGTGCTTCTTGGTGCATTTTGTGCTTCTTGGTACCATTATGATGGAATTGGGATTGTTAAGATTGTGGGCATGTGTTCGTTTTATCGATGGGTCATGCCTAGCTATACTTTCCGAAGTCAAAGTATGTTACCCGTAATTTGTGCATAAAGGACTTGTACCTTAGGTGCGACTAGCCATTTTGACATATTTGTGTTCATGCTAGCACTTCCTAAGGTGGTTTCTTGCATTTTCGGGGAATTGGCCTTAATGGCGGGGACGGGCCTCATTATTTTTAAATCCTAAAAACAACCACTTTAGAAAAATGACTATGCAATTTTAAAAAAGGGGGTGGGAAAAATTTCTTATTTCGAAACACGACCCTTCAAATGCACTTGCAATTTGAAAAGGGGACGGGAAAACTTTCTTTTCAAAACAACCTTTCAAAATGTATTTAGAATTTGAAAAAGGGGCGGTACATCATAATGACTTTATGGTTAGCATTTATCATATGTGCATTGGTATTTTAAAACTGTGTTATTCATACCTTTGCTGTGTTTTACCTGCAGGATGATGAGTCCAAATCCCGGGGGTCTCCAGACATTTGCTCTTCTATGTGGGAGGCTATGCCCGCTGCTGTGGGTGATGGGCCCGGTCCGTAAGAGTGGGTGGAGCGTACTGGCCTGGTGTCGTTCATCGAGGCGGTGGGTCATTTGGTTAACACCAACAGGAGCTCTGGGCTTATTACTGCCTTGGGAGAACACTGGTGGGATACGACCCACACCTTCCATCTGAGCTGGGGAGAGGTGACCGTGACTCCCGCAGACTTCTCTGCCATCACTGGGCTTTCTTTTGATGGGCGGGCAGTCCTTTGGTCCGACAGGCTTACTGCTGCGGACATCGAGGCGCTCATTGGTTTCTCGGGCCCCACTAAGGGCTTGGGCATCCTGGTTCAGGAGGTGGATCGGGCCATTCGGGGTATGATCCCGGGGTATATAGCAGGTCAGTTTTCTGCTGAGCGGCTCGGACGAGCTTATGTATAGCTTCTCTTGGGTAACACCATCTTTGCCAATGCCGACACCACATGCATGTTCCCCCTGTTGGGTTCTTTGACCACTCCCGAGACCATTCGGAACATTGCTTGGGGAGAGGCTGGGTTGGCCGAGCTATATATGGAGCTCGACAAATTCAGCCGGAAGGCGAGCCGGTCCCTGGCCTGCTTCCAGTTTGTTTTGGAGGTATATTTCCTTTCTTTTTCCCGTTTTCTGTTTTCTCCTTCTCATTCTTCTTTTCTGTCTTTCCCATTTCTATTACCCCCCCTTTTTTTTTGCTTTCTTTTCAAGCATGGTATTATGAGCTTTTCGGGGAATATCATTGGAGGCAAACTGTTGACCCGGCTACTACTTTTCCAGCTGTGGTCTGTTGGACTAGGGAGGCCCGAGATAAAAGGGGTTCCAAGGGAAGGCTCACCGTCCGCTATCCCGAGGCCAGAGGAGTATTGAGGGGCCCAATGCCCGGGGGCTCAATTTGTTTCCATGGGAGCGATATGAGAACCGGGGAGAGCTTCATGTTGACTTGGACGAGGCTCTCCGGGTGACCAGGGAGAGGAGGTTGTTGGTGGGCTTTTGGGGAGAGGCCTTTTACCTAGGGGAGAGAGTCCTATGGCAGCATGGGCTAGGACTTCAGCAGAGGGCTCTGGTGGACCCGCCTGATACCATGTTCGTGGCTGATCGAGGGGACGACCCATATCTGATGGGGTGGCTGCGACCCATTTCATCACCGACGAGCCTTATGGGCGTTTTGTGGCTCGGAGACTGAGATCGCCACAGGTGGTAGCTTCTGGGGTGGCCCCTCCGGTGTGGCAGGACTACACTTATCTCTTTTCAGACCGCCAGGTTCACATGGTGGCGACGTCCCTCGGGGGAGAGGGGGCCCCACCTGCAGATGCGCCCGAGGGTGTGGTATGCATCCCACTCACTTTTCTCATATTATTTTCACACTGTTATTTTCCATTCACTGAGCATCCCCATTTCTGTGTGCAGGTGGCCGCACGTGCTTTGCTAGGGAGACCTTCCCTCATGAAACGGGCCAAAAGGTGGCTCAAGAGGTTCGTAGGTCGCTCTTCCAAAGGACCTCGGACCGAATACAGCTTTGCGCCTGGCCGGCGCTCAGTGGGCGTTGAGGAGAGACCTCGTAGGCGAGCTTCGAGCGTAGAGTTGCCTCCCTCCTATGTGCGGCGCCATTCCCTAGGTGCCGCTGACTTGGCCTCTTTTTGGGATTCTTTCTGGGATTCTGGCACTCACGAGATGGCCCCGGACCCATTCGCCCATTTGGCCTTGGAGCGTGTGGACCCTGCACCGGCCAGACATCCGGGTCCTCCTTCCCAGATTCCTTCCTCCTTTTTCCCAGGTCAGTCTTCTTCGGGTTAAGGCTCGAGTGTGGCGGAATCTCTTTTCTTCTTTGACCCCAGCCAGTATCAGCCTCGCCCTCTGGCTCCTTTAGACCAGGCTTTTCCTCCTCCCGAGGATCCTTGTCTGGACTCAGCCTAGGATGTACCTATGTTAAACAATTTTTCTTTCTTTCTTGTTGCATTTTAAGAACGACGTGTGTAAAAAAAACTCATTGTCTTTTGAAAAGCTTTGTTTTGTAAATTCATCTTTTTATGCATAGCTTGGGCCTCGAGAGGACTTTATCGTCATTTCTGGGCCATTGGGAATTCTCGGGACATGTTTGGCCTTGATTGTGTGGATTTTGGCACATATCAGACATGCTTTTGTACAAGTGAAAGTGAGTTTCACTCGTGGGAAAATCAACCGGCAGAGGATGTTGACATGAAGAATTTAAGGGAAACCAAGCATTAGCGCGTTGACCCTTTTGACCACAATTTTAAGATTTGAACAGACTCTTTTTGGGGGGCAGTATTGTGGACCGGGACCTAGACTTACCCCATACATGACTCCTCACGAATCCTCTCGTTACCCACGGTGGCTCGCTAGCCCCATTTCACCATCGGCTGAAAATGGATCCCTAAGCCCCTGTCTCTTTTTCTCCACAGAGCGTTTTCGTTCTCGCGTACCTCCTCAAGCCCCAGTCCTTTTGAGAGACAATCCTTACGAGGGTGACTCGACCCTTCCAGTTACCAACGGTCTGGCCTTTTCTTTCCTAGGAGTGATCCGATTGACTCGTGACACGGACTCGAGCAACCTAGACACATGGAAAACAGACATAGGCATTTTGCGGGAGTGATTCCCTTTTGTACGGAATGAAGCCTATGGACAGCAATTTAGTGTTTGTCTCTTTCCTTCGATGTAGAAGAGAAGACTTGTCGAGATATTTGAATCTCCATTAGCTAGAATTATTAAAGTGATTGCTTTGAACGGGCCGTGTTCAATAAGTCAATACCGTCACAAGCAATTAACTTTGACGAGAATTCATGTTGTGACCAACCGAGATTAAGATCTGACCAATGGCAAAGTCGGGACGTGTTTGGATATCGGCTTTTGTCTGGGGGAATTGGTCATCAATGAGACCAAAGGAGAGGCATGTGGCTATTCTGGGAAGGCCATAGCTTGGTAATCCTCTTTCTTGTTGTGACCGGACCCGAAGGTTGCCTACGTTCCCCTCATTTTGAGGAGCTCAGGTCGTCGTAGTTCGGCCTTGGACTGTCTTTTCTACGGATTGGCACATCCCTACCAGGGTATTGTTGCCTCGTCGATGAAGACCTTTCCACTTTGCAGTGAATTTTCTTGGAGCGTGCCCCCTGGGGCGATCCTTCTTTCGGTGTGGCCCCCCCTTTTTTTTTTTTTTATGTGAGCCCTTTTGGGGTGGACCCTTTGGTGGACTTTGTCCTCGTATTCACTTCTCTTTTTTTTATATCATCTCGGGGTGCCTTTCGTGGATGGTCCTTGGGGTGAAACTTCGTCATCTTGGTCTTTTCTCGCCACGCTGGGGCATTTTGTGGTCCTTTGGAATTTCATCGGGGTATAGTGTATGAAGGGGAAGAACCTTCCCATTGGTGTTATCTTAATGGCAATTTATCACCTCATCCATTATCGTTAAAATTAGTTGCTTATTTTTTGCATTTACTATCTGTACTTGGCCCGTTCACCCTTGATGAATCGTTATTGACTATCATGCATTAAGGAGTCAATTCATCATCTTGGGGATGTAACAATTACTTATTAGTGCTAACCAAAGTGATTTCAAGAGTTAAAACATTTTTCAAATAATGTCTCAAGGGACTGACTCGAATATTAACTGACTAAACCATGACTAGTCAAACTTACCACGCAGGGTTTTTAGGGAAGTAATAATAAAACATTGTCCACAACAGACTTTTGAAAGACTCTCTAGAACCTACGAGACCGGATCACTCCTAACCATCTTCCTTCCTTCCTTCTTCCTTTTCCGATTTCACACCCACTCATTGCCTTGCTTCGTGATTATCCCTTCATCAATGAGGCCTTGGATATGATTCCTCAGGGTTAGGCAACCGTCTGTGGAGTGGCCTGGGCTCTGGTGGTATTTGCAATGCTTGTTCTGATCCCGGCGTGCCGCGGGTGGTTCTGTCCATATCACGTGCCGGCTAAGCAGCTCAATCTTCTTGATTTTGAGCAAACGCTCCAACATTTGGTCTCTTGGCATTCCTAGCTCATGAGACCATTTGTAGTGGGATTCTTTGCCTTGTCGGTGGAAGGCACCTACGGGACTCGCGGGATTCCCGTGGGAGACTGGAACAGGCCTGAGTTGGTCGCGGGGCACTTGCCTGCTTTGGGCAAAACTGTTGGAGGCGCTTCTGAGAGGTGATGACTTTCCTAAGGACTTTCTGATTTCCTCAATTGCCTTTACAATCTCATGAAGGAATTCCTAGGTGTTTCTCGAGTTTACCTTTTCCATCTCATCAGTCAGCTCCGCTCGGCTATACAAAAGTTCGTACTGGCGGTCGTACCTCTCCTCGATGTCTCTTCTGAGCTTCCTTCCTCCTCTTTCCCACAGCTCCTCAACTTTCTCGTGAAGGATTTACTTGATCTCCTCACGAAGCTGTTGGACCATGTTGATTGCCTAATTACGGGTAGCTTCGGACTTCTGGAGTTGGTCCCTCATCGTGGCGACCATTTTTTCCAAAAGCTTGACTCTCCCTTCCAAACGGGATTGGGCGTCCAATCTGATGTCTTGCTCGGTTGTTTGGGCCTGGGTTTCCATTTCTTCCTATGACACAGGAGGTTTAATGGACCATGAGGGTACTTCGAGAGGATTCACGAAAGAGCCATGTTTTAGGGTAAGAGAAACCCGACATACACGAATCTTTGACTCAAGGAGAGGATGGTGTTTGACTCGAAGTTTAGGGGATGGACCTAAGCCATGCATTTCGATGAATTCATTTCTTTCTTTTATTTTTCTAAAAAAAAAAAAAACAAAGGATGTTTATTCACACGGACAAGGGTTAGAACACAGTTTAAAAACATACATTGACCTTTAACGCAAAATCCTGCTCTATTCAGGACAAGCCCCTGACCCTAGTTGGTTGGAAAAGATTTCTCTTCTTTTTCGCGCCTATTCTAAGTCCTGGATCAGTGGAGGCCATCACTACGTCTATAGACCCCTCGTTTTTCACCTGTACTGCACACTCCAAAGGACGGACTATCCCGGGCGAGGGTCCTATAGGGCAAGCGGCTTCCACCGACCGAAAGAAATGATCCTAAGGTCTAGTGCGTCGCAAGGTTCCCGATGTGCGGGTCATCTTCATCATGATTAAGCCCCAGTCGAGATCGAGACTGTTCCGAAGGCTGCACTGATATTCTGACATGACCCCATTTTGAATGAGGTGTCTCAATCCTCGACCATGAGCTTAAGGATGATTAACATGACCCGTTCATTAGGGCTTAACGACACGGTGTTACCCTATCTTTAGCACATGACCTTTGTTAATTGTGGTCGTCATTAGCACACAAGTTAGAGGTGGGTTAGGCCACGCTTGCATTACATCAAGGAGTCGTAACCCGGGCATTAACTTGGCCACAATTGACTTTGGACACTTGCTTAAAGACAATGTCAACGTGAACTAGAACAAAAAAAACCAAACAAAGTCACGGTATTTGTGTGTCACGGACATGTGTGGTTGACTTGGCTCGGAAGGGGAGGTGGAATGGACCCGTGCACGCTCGAAGGGAACAAGAGCGCCAATCGAGCTGCATCTGGCATCCATCCCGGGTTTAAAGGGTATTTGGAACGTGCAAGGTCAAGTGCGCGTTGTGTGAAGTCAATTCTATATTCCCTTTTTTGAGTCAAAATATAGATTTTTATTTTGTTTTTCAACATGATGAGCATGGCATAAGCAAGATATGAACAAGTATGAACAAGCATGGAGTAAGCAATTTATACACAATAAGTTAAAGAATACAAACAAAGACCAAAACTTGAATATGTACCAAGTCGTGCACAACCAAGGATTTTGAATCAAACATTTTGCAAAAGAACAATTTTCTCATTGAAACCATTTGTACAAAGCAAGTTGTGCACAACAAGAAGAGTCAAGAAATTTTTACAAAAAAGGGGGTTATGCACAATGAGATTTTGGAAACCATTTTTTATTGACAAAAGATCATGCATAACCAAGTTTTGGCCAAAAGAATAAAGGTAATGTGCACAAGTAAGGCTGTAAATTTGGAACTTGGACAAGCAGAAGCAGAAGGCAATTTAGAATGTTGCTGCCTTACACAAAATTGTTAATTTGCAACATTCTGGCCCTTTTACCAAACTAGCCGTATGGCTAGAGCCATGGGGTTGAGATTTTTCACAGTTTTTGAAACTTCTGATCATCATACTCCAGTTTATTGCATTTCCAGAACATATGCACTCAAAACAGTTCCAACAGAAACAGCAAACACACAAAAATATGCACAAAGTCAACTAACGGAAACAGGACTTTGACCCACACAAAAGTGCCTTCAAAGCTTCTAAAGAGAAGTTTGTAAGCACTTTATCTCCCCAGTGGAGTCGCCACTGTAAGAATCCCGCCCCCCGAAAAGAACAAAGAAAGGATTTTCGTTTGTTTTAAAGTTGTTTTAGGGAGGAAATGCCAAACGCGGTTATCTCACAAGAACTTAACGGAGTCGCCACTTTTGTTAATTATTTAACCCAACAAAAGAAAAGGTTAGAGATTCTATTAGTTCGGAGGTCAGGTTATGCCTTGGGAAGAGTTTTACGTCACACAAGTCGCGTCGGATAAGTCCGAGTCTCCCTAATGTTGGTTAACAAAAGTGCATGTGTGTGTGTGTGTATTTAACGGAAAAGAGTCTGTTTTAACTTTTATTAAAAATTTAACTGAAAAGGGGGTCCTTTATTAAGAAAACAGGGATCAGGGGACAAAATGGACATTTTGCCCTCTGAGCCCAGAGTAGCCGTACGGCTAGAGTATACTCTTCCTGGAATTTTTACAGTTTGTCCAAGAACAGTCCATTTCCAGGCAGAAATAGAGCATTCTGCTGAAAATGGACTAAACTATTCTGATTTCCAGTTTATGATTAACAACAAAACTTAGAAAAGATCATTCCTATGCACTTAGATCATCAAAAAGGCCCCCAAAAACCAAGACTTGGGTGTGATCAAAGGCAATCATTGGAGAAATTTATGAGAAGTTGATGAACATGGCTTTTGAACCAAAATGACCATTTGATGACTAAAGATGGAAACTTTATCATCAAGATGGCATTTTTACACATTATTAACCTTTTAGGGACCAAATTATTGCATAAAGATTCAATCTTTATGACCCAAAATGGGATTTCAAGGCTAAATCAAGAGGGGAAGTGATAAACACCAAGGTTTTATCATCCCACATGATTATCATGGCCTAATCAAAACAAAATTAACATAAATATTTGAGCTTTCACCACAAGAGTGGATCCTTAAGCCAAAGGCAACCTTGGGGCAACATTATTTGTCATAAAGATTTGATCTTTGTGACCACAAAGGGGGTTTGAAGCTAGATCAAATTTTGGATGATAAAGATTGAAACTTTATCATCCAAATGATCATCCTTGCGTCCAATGAACAACATAATCAACCAAAACATGTTCCTCTTCCATTAAAATAGATTAACAAACAAGAAATATCAACAAACCATGATCATCTTTAGGTTAGAACCACTTTCACACAAAGTGTGAAGGGCACCTTGAATCATTCATGGTTTGGACCATATGTATACATAATAGTGATATATATATAGCTTGGAATGCCAAGGCTTGTAATACATATATATATATTGCTTGATATGGACAAGACTTGCAAGAAATATAAATTGCTTGAGATGGACAAGACTTGCAAGAAATGTAAGAGATGAGCAAATAAACATTAACAACCAAGGAGATGAAATGGAGAGAAGGATGGGGGAGAAGGTGGCTTTACCTATGTTTGGTTAGGCCAATCTTCCTCTCTCTTTTCACTCTAAACACTCTTCTGGAGTGATTTTAACAGAGTACCACTAGCAATAATCGTTTCTCCCCCCTCTGGAATGATCAGCAAGGGGTTCAATTTATAGGGCTGATAGTGCCCAAAGCAGCCATACGGCTCATGTTGGCGACCTTCTGGATTTTTCAACCTTTTAATTCCAGAACAGTCCCTGTGTCCATATTTTGTCTTAGTGAGGTCTTGGCCTATCAGTTTATACCTGAATGGTGCCTAGAATTCTTCTAAGTTGGTCAAATTCAGATTGGGGTACTTACAGTATGATGGTCATCACATTGCCAGAACCTCGCTGACACGAGTCCACAATGTCGACAATCCGGGCATTTATAACGCCGTCATAAGAAACAAAGAACAATTCTGCAAATAGACACATGACTAGAGCAAAGTCTCTACGGGCAGAATATGTCGAATTACTTGGTTGAGCCTCACCAAAGAACTCTGGGAAAGCAATCAAGTGGAAATGGGTTGAATGGAGAAGCCTCCTCGAGAACTCGAGATCAAAGCCAAAGATGTTTGTAAACCACCTGACAAAGGTCTTACGGGTTGTGGGAACCATAGCTCCGCCGTGGGTCGGATTCCCTGTGATGGCACAGAACTCCTCGAAGGACGGGCACATCTCGTCATGGGTGAAATTAAACAGGTGGGTCCGTGAAGACCAGAATACGGACACACCTCGGATCATCTCCCATTGAATCGGGAGTTTCCTCAATGCAAACAGTAGATTGAAATGGAATGTTTCCTCAAAAGCAGTCCTAGTTTCCTCTGTTAGGTTTCGTAGTAACATGCGCAGCGGAATAAAGCATTTAAAATTTTCATGAAACCCAAAGCCATAGATCCGTTCATATAATTATATCAAATACATAAAATATGAATACAAGAATACTAACCCTTGATGACTTTTATTTTAGCCTTTGATCTTGGTGGAGACTTGAAGCTTGATCACGGAAAGAAAGAACACGAACTTCGAAGATGATAAACTTTACCCTCTAGCGGTATCCACACCTCGAACGAATATCAAGAGCACTTGATCTTGGTTGCTAGACCAAAATTATAAAACACACTTTCACAATTATATTTGACTATATGGAATTATGAATTCTTGATCCAATCAAGAATATTGTCTCTCTAAGAGGCTTGGAATAATACTCTCAATGGCTGGTGAAAAGATCCTTTTATAGGTCCTAGTCCTTAACCCTTAAGGAGCTAGGAACCCTAAATCCCGTCACCCAATTAAGGAAACAAAATCTCTGTCACAGCAGCACTGGCACGGTCGTGCCCTAAAACTGGCACGGCCGTGCCACTAGGGTCGAGCCTGGCCTCCAAAATCTGAATATGTGCACGGTCGAGCTTTATAATCTGCACGGCCGTGCCGAGCACGGTCGTGCTTTATAACTAGCACGGTCGTGCCATCAGGTTCGAGCCATCCTTCCCTTTTCCGATTAATGGCACGGTCGTGTCTTATAATCTGCACGGTCGTGCTGATCAAATCTGCACGGTCGTGCTTTATATTAAGCACGGTCGTGCCAGTCCAGAAAAACTGATTTCTCCATAATTCCAATTCAGTCCTTTATGATTCGTTCTATTCGTGTGTGACCCTCTAGGATTACACTAAGTTGGCAATGGGTCCAAACATGATCCCATAAGATATGATTAGGTTCTAGCAAACCGTCATACCTACCCAAATAGTGTAACTAGATATAAGTTCGCATTCCATTTAGAACATGTCACAATCCCTTTGTCCACGATGTCATTGAACACAAGTCATGGTCAATAAGTCAACTTGTATTTGTTCAATACTTTCTCGATTCCGAATATGTTGATAATCCAAACGACATTGATCCAATCAATTCATTTGAGTCCGGCCGAACATTTTCATCAACATCATTCCTACGAGAGGCCTAAGCTTGACATCTCTCTAAAGAGAGACAAATCCATCATAGATTATTATTCTTCCCTACATGAATCCAATTATGCCAATCATACCCTTTATAACTACCCGGTTAAAGGTAGCGTTTGAATATGTCAAACATAATATTCATCAAATGGAAGACTATAATAACTACATGTCTAAGGATTCAAATGACATGACTAATATGAGATATATATATGACATTAACCATGATATAAATCTCATAAAGCAGGTCATGTCCGGTACCTAACAAGTACCCATAAATCTAACATGATCATCCCATGATCATTTAGCCTTTATACTAATACCAACCAAGTACTAGGGACGAAGATTATTATAAGTAAACATGAACAACAATATTAATCAAAACATCTCTTTACTGATATGAATAAATGATAACAATTACAATGTTTATAAAACGCGCCTAGGGCACCAACACCAACAATCTCCCACTTGCCCTAGGCCCAATATCCCATGTATCTAATACCCATGGACCTAACATGATCATCATGTGTAGCTTGTGGAAGTCCCTTTGTTAGCGGGTCCGCAACATTGTCATCAGTTGGTACTCTGCATATATTCACGACCCCTATAAACGATCTCTCGAATGATATGAAAACGCCTAAGTATGTGTTTGGATTTCTGATGTGCCCTTGGTTCCTTTGCTTGAGCAATAGCACCATTATTATCACAATAAAGGTCTATTGGATTAGCAATACTAGGAACCACTTCAAGTTCAGTAATGAACTTCTTAATCCAAGCAGCTTCCTTTACAGCATCCGATGCAGCAATATACTCAGCTTCCGTTATAGAATCAGCGGTTGTACTTTGCTCGAAACTCTTCCAGCTTACAGCTCCACCATTTAACATAAACACAAAACCTGATTGCGATCGACTATCATCTTTGTCGGTTTGAAAGCTTGCATCTGTGTAAGCATTTACCACGAGATCATCTTCCATTCCTCCATAGACCAAAAAACGAATCTTTAGTCCTTCTCAAGTACTTAAGAATCACTTTTACAGCCATCCAGTGATTTTCACCGTGGTCGGATTGATATCTACTCGTCATGCTCAAAGCATAAGATACATCCAGCCTAGTACAAATCATGGCATACATGATGGACCCAATTGCCAAAGCATATGGAACATCATTCATTTTCTCACGCTCATCTTTTGTCTTAGGACATTGATTCTTGCTTAGAGAAACTCCATGTAACACTGGCAAGGTTCCTCTCTTAGAATTTTCCATGCGGAATCTTCTAATGACCTTGTCAATGTATGTACTTTGGCTTAAACCAATTAGCTTCCTTGATCTATCTCTGTAGATCTTAATGCCAAGTATGTATGCGGCTTCACCCATATCTTTCATTGTGAAGCACTTTCCTAACCAAGTCTTTACAGACTGAAGTGTTTGAATGTCATTTCTAATGAGAAATATGTCATCCACATATAAAATAAGGAATAGTACTATGCTCCCACTAATCTTCTTGTAAACACAAGGTTCATCTTCATTCTTGATGAAGCCAAACTCTTTGACCGATTCATCAAAATGAAGATTCCAACTCCTAGAAGCCTGCTTCAATCCATAGATGGATCTTTGCAATTTGCATACCTTAGAATCTTGTTCAAAACCTTTTGGTTGTGTCATATACACATCCTCTTGTAGTTTTCCATTTAGGAAAGCGGTTTTGACATCCATTTGCCATATTTCATAGTCATGATACGCGGCAATGGCAAGAAAAATTCTTATAGACTTGATCATTGCTACGGGTGAAAACTTGATCATTGCTACGGGTGAAAAGGTTTTATCATAGTCAATACCATGAACTTGCCTATAACCTTTCGCTACAAGTCTAGCTTTGTAAGTATGCACCTTCCCATCCATGTCAGTCTTCTTCTTGAAGACCCATTTGCATCCTATGGTTTTTACACCTTCGGGTGCATCAGTCAAGTTCCAAACTTGATTATCTTGCATGGATTGTAATTCGGACTCCATGGCTCCAAGCCACTTCTTCGAATCAGGAGAAGACATCGCCTCTTGGTAGGTGGTTGGTTCATCATTATCAATGATCTCCACCTCATTACTATCCGTTACGAGAAAACCATATCTCTCGGGCTCGGATCGTAACCTACCAGATCTGCGAGTTACTTGTGTATTTTGAACAGGTTCCACAATTCCTTGTGGTTCTTGTTCTTGTTCCACTATCGGTTCAATGTTATTTTCTGGGTCTCGAATTTCTTCAAGATTTATTTTACTCCCACTGATTTCTTTGGAGAGAAACTCTTTCTCTAGAAAGATACCATTTCGGGCACAAAGACTTTGTTGTGCGTTTGGTTGTAAAAGTAATATCCTTCAAAAGGCTCTTAATAAGGCGTGCAATGAGGTCATTCATATGGCTGGGGTTTCTAAGTCAAGCCCTAACGATGATGTAGCTATTGAAAGTGTTTTGACTAATGTTGCTGCTCATAGAGAGCAAAATCAGAGTTCTAGTCCTCCTCAAGTTACTAAAGTTGGTCCCATTGATTCTAATGATGAGCTTAGTTATACTATGGCTGGTTTGAATCTCTCTCCAAGAGCTACAACCTTTTCTACTCCCTTTGTCACGGATCAGGCTGGTTCTACTCCTTTTGCTGGTCCTCCTCTTGTGAATACTGATGCAGATTGCTTCATTTCTGTGAAGCCAAGGAAAAAGAGAAGCAAATCTGCTTCCCCACCTTCATAATATGGTAATCCTTTTTCTTTTCTTGATTTGTTTCCCAATGGTAGCTCTGATTAATTGGAATGTGAGAGGGATTGGCAATAAATCTTCTCTCCGTAGACTGAAAAGATTAATTCGTTTGTATGGTGCTTCTTTTGTTGCTATTTCTGAGCCTATGATTAATGCTGCTCATCTCATTAAAACTCGAAGAGCTCTTGGCTGTGTTGGGGGCTTAGCTAATTGCACCAACAAAATTTGGGTTTTTTGGAAGCATGGTTTTGATTGTCTAGTTATTCATGATTCTGGGCAAGCTTTAACTCTGCAGGTTACTCATCTTTATGGAACTTCCCTGTTCTTTTAACCGTTGTTTATGCTAGCTGTGATCGTTATGAAAGGAGGCAATTATGGGATACCCTTATCAATATGGATGTGGGGGATAAACCGTGGATTATTGTTGGGGATTTCAATTGTGTGCTTGAACAATCTGAGAAGTTGGGTGGTAGGCCTATCAAGGAGAAAATTGTTGAAGAATTTTCTGATATGGTTCAATTTATTGGCCTTATTGATGCGGGCTACCGGGGTAATGGCTTTACTTGGGTGGATAAACCCCGTGGTCGCCCTACAATTTTTCAAAGGCTGGATAGAGCTTTCTATAATACTCATTGGTTGGCCAAGTTCCATAATACTAGTGTCACTCACTTAAATAGAACTTGTTCGGATCATTCTCCCCTTGTGATTCAAGTTCAAACAAATGCTGATATTGTAAGAGGAAGTTTTCGTTTTTTAAATGTGTGGTTGAAGCATCCTAAGTTCCATTCTCTTGTAGCAGATTCGCGGCATGATTATATGGATGGGAGGCCGATGGTTCGTTTTGCTAAAAAGCTCTCTCGGCTTAAGAAGGTTATTTCAGGTTGGAATAAAGAGAGTTTTGGGAAGATTGATCAACAAATAAAAAATGCTGAAGATAATGTCGCTCGATGTGAGTTGGTGAGTCAGAATGATCCCTCGGATGAATACATTGTTGCTTTGAATGTAGCTAAAAATGGGGGAAGATTTTTGGTGTCAAAAAGCCAATATCACTTGGATTAAAGACTGTGATAAGAACACTAAGATTTTTCACTCTTACTTCGAAAAAAGAGACAAAAGCTCTTCATTCATCGTATAAGGAATTCCAATGGGGGATGGATTCATTCGAAGGAAGATATTAAAAAGGAGGCCGTGGACTTTTATTCGGACCAGCTTCAAAAGCCTCATGATAATCCTAGTGATGACATTCTTGATGTTATTCCTACTTTGATCACGGATGAGGATAACTTGATGCTCATGGCATTGCCTTCTTTGGAGGAGATTAAACAGGTGGTTTGGTCCATGAATGGTCAAAGTGCTGCTGGCCCTGATGGTTTTACAGGTGCGTTCTATAAATCTTGTTGGGACATCATCAAAGATGACTTTCTTCGTGCTATTAAGGAATTCTTTCCAGGCCATGCGATGCCAAGAAGCTTGACTAGCACTCTTATTGTCACTATCCCCAAGGTTATTTCCCCTACTTCTTTCTCAGAGTTGAGACTTATTAGACTTTGTAATTTCTCTAATAAGGTTATTACAAAAATTCTTAATTCTCGGCTTGCCCCTATTCTCCCAAGAATTATCTCCCCGCAGCAAAGTGGTTTCGTTCAAGGTAGATTAATCCATGAAAATGTTCTTCGTGCTCAAGAATTGATGCAATCTCTTAAGAAGAAGGTGTGGGGCTCTAATGTTATTTTAAAGCTAGATATGGCTAAGGCATATGACCGTATATCTTGGTTTTCTCTTATCAAAGTTATGAGGAAGTTTGGGTTCAATGAAGTGTGGAATGATATGATATTTCGATGTATCTCTTGTTGCTGGTTTTCTGTCCTTGTTAATGGCGAAAGTAGTGGTTTTTTTCATTCTTCCCGTGGCCTTCGACAAGGGGATCCTATCTCTCCGACTCTCTTTATTATAGCAGCGGAGGTCTTAAGTCGGGGACTAAATCTCCTTCATGCCGAGTCTCCTCATTATAGATACCGGGCTCATATTCATACTCCCATGATTTCTCATTTGGCATATGCGGATGATGTTGTTATTTTCTGCAATGGCTCTAAGGATTCTCTTGATGCTCATATGAGATGCTTGAATTGGTATCAATCCTTCTCTGGACAGCTTGTTAGCTCGGCAAAGTCTTGTTTTGTTACTGGAGTTCACAATGAGCCGCGGGATGCTACTATTTCTAAGGCGACGGGATTTCAAAAGAAGGATCTTCCAATTATCTATTTGGGCTGCCCCTTATATGTTGGTCGTAAAAAAATCTCCTTGTTTGATCCAGTTTTGCGAAAGATGGAAGCTCGTTTAGCTACATGGCAAGGTAAACTTCTTTCTTTTGGTGCTAAGTTGACGCTCATCAAAACTTGTCTTCAGGCTATCCCTCTTTATTACATTGCGCTTCTCGATCCTCCTAAGGGTGTGATTGATTCTATGTACCGTCTCATTTCCAATTTCTTTTGGTGTAATGAGGATGGTCTTCATAAGTGTCATTGGGTTCGGAGATCCAGCATGTTCCTTCCTGTTTCAGAAGGAGGTCTTGGGCTTCGGAAGTTTGAAGTTATGGCTATGGCCCTTGCTATGAAGTTGTGGTGGCATCTCTTTGGACAGATTTTATGGCTTTTAAGTATTGTCTTGCTACTCATCCTATGGATGCTACTCAAACCTCTTATGAATCTCATATTTGGGGTAGAATGATTAATGCTAAGCCGCTGGTAGAAAATAATATCTATTGGCTGGTTGGGAGAGGTGATATTTCGGTTCATGACCATTGGATGGATGATCATACTTTGCTGAATGGGGATCATGTTGAAGTTTCTTCTCTTTTTTTTGCATGGGCAGCCACGGATGGACTATATTCAGAATGTGTACGGCAACCAGCTTTTAAGCTTCATTCGGGATAATAATATTCGTCTCATGGACAATCCGGATATTTTGTATTGGCTCCCTAATGCTTCGGGTAATTTCTCTGTCTCTTCGGCATGGAATGTGTGTAGAGAAAAAGGTATTTCTAAACCTATCTTTGAATATTGTTGGCCCAAGCATATCCCCCATAAAGTTTCAGTTTTTATGTGGCGTGCCCTTTACCATGGCCTTCCCACTGATTGTGCTATTCAAAAGAGGGGTATTCATTTTGTTTCCTCCTGTAGTTGTTGTTCTATGCGTTCTATTGAGGATTTGGATCATTTGTTTGTGTATGGAGATGTTGCCAAGGCAGTTTGGAGTTTTTTCTCGAATACTATGGTGGTTTAACAACTCATGTCGAGATTCTTAAGGGATTTCTTGGCTTAGACGGCTTCTTCCTTGTTTCATTTTGTGGGAAATTTGGAAGAGTAGAAATAAAGCTAGATTTGATAGTGTTAAAATGTCCCCGTCTCAGATAATATCTTCAGTTAACAATTCTATCAAGGATGTTGCAAAAGCTTTTGCTATTCATTTTTCGGGTTCTTGGAGTACGGCTCGGATTTTTGAATTTTTTGGTATGTCAGTCTTTCCCATGGTGAACAAGAAGTTGAGATTGGTTTCGTGGACTCCTCCTTCAATTGAGCCTATTAAGCTCAATACAGATGGTGCATCGAAAGGTAATCCGGGTATTATTTCTGGAGGAGGTGTCATTCGGAATGCTAAAGGTGATCTCATTTTTGCTTTCTCTCATTTCTATGGGAATGGTTCGAATATGGTTGCTGAGGCCAAGGCTGTTAGGGATGGTTTATCTTTTGCAAGGCGCTTTGGTATTAATTCGTTATGGCTTGAGATTGACTCTGAAGTCCTTCTCAAAATTTTAATTGAGGATTATCATATTCCTTGGTCCATTTGGTATGTTGTTTTGGAGATTAAACGACTTTTACAGTTACTGTCAGTTCGGATCACTCATATCCTTCGGGAAGGAAATAAGGTTGCTGATGGGCTTGCTAATTCTGCTGCAATTTCCCAGTCTAACTCTTGCTACTACTCTTTTGATACTCTCCCTGGCGTATGCAAGGGACCTTTGGTTCTGGATCGATCATCTACATCATATATTCAGCTTCGATAATGTTTTGCTTGATGGCTAGGCCTTTCAATAGTACCCTTTCCCCCTGTTGTAGAGGAACTTACAATTTGTGTAAGTCCTCCCCCTAGCTTTCTTTTTCTGGTGGTTGAGGTTGTCATGTCCCCCACCATGCTTGTATTTTTTTCTTATTAATAAAATCTAGGGAGGTGCCGTCCTCCTTTCGCCAAAAAAAAAAAAAAAAAAAAAAAAAAAATAGAGCATAACCCCAAAAGGATAAAGGAAGATCAACTTGACTCATCATTGATCGAACCATGTCCAACAAAGTCCGATTCCTCCTCTCAGACACACCATTCCATTATGGTGTTCCGAGTGGAGTCAATTGTGAAACTATTCTACAAATCTTTAGATGATCATCAAATTCATGGCTCAAGTATTCTCCACCTCGATCCGATCGAAGTGCCTTGATACTTTTGCCAAGTTGTTTTTCTACTTCATTTTGAAATATTCTAAATATCTCAAATGCTTCACTTTTATGTTTCATTAGGTAAACATACCCAAATCTACTATAATCATCAGTGAAGGTTATGAAGTATTGAAACCCTCCCCTAGCATTGCTACTTAGTGGTCCGCATACATCGGAATGTATCAACCCCAATAAGTCGCTTGCCATTTCACCTAGCTTGGTAAAAGGTGTCTTAGTCATTTTTCCAATAAGACACTACTCGCAAGTATCATATGACTCAAGGTCACATGAACCCAAAAGGCCGTCCCCATGGAGTTTTGAGATACGCTTCTCATTAATATGACCAAGACGGCAATACAACAAATAAGTATGATTTACATCATTAGGTTTAGATTTCTTATTTATATAAAGACATTTTAATCATTCTTGACATCCAAGACATAAAGGCCATTAAATGAATTAGCAATACCATAAGGCACATCATTTAAATAAATAGAAAATTTCTTATTTTCAATAAGAAACTTAAAACCTTCATTATCCAAACAATAAATTGTAATAATATTTCTACTTAAATCCGGTACATAATAGCAATTGTTCAAAACAAGTATTAAACCGGAAGGTAAAGTGACTTCATAAGTTCGTACGGCTAATGCAGTAACTCTTTCTCCATTTCCCACTCGTAGGTCCACTTCACCCTCTTTAAGTAGTCTCCTATTCTTTAGTCCCTGCACATTTAAAACAAATGTGAGAACCACATCCGATATCCAATACCCAAGAATCTGTGGTAGAAAGAAGAATATCTATCATATAGATACCTGAAGTCAACGCAGTCCCACTGCTCTTCTTCTTCTTTTGCTCTTCCTTAAAAGCCTTGCAATTACGTTTCCAATGACCAATTTCTTGACAATGGAAACAAATTGCATCCTTTTGTGAGTCGGGTTTTGCCTCTGGAGCCTTGGCAACCTTTGCCTTGCTTATTTTGGGTTTGACAACTTTCTTACCCTTTTCTTTGGCAGTAGCCTTCTTCCCATCATGAACCAAGAGCACATGAGAACCTTTCTCCACAATCTTCATCTCTGCAGTTTTAAGCATACCATGCAACTCGGAGAGATTCTTATCCATTCCATGCATGTTATAATTCATCACAAACTGATTATAACATTTAGGCAATGAATTAAGAATGAGATCCGTAGCTAGCTCCAATGGGATTGGATAGCCAAGTTTCTCAAGATGCTCTACATAGCCTTTCATTTTAAGCATGTGAGGACTCACTTGTTGCCCTTCACTCATTTTGCAAGAAGTGAATGCAACAATGGTCTTGTACCTCTCTTGCTTAGCTTGCTCTTGAAACATGGCTCTTAACTCCACGCCTATCTCATAGGCTTCCGAATGTTCCAAACTTTGTTGGAGTTTTGAGCAAATAGTAGCAAGCATGAGACAACTTACATCTCTAGAATTATTACGATGTTTCTTGTAACTGTCTCTTTCTGCCCTAGGGGCAGTAGGTTCTGGTTCAGCAGGAAGTGGCCCATCGAGAATGTACAACTTATCTTCTTTCCTAAGAACTATTTTTAGGCTACGGATCCAATCCATAAAGTTCGTACCATTCTCTTGGAGGTTATCCTTCTCAAGGATCGATCGCAACGAAATTGATTGAGTGTTGTTAGTCATTATCTACAATTATGCAAAATTTCCAAAATTTAATAAGTACCAATTTCATTAAAGAAATAAACAATGTATTTTTCCAAAAAATACTCCCACTAAATTATACAACCTTCTTATACATCCAATGTATAATATAATTTAAATGAGCTAAGATCCAACTTTAATTTAATTTCAAGTACGCTTTGGCGCACCGCTAAAAATCAAATTAATTAGGTAGACAAACATGTCAATCATATCCCATATGACTCTTAGATCCTTTTCTGAGATTCTTTAAGAAATCCAATTTCAAAAAGCATGTTAAATCTCATTTTTGCCTTAAGCCCAAAACTGTTTTGACGCTTAATTAAGTCCAACCATTTTAAACGTATAGGAAACTCTTATTCACTCATCTTGCTCATACATAAATAAAATTACTACACTTCGCTTTGGCGAACCCATATTAAAGTTACCCATATACTCACAAGTGTTTTAATCATGGCATGGCAAGATGACTTAAAACTATCATTGAAGGTTTATCACTTATAGCATATAACACATTTATGAGCACATAATATAAACATGTTACACATCAAGTTTAGCCACTAAATTAATAGTCATTAATTTAAGCATAATATTTATGTGTCATTAGTTTCTCTATAATTATGAAGATGAGACTATTTCAACTTTGGTTATTATCTCCAAATCAAGACAACAAGAAATGTGGCCGAAACTAAGCAATAGATGGTCTCGATGAACGTAGGCCAATTGCATCCACAATTCCACATGGATCTCCAATCTTTGAATAAAGAACTTTGTTAGCAATTATGAACTCTTCATAATTCTAACTTCGTTTTATCTTTGAAACTTTGATTGCGATCAAATTTGGGAAACACAATCTCGATGAACGTAGATTAGCCATCAAAACTTTGAACCAATCTTAGAACACAAGACTAAAACAAATAGGAAAATTAAACCCAAGATCCACACCCAAAACTCAAACCCCGTCCCCGCGCCAAACCCTAGGTCCGGCCGGGTCAAGGAATGGGTCCGGTCGGACCTCTATGAAAAATCCAAAAAAAAATTTAAAGTTCCAAAATTTATCTCAAAATTGTTTTTCCCGATTCAATTAGGATTTGGTTTTCGTGGTGATCCAATCACCATAATCATCAAAACCTTGAATGAACAATTCATGAATCCTTGAATTATCAAAACTTTGATCCAATCAAAAATTGATAATCCAAACAATTTTAAATCCACCATAATTTTTATTGCGATTGAATAGTGCGATTAATGTTTATAAAACAATAAACCACATAAAATCATATAACACATAAACATCATAATCCAATATTCATATCATGCTAGGCACATAAACAAGCAATTTATATACACACAACATGATCTAGTATTGAAATAATCAACATGAACGGGGCTCTGATACCACTGTTGGGTTTCGTAGTAACATGCGCAGCGGAATAAAGCATTTAAAATTTTCATGAAACCCAAAGCCATAGATCTGTTCATATAATTATATCAAATACATACAATATGAATACTAGAATACTAACCCTTGATGACTTTGATTTTAGCCTTTGATCTTGGTGGAGACTTGAAGCTTGATCACGGAAAGCAAGAACACGAACTTCGAAGATGATAAAATTCACCCTCTAGCGGTATCCACACCTCGAACGAATATCAAGAGCACTTGATCTTGGTTGCTAGACCAAAATTATAAAACACACTTTCACAATTATATTTGACTATATGGAATTATGAATTCTTGATCTAATCAAGAATATTGTCTCTCTAAGAGGCTTGGAATAATACTCTCAATGGCTGGTGAAAAGATCCTTTTATAGGTCCTAGTCCTTAACCCTTAAGGAGCTAGGAACCCTAAATCCCGTCACCCAATTAAGGAAACAAAATCTCTGTCACAGCAGCACTGGCACGGTCGCATTCCATTTAGAACATGTCACAATCCCTTTGTCCACGATGTCATTGAACACAAGTCATGGTCAATAAGTCAACTTGTCTTTGTTCAATACTTTCTCGATTCCGAATATGTTGATAATCCAAAGGACATTGATCCAATCAATTCATTTGAGTCCGGCCGAACATTTTCATCAACATCATTCCTACGAGAGGCCTAAGCTTGACATCTCTCTGAAGAGGGACAAATCCATCATAGATTATTATTCTTCCCTACATGAATCCAGTTATGCCAATCATACCCTTTATAACTACCCGGTTAAAGGTAGTGTTTGAATATGTCAAACATAATGTTCATCAACTGGAAGACTATAATAACTACATGTCTGAGGATTCAAATGACATGACTAGTATGAGATATATATATGACATTGACCATGATATAGATCTCATAAAGCGGGTCATGTCCGGTACCTAACAAGTACCCATAAATCTAACATGATCATCTCATGATCATTTAGCCTTTATACTAATACCAACCAAGTACTAGGAACGAAGATTATTATAAGTAAACATGAACAACAATAATAATCAAAACATCTCTTTATTGATATGAATAAATGATAACAATTACAACGTTTATAAAATGTACCTAGGGAACCAACACCAACATCCTCGTGGTATGACCTCACCCAGCGGTCGAGGCCCACACGGTATGTCTCGGTATCAACTAATGGTTGGCGAAGATGAGCCATGTTTAGAATGAAAGAAGGATCAAAAGCTACAACAGTGAAAAGGGAAGATATGTTTGGAATGAGAAACAAGAGAACTCCCCCTCTCTATTTATAGGCTCCTAAATCCTGATCCAGGCTGCCTTTCCTCGAGAAAACCCCTCCCCCATGCTTTCTAGATAGGGGTAAGGTTCGCAAACCAAAAATTTCCAGCAGATTACCCATAATCTTCCCCTCTTTTCGCATTCCTAGGCGATAAATCTTATCCCTCGTTGGTCATAATAGGTTCTCCCTGAACTTCGGGATTGATTCAATGTCATTCACTAAGCACATTAAACCAAAATATTAGCATCTCGATTTAAAATGAAAAATAAATTTGTGCTCAAGCAAAGATGATTCAAATTTTATGTGTGCAAATCATATCTGCCACTGCATGCAAAGCAAACTTGTAGGTCACAGCTTGCGAGTCAACTTTGTCATCTCTTCTGATATACGTGAGACTTCGATCAAAGTCGAAAGGTTCGGGCACGGCATTAATCGCCAATGACCACAGCTACTCCAAAAGCAGGAAAGCCTGATCGTGAGACAATCAAAAAATCTTTTAGGAGGAACGGGAATCCAAAATGAGGTTATAGCACTCAACAGAGTGCCAACAGATCACGCAAAGCAACGGTTCACTGCGCAGTGAATCACAAAAATCTCATCACACAGCAAAGCAAAGGCAGAAGAATCTGGACGACTCCAAACGTAGCGTATCCTTGTTTTTATTGTGCATTTTGATTGTTCCATCTTGGTCTTCTTGAGGGCTCGAGATTACCTCCCTTGAACTACGCAATGTCGTACATTCCCCATTTTGAAATTATGACTGTTCCATCTTGGTCTTCTCGAGGGCTCGAGATTACCTCCCTTGAACTGCGCAATGTCGTACATTTCCCATTTTGAAATTATGATTGTTCCATCTTGGTCTTCTCGAGGGCTCGAGATTACCTCCCTTGAACTGCGCAATGTCGTACATCCCCCATTTTGAAATTATGATTGTTCCATCTTGGTCTTCTTGAGGGCTCGAGATTACCTCCCTTGAACTACGCAATGTCGTACGTTCCCCATTTGAAATTATGTTGTTCCACCCTAGTCTTCTCGGGTGCCCGATATTACCTCCCCCGAACTGCGCAACGTTGTACGTTCTCTTCTTTAGTTACTCCCTAGAACTACGCTGTGACTTGATTCCCGCAAGGGATATGTAGGCAGTTCAAGCAATTGATCTCAGTCGCCCGTTCTATTAAATATTTGCTCACGTCAATCTCCTCCCCAGCAAAAAGACAACTATCTCAATGCAATCCCCAGTAAAGAGACAACATATTTCAATGCTATCCCCTGAAATTTATTGTTTTTAATAAACATGAACTACGATTGGTCTGATTCTTGAAAGAGATACGTAGGTAAACCGGGAGTCCGAGACCGACCATTGTTTGCGTTAGTTTGACTGTTTGTGTGAGTAGAACTACGGAGGATTGATTCTCGAAAGAGATACATAAGAAGTCCTACTTTAGACCCAGTCGTTACACCCTATACGAGATTTTCTGTCTCTTAGTGATTGTCAAATCCCCATTACATTACAAGGAGATTCGGTGAGGGGCTCTGTAGACACCCCGATCTCGTACCCCCCGACAAACCGTTTTTGAGTGGTCTAAACCCTAAAATTGACATAGAACCCCAGATTTGGCTACGTGGGAGTGCCGTGAGCCTTATCGGTGCATTGAATGGATTAACAGACTTCAAATTCATAATCAGAACGAAAAAAAGAGTAAACAAACATGTACTTCAATTTTTGAGTTGCGGGACCCGAAACGGGGCCCGCACCTCTAGAAACTACTACCATCCATTCTGTGCATTTAAAAATATATTATTGTCACCCCTTGCTTATAAACATGTTTCAGATAGACGTACGTGAACACAAAAATTATTTCAAGCAACTTTCATGTTGGGCCCGCGGACAACCAGGATACCGTAGTGCTCGCACACGGACCAAACTTGGACTGCTCATATTAATGAGAAGCGTATCTCAAAACTCTATGGGGACGGTCTTTTGGGTTCATGTGACCTTGAGTCATATGATACTTGCGAGTCGTGTCTTCTTGGAAAAATGACTAAGACACCTTTTACCAAGTTAGGTGAAAGGGCAAGCGACTTATTGGGGTTGATACATTCGATGTATGTGGATCACTAAGTAGCAATGCTAGGGGAGGATTTCAATACTTCATAACCTTCACTGATGATTATAGTAGATTTGGGTATGTTTACCTAATGAAACATAAAAGTGAAGCATTTGAGATATTTAGAATATTTTAAAATGAAGTAGAAAAATAACTTGGCAAAAGTATTAAAGCACTTCGATCGGATCGAGGTGGAGAATACTTAAGTCAAGAATTTGATGATCATCTAAAGAATTGTGAAATAGTTTCACAATTGACTCCACCCAGAACACCACAATGGAATGGTGTGTCCGAGAGAAGGAATCATACTTTTTTGGACATGGTTCGATCAATGATGAGTCAACTTGATCTTCTTTTATTCTTTTGGGGTTATGCTCTAGAAACCACTACTTTCACACTAAATCAAGTTCCAACTAAATCAGTTCAAAAGACTCCATATGAGATGTGGAGCGGAAAGAAACCTAGTTTTTCTTTTATGAGGATTTGGGATTGTGAAGCTTTTGTCAAAAGACTTGTCTCAGACAAACTTTCACACAAATCTGATAAATGTATTTTCGTGTGATATCCTAAGGAAACTAAAGGATATTACTTTTACAACCGAACGGACAACAAAGTGTTTGTTGCCCGGACTGGTGTCTTTCTAGAGAAAGAGTTTCTCTCCCAAGAAATCATTGAGAGTAAAGTAAATCTCGAAGAGGTTCGAGACCCAGAAAATGACATTGAAACGATAGTGGAGCAAGAACAAGTCCCATAAGGAGTTGTGGAACCTGTTCAAGATACACAAGTAACTCGCAGATCTGGTAGGTTACGATCCGAGCCCGAGAGATATGGGTTTCTCGTAACGGATAGTAATGAGGTGGAGATCATTGAAGATGATGAACCGACCACCTACCAAGAGGCGATGTTTTCTCCTGATTCGGATAAGTGGCTTGGAGCCATGGAATCCAAATTACAATCCATGCATGATAATCAAGTTTGGAACTTGATTGATGCACCTGATGGTGTAAAAACCATAGGATGCAAATGGGTCTTCAAGAAGAAGACTGACATGGATGGGAAGGTGAATTACAAAGCTAGACTTGTAGCGAAAGGTTATACGCAAGTTTATGGTATTGACTATGATGAAACCTTTTCACTTGTAGCATTGATCAAGTCTATAAGAATTATGCCTGCTATTGCCGCATATCATGACTATGAAATATGGCAGATGGATGTCAAAACCGCTTTCCTGAATGGAAACCTGCAAGAGGATGTGTATATGACACAACCAGAAGGTTTGAACAGAATCCTAAGGTATGCAAATTGCAGAAATCCATCTATGGATTGAAGCAAGCTTCTAGGAGTTGGAATCTCTGTTTTGATGAATCAGTCAAAGAGTTTGGCTTCATCAAGAACGAAGATGAACCTTGTGTATACAAGAAGATTAGTGGGAGCATAGTACTATTCCTTATTTTATATGTGGATGACATATTGCTCATTGGAAATGACATTCCTACACTTCAGTCTGTAAAAACTTGGTTGGGAAAGTGTTTCGCAATGAAAGATATGGGTGAAGCCGCATATGTCATTGGCATTAAGATCTACAGAGATAGATCAAGGAATCTAATTGGTTTAAACCAAAGTACTTACATTGACAAGGTCCTTAGAAGATTCCGCATGGAAAACTCTAAGAGAGGACAGTTGCCAGTGTTATATGGAGTTTCTCTAAGCAAGACTCAATGTCCAAAGACAAATAATGAGCGTGAGAAAATGAGTGAGATTCCATATGCTTTGGCAATTGGATCCATCATGTATGCCATGATATGTACTAGGCCGGATGTATCTTATGCTTTAAGCATGACAAGCAGATATCAGCCTGACCCCGGTGAGAATCACTGGATGGTTGTAAAAGCGATTCTTAAGTACTTGAGAAGGACTAAAGATTCATTTTTGATCTATGGAGGAATGGAAGATGATCTCGTTGTAAATGGTTATACGGATGCAAGCTTCCAAACTGACAGAGATGACAGTCGATCACAATCGGGTTTTGTGTTTATGTTAAATGGTGGAGCTGTAAGCTGGAAGAGTTTCAAGCAGAGTTTTTTTTTTTTTTTTTTGTGAAAGGAGACGGTACTCCCTAAGCTTTATTGATAAAAATCAGAATTACAAAATGAGGTGGGGGACATGACGGCCATAACCACCTAGGAAAAGAAGCTAAGGGGGAGGCCTTACACAAGTTATAAGGTCCTCTACAAAAAAGTGAGGGGAAGCTACCAAGAAAATTAAGCCAAAAAAGACAACTAGCCATAAAAACTAGTGCAGCCGCATGTAATGGGTGGAAGAGCAGTCCAAGCAATATGGACCCTTGCAATCCTCAGGAAGATCATCAAAGGAGTAGAAAACGGAGTTCATTCTTGAAACCACAGCTACATTTGCTAAACCACCCGCCACTTTATTTCCTTCGCGAAGTATGTGGGCCATTACCTCATACCAAATGCACCATGGGATGTGATACTCGTCAATAAGGATTTTTAGAAGAACTTCAGAATCAATCTCTAGCCATAAAGAAGCAATACCAAAGTTTCTTGCAAAGACTAACTGTAATACCCCGAGAATTTAGGATTTTTATTTTAGGATTTAATTATATTTTGTGTTTTTATTATTATTTAGTGATACAGAGTAAATTATTATTGGACTTCAATTTGATTTGGACTGTTTAGTGTTAGGATTTTAATAATGTTATTGAGTTATTTGTTTTGATTAAAGTCCATATTTCTTTTTGGGGTCATCTAATAGGTAGCATTTTGATTTGGGCTTTTCGGTAGAATTTCACTTAATAAATATACATGATGATTATATTTGGTTTAGGTTAATTAAGTTTTAAGTTAATTTTGGATATTAGCTCAGTAGTGAATAATTGTTTTATTGGGCCTGTTAGATAACTAGTTATAATGGGCTAATAGTAATTTGATTTGGGTCATTTGAAATAAATTATGACTATATTAATTTGTTGGGCTTGATCTACTTAAATAAAAGGACATATTGTGATAGTATATACCCTAAACCTAGGTCAAGCATAAGATGATTATATTTTTTGACGGCAAAGGAAAAGAGGCGCTGAGATGGAGAAATAGAAAACGGAAAAGGAAAATATAGTTGCAGCAACAGCACAAACTGGAGGTAAGATTATCTTTACGATTTTAGAATGATCATACAAATAGTTTGACTGTTTGGGGTTTAAAGTATTTACTATTATGGTATATTTATTTATTGAGAAAAGATGATCAGTTTAAAAATATGAGATGAGGAGGCAGCATATAATATTGGGTGTGTGTTTGACGTGAGATAGTGTGTGTTAGTGATTATCTTTTCAGGGGTTGAATAAGGTTGTTTTTCTATTATATTTAACTAGCTATTATCAAGTTGGCTTTGATATTTGGGTTTAGTGAGAATAGCAGTAGTATTTTAGAGATATTGATGGCCATTCCATGCCTTAGTTACTGTACTATATAAACTGTATTAGGTTGGTTCGAATTAAGAGATACGGAGGGAGTATTTGTTATTGGTAAATAAGAAGATTAATTATGCTATATATTGCATGTTGATTAGCTTTCAAGCTTTCGGGTAAGAGATCAATCGCAGTCGGCTACGACTTCAGAAGTTAAATCACACGCCTAAGGTAAGGGATTTACGTCTCTTAGTCCTATTGAATATCGTTATTTATTGGCCCTCCGTTCCTAGAGTAATTATTGTTTTACCGATTATGGCCGGTAACTCTTGATTGGAATTCATTCCAAGTGCCTCCGTCATTGAAACTATCTAAACTTAAATTGACGTTGAATTATTGGTCAATTGAAGAACCTCATTGACAAAAGAATGATCACTTAATGACACCCATTATTTGTGGGTAATATTGATACACCATTGATACCCGGTCATGAGGGTTAGTTCATGACATGCCTACGTGGCATTAACCATTGACATCGACACCACTGAAAATGGTGGTTATAAAGGTTATCCGGATATACCGAAATATTGATACATCGACTATTGAACCCTTTTGGGTAACATTTTGAGCATTGAATTGATGTGAAGAATATTAAGTGATCATAAAGGATTGTACGTGTTATTGAGTATTGAATTGAGCCATGATTCCTTTCCTTGTATTGACAGAGAAAATTATTGCTTGGTTTTATTGACTTGTCCTTTTCATCGAAAATTGTTTATTGATGCACTCATTGAGGTCATCCCTTCTTAGAAACCGAAGGGGCGGCGTAGGACCTTACTGAGCATTGTTCGCTCACCCTTTTCTCTAATTCTTTTCTTCAGGTAATAAATAGGAAAGCAAAACTTGCAGTGGAGATATCTTTGAGACGGACCAGAATATTTAAAGTAGTGATTTTCATATTTTAAGTAGACTGTCATTGAGATTGTAATAAATGACGTGAACTAGTTTTGATGGCTACTAGCCGTTAGTAGTGGAAGACAATTGTTACGCTTACGTTATTTATTTTGAATTGTGGTTAGATACACTAGCCGTGGAGTTTTGAATTGTAGTTATGACTGTTATTCCTTTATTTTGGGGACGGGTTTATATTATTTAAAGATGTTATAATACTCTAAAATTCGGGTTGTTACACTAACCCATCACAAACAGCCCTAGTTTCCTCCACCATGTTTGTTCCATACCCATAAAAATTGGAGAAGGCAAAGAGAATTTTCCCCATCTTATTTCTGAAAATACCACCACCTGTCATAATTCCTGAGTTACCTTTAGATGCCCCATCTGTATTTAGCTTAAATTGTTCGAGCAAAAGGGGCTGCCAAGATACAAATCTAGCCTTTTTGCGCACGGTGTTAGAGATAGGGATGCCAAAATAGGAGAAGGTCTGAATTTCTCTCCATGTAGCTCGAAAAGAAACATTAAACGCTTTAATAATACCTTGCAAGGCAGAATTCACCTCGGCAACAATGTGTTGAGCAGCCATCTTTTTATCTTCAAACTTTGCTTTGTTACGCCCTTTCCAAATTTCCTTTTTTTTTTTTTGGCTAAAGGAGACGGTACTCCCTAGATTTTATTAATATGAAATGAAAAATACAAACGAGGTGGGGGACATTACGGCCTTAACCACCTGAAAATAAAAAGCTAAGGGGGAGGCCTTATACATCTTATAAGGACCTCTACAAGAGGAAGGGGGATGACTACTAAAAAGAAGCAAAAGTTTATACAAAGATTTAGCCATAAAGAAAACATCAAAGACGAATATAAGGGATTGAAGCTCTATCCAATCTGTAAGAACCTCGGCAAGCATCAGGAAGATCATAAAAATTGTAGTAAACCGAATTGGACTTAGAGATGGCAGCAGCATTGGCCAAAGCATCAGCCACACTGTTACCTTCTCGAAGAATGTGAGTAACTCTAACATGAATCTGCCTCATCACCCTCTTTATTTTCTGAATATCATACCAAATAGACCACGGAATATGGTATTCTTGAATCAAAATCTTCAAAAGAACTTCAGAATCAACCTCTAACCAAAGAGAAGAAATACCAAAGGAAACAGCAAAAGATAAGCCATCCAACACGGCTTTGGTTTCAGCAATCGTATTAGTACCATGACCATAAAACTTTGAATAAGCAAAAATGATTTTTCCCATAGAATTCCTAAAGATACCTCCTCCAGAAATCAGCCCAGGATTGCCCTTCGAAGCACCATCCGTATTAAGCTTAACTAATTCCGTAGAAGGAGAATGTCAATGCACAAATCTCATGGGGCGGGAAACAATACTGGAAATAGGAATTGAGAATTGTCTAAAAATATGCACATCAAAATGAGAGCAAGGAAACTTGATGTTAAAAGCCTTAGTAATATTAACAACCTGATCAAAAACTGCAGCAATAATCCCTTGGAAATCCATAGCAATGCCTTCAAAACGAGCCTTATTACGGCTTTTCCAAATCTCCCAAAAAATAATTCTAGGAATAATACGACGAAGCCATTGTAAACCCAGACTTGAACCATTACCTTTTCCAAACCACCAGCTTGAGAGAATGGAACGAACACTCACCAAGAGAATAGGAATACCCAACAAATGTGCATAGTAAGCCCAAATATGCTTGGCGATCAAACTATGCACAAAGAGATGTTCCACATCTTCCAAAGACTTATCAATGCAACAAGCACAACAAGACACTAAATAAATACCTCTATGTTGGATAGCAACATCAGTAGGGAGACCATTATGTACTCCACAAAAAAAACTGAAATTTTAAGTGGAACATGCTTATGCCAACAATACTCAAAGATCAGATTTTTAACCCTAGCAACCCGACACAAATTCCAAGCGGAGGAATTAGAAAACTGACCTTTTGGAGAGGGAAGCCAATATAATTTATCCGGAAAGTCAAAGATAGTGATGTTTTGTTCTTGAATGAAGTTAAGGAGCTGTTGACCATAAACCTCTCTAATATGCTCAATCCGAGGCATCCCATTTTGAAATAAAGAAGACACTTCGACATGATTTCCAGGAAGGTTTAACCGAGACCCATCAATCCAATTTTCATGCACCGAGATAGCTCCTCTCCCAATTCTCCAACCCATATTTTCTTCAACAACATCCTTAATTAGAACCATACGACGCCAGATGTGAGAGGAAAAAGATTGCAACGTAGCAACCATGGGGTGGGTGCCAAAACAGTATTTAGCGAGCATAAATTCTGCCCATAATTAATCTGTCCCTCTAAGTCGCCACCAAAGCTTCATAGCAAACGCTTTAGACATATCTTCAAACCTTCGAAACCCAAGACCACCTTCACACGTAGGCTGGAACATTAAAGACTTGTTAACCCAAGAAGCTAATCTATCATTCATTTTTGCAATCACCGAATCAAACAAAGAAATTTTCTTTCTACCCACATAAAGAGGACAACCAAGGTAGATAATCGGAAAAGACTTCTTTCTAAACCCCGTAGCTTCCATAATGATACCATCTCTATTATCATCTTCTAAACCCGTTACAAAACAAGATTTCGCCGTGCTGACAAGCTGCCCAGAGAACTCTTGGTACCAATCTAAACACCTCATATGAGCTTCTAACGAGTCTTTCGAACCATTACAAAAAATTATGATGTCATCTGCATACGCTAAATGAGAGATCATAGGAGTGTTAATATGGGCAAGATAGTGATAATGAGGGTACTCTGTATGAAGTAAATTCAGGCCTCTACTTAAAACCTCGGCAGCAATTATAAAAAGAGTAGGAGATATAGGGTCACCTTGACGAAGGCCTCTAGACGAAGGAAAAAACCCACAAGATTCACCATTAACAAGGACCGAAAACCAGCAAGAAGAAAACAACGGAATATTAAATCGTTCCAGATTTCAGAGAAGCCAAATCTTTGAAGAACTTTAATTAAAGCAAACCATGAAATCCTATCATACGCTTTAGCCATATCCAGCTTCAAACAAACATTAGACCCTCGAACCTTCTTTCTAATAGATTGGATCAGCTCTTGTCCAAGAAGAACATTTTCATGAATTAAACGCCCTTGAACAAACCCACTTTGCTGCGGAGAAATGATTATCGGAAGAATAGAAGCAAGCCTACAAGTTAGCAACTTTGTAATAACTTTGTTATAGAAATTACAAAGGCTAATGGGCCATAATTCAGTAAATCTTGTGGGAACACTTACTTTCGGGAGCATCACAATAAGAGTAGAAGTCCAACTCCGGGGCATAGAAAAACCAGAAAAAAATTCCAGAATAGCCTTATATAAATCCGATTGAATTATCTCCTAACATTCTTTATAGAAAAAACCATTGAAACCGTCCGGACCAGCTGCACTTTGGCTATTCATTAACCAAACAGTATTTTTAACCTCCTCCAAGGATGGGGCAGCAGTGAGAAAGTTATTATCATCATCATTGATAAGGCGAGGGATAACCTCCAGAATATCATCATTGGGAATATTTAAGTTACTTTGTAACTGATTAGAAAAGAAAGATACGGCCTCATTCTGGATGTCTACTTTACTAGATATCCAATCTCCGTCCCCATTCTGAATTCTATGAATGAAAAGTTGCTGCCTTTTCTTTCGAGCATAAGAATGAAAGAATTTTGTATTACGGTCCCCATCTTCTATCCAAGAAACATTAGCTTTCTGTCTCCAAAAATCTTCTTCAACCTTTAACTAGTCGAGAAGTTGAGCTTGGGCTAGATGAAGAGCTGTTTTTGAATCATCCGAAGGATTATTTTGGAGATCAATCTCGCACAAACAAACCCTATCTTCAGCAGCTTTCACTTGTTGATCCACTCTACCAAAAACCTCTTTATTCCAACTAGAAATAGCCTTCCTTAATCTAGCAAGCTTCTTCGCAAATCACACCATTGGTCTACCATCCATTTGCTCCATCCAAGACTGATTAACAATAGAATTAAACATATGGTGTTTAGCCCAAACATTTAAGAATCTGAAAGCACCATGAACTCCATCACCATTAACTTTAACTTGGACAACCAATGGAGCATGATCAGAACAAGTACGATTAATATGAGATACAGTGGTTGCATGAAACTTATCCAACCAAGCAGAATTATAAAAAGCTCCATCTAATCGCTGGAAAATCTTAGGCTTCGCTTTTGGCTTGTCAACCCACGTGTGAATGTTACCAATATACCCAGCATCAATAAGCCCAGAAAATTGAACCATATCGGAAAATCCAGCAACCACTTTCTTTTTGATTGGCCTACCCCCCATTTTTTCAGATTGATCTAAAACACAAGTAAAATCACCAATCATTAACTATGGATTAACACTACTACTAAGCTCCATAATATCATCCCAAAGCTCTCTACGGATGTATCGATCACAGCTCGCGTAAACCACTGTTATAGTAATGAAACTATCCCACTGAGCATGAGCAATTTGAAGAGTAATTTCCTGGTTTGTATCCTGAATAATTCTACAATCAAAACCATGCTTCCAAAAGAACAAAATCTTGCTATTAACATTAGCAACACTACCAGCAGAACCAAATTTCCTTTGAGTACAAGCAAGCTTTTGTTGAGATAATTTAGGCTCCGATATGGCAAAAAAGGATGCTCCATAAAGACGGAATAACCTTTTAGCACGCCGAAAAGAAGCCTTATTACCAATACCACGAATATTCCAAAATAGAAGAGATACCATTTTAAACAGATAAAAAAATAATAAAAGAGGACTCACCAAACAAGGGAGTTAAGCCTCCACGTAGTTCGAGGATGATTCGGTTGATGATGATATCGGGTCTGAGTAGTGGTCTGCTCCAATGTTGCTTGTTGCTTTGGACCGCTTCGTTTGTAGTTGTTGCTTCGGACTGCTGCCGTCGAGTTGAGTTGAACTCCTTTGGAAAGAAAGAAAAATAGAAAATATGATGTGAAAAGAAAGTGTGACTTTTACTTTACTATGATGATAGCCCATTCTATTTTTCTGTGCTTTGATTTATTTCTTTGGCACACCCTTGTGGATTTTCAACCTAGCGGGCTTCTTTTTTGTGTATTTGCTCTAATTTTTGCCTAAGCCGCCCGTTGTAGGTTTCGACCTAGCGAGCTTTTATATATATATATATATATATATATATATATATATATATATATATATATATATATATATTGAAACATTGGGCATGATGAGCCCCTAGTTTGCTTTCGTCTTTGGGAGGTAGCATTCGTAGAGGGGATAGCCCCTTGCATTTTGTTGACATCTTCCCCTTTTGGATCTAGAAGTCAAGATTAAGAAGGAGTTCTTAATATTCGTTCGCGTGTGGATATCCATAGAGGGAGACTACTTAATCATCTTCTAGTTCGTGTTCCTGCGATCAAGACTTGAAGAAAGCTTAGAGAAGATCAATTCTTGAAGAACGAAGTTTTCTAGATCCAAAAAAATTTAAAGCTCCATCACGGTTAGTATTCTAAATTCAACTCCGTATTAATTTAATCATCTTGATCGGATCTAGGCTTTTGGTTTTATTCCGCTGCGCATGTTTGCCAAGAACCCAACAGTGGTATCAGAGCCCCGTTCATCATGATTATTTTAATAATAACATGTTGATGATATAATTTGATTATATGTGTTGGCATGCTATTTGAATTTAGATTCCTGATGCTTTATGTGATCTATGCGTTCTATGTGGTTTATTGTTTTTGTAACATTAATCGCACTACTCAATCGCAATAAAAATTATGGTGGATTTTAAATTATTTGGGTTATCAATTTTCGATCAGATCAAAGTTTTGATAATCTAGAGATCCATGAATAAATGGTTTATTCAAGGTTTTGATGATCATGGTGATTTGATCACTAAGAACAGCAAGTCCTAATTGAATCGGGGAAAAAAAATTTGAGATGAATTTTGAATTTAAAAAATTTTGATTTTTTGACATAAGGTCCGACCGAACCTAGGCACTGACCCGGCCGGACCCCTGGTTCTGGACCGGGCGGGGGCCTAGGGTTTGGGGTGGATTTTGTGGCTTGAAACTCCTATTTTTTTTAGTCTTGTGAATTCTATGATTGGATCAAGGTTTGGATGGCTAGTCTACGTTCTCGAGATGTGTGTTCCCAAACTTGATCGCAATCAAAGATTCAAAGATAAAACGAAGTTAGAATTATGAAGAGTTCATAATTGCTAAAATTGAGAAACAAAGTTCTTGATTCAAAGTTTGGAGATCCATGTGGAATTGTGAACGCAATTGGCCTACGTTCATCGAGACCATCTATTGCTTAGTTTCGTCCATATGGACTACTTTCTTAGTTTCTTGAATTAGTGTGGAATTGTGGATGCCTATTGCTTTGTTTCGCCAAAAAAAAAAAATGGCTTAGTTTCGGCCGCACTTCTTGTTGTCTTGATATGGAAATAATGACCAAAGTTCAAAGAGTACCATCCTCATAATTATAGAGAAACTAATGACATATAAATATCATGCTTAAATTAATGGAGATTAATTTAATGACTAAACTTGATGCTTGACATGTTTATCTTATGTGATCTAAACATGTTGTATGCTATATGTGATGAACCTTCTTTGAAAATTTAAATCATGTGCCAACCCATGATTAAAACACTTGTGATTACATAAATGGTCTTAATGTAGGCTACGCCCTAGCGAGGTGCATTAATTCTATTTTGTAAGAGCAAGATGAGGAAACAGTGATTCCTATATGTATAAAATGGTTTGATTTAATTGCGTTATCAAAACAGTTTTGGACCTAAGGCACAAGATGAGACTAAAACATGCTTTTGACATAAGATGTCTAAATAGTCTCAAGAAAAGATCTAAGAGTCATCATGATATGATTGGTAAAAGTTACCTACCTAAATAACTTGTTTTGAGCAGTCGTGCCCTAGCCGACTCAAAGTCAAGTGAAATATGGATCTTAGCCCATTTAAATTATATTATACATTGGATGTATATGAAGGTTATATAATTTAGTGCTAGTATTTGTGAAATATAATAATTATAAATCTCTTTATGAAAATTGGTACTAATACATATTTATATATGTTTGCATAAACTGTAGATAATGGCTCAAAATACTCAATCCCTATCATTGCGATCTATCCTTGAGAAGGAAAAGCTTCAAGAGAATGGTGCTAACTTCACGGATTGGATCCGAAGCCTTAGAATTGTTCTAAAGCATGAAGATAAGCTGTACATTCTCGATGAGCCAGTTCCTGAAGAGGAACCTGCTGCCACTGCCCCTAGGGCAGAGAGAGACGCCTACAAGAAACATGCAAATGATTCTCGTGAGGTCGGTTGTCTCATGCTTGCTACCATGTGTCCAGCTCTTCAGAAGACCCTGGAACACTTGGAAGCCTATGACTTGAACATTGAGTTGAAAGACATGTTTCAAGAGCAATCATGGCAAGAAAGGTTCGATACCATAGTTGCACTGATCTCATGTAAGATGAGTGATGGACAGCCTGTGGGCCCTCATATTTTGAAGTTGAAGACTTACTTTGAGCATCTTGAAAGGCTTGGCCATCCCATCTCTGTTGAGTTGGCCATTGATTTTATTCTTAATTCATTCCCAACGAGCTATAATCAGTTCGTCATGAACTATAATATGCATGGTATGGATAAGACACTGTCTGAGTTGGATGGGATGCTAAAGACAGCTGAAAAGAAAATCATAAAAGAAGCTTCTCTTGTGATTGTGGTGTCAAAATAAGGAAAAGGCTATAAGGGCAAAGGTAAGGGTAAGGCAAAGGTTGTCAAACCCAAAATAAGCAAGGCAAAGGTTGCCAATACTCCTGTAGTGGCTAAAGTAGACACTCAAAATGCAATTTGTTTCCACTGCAATGAGATTGGTCATTGGAAATGAAACTGCAAGGCTTTTATGTAAGAAAAGAAGAAGAAGAAGGGCAGTGGGACTGCTTCTACTTCAGGTATCTATGTTATAGATATTCTCCTTTCTACTTCTAGTTCCTGAGTATTGGATACCGGATGTGGATCTCACATTTGTTTAAATGTACAGGCACTAAAGAATAGGAGGCTACTCAAAGATGGCGAAGTAGACCTACGTGTGGGGAATGGAGCAAGAGTTGCTGCATTAGCCGTATGAACCTATGAAGTCATTTTACCTAGCGGATTAATTCTTGTTTTGAACAATTGTTATTACGTTCCGTATTTGAGTAGAAATATTATTTCAATTTCTAGTTTGGATAATGAAGGTTATAGATTTCTTATTGAGAATAAGAGGTTTTCTATTTATTTAAATGATATGCTTTATTGTACTACAAATTCATTTAATGGCCTTTATGTCCTTGATGTTGAGAAAAGAAATAATAATAATGTCTATAACATAAATAAGAAATCTAAACCTAATGATGTAAATCATACTTATTTGTGGCACTGCCGTCTTGGTCATATTAATGAGAAGCGTATCTCAAAACTCCATGGGGAAGGACTTTTAGGCTCAAATGATTTTGAATCATATGAGACTTGTGAGTCATGTTTACTTGGAAGAATGATTAAGACACCTTTTACTAAGAGTAGTGAAAGGGCAAGTGCCTTATTGGGCTTAATACATACTGATGTATGCGGACCTTTAAGTAGCAGTTCTAGGGGAGGATTTCATTATTTCATAACATTCACTGATGATCTTAGTAGATATGGCTATGTCTACTTAATAAAGAACAAATGTGAAGCCTTTGAGATATTTAGAATATTTCAAAATGAAGTACAAAATCAACTTGGTAAAACTATTAAAGCACTTCGATCAGATCGTGCTGGAGAATATTTAAGCCAAGAATTTGATAATCATCTTAAAGATTGTGGAATTGTTTCACAATTAACTCCACCCGGAACACCACAATGGAATAGTGTGTCCGAGGGGATAAATTAGACTTTATTAAATATGGTTCGATCTATGATGAGTCAAGTTGATCATCCACTATCCCTTTGGGGTTATGCATTAGAAACCGCTGCGTTCACACTAAATAATGTTCCAACTAAATCGGTTCCAAGACTCCATATGAGATGTGGAATGGAAGAAAACCTAGTTTGTCTTTCATGAGAATTTGGGGTTGTGAGGCTTATGTTAAGAGACTTGTCTCTGACAAACTTGCACCAAAAATTGATAAATGTTTTTTTGTGGTTATCCTAAGGAAGCTAAAGGATATTACTTTTACAACCGCACGGACAACAAAGTGTTTGTTGCTCGACATGGTACATTTCTAGAGAAAGAGTTTCTCTCCAAAGGAATCAGTGGGAGTAAAATTAATATCGAAGAGGTTCGAGAACTCAAAAGTAACATTGAACCGATAATGGAATCTGAACAAGTTACACAAGGAGTTGTGGAACCCGTTCAAGATACACAAACTCATCGTAAATCTAGTAGGTTACGATCTGAACCCGAGAGATATGGATTTCTCGTAGCGGATAGTAATGAAGTAGAAATAATTGACAATGATGAGCCTACTTCCTACCAAGAAGCGATGACCTCTCCTGACTCGGATAAATGGCTTAGAACTATGGAATTTGAGATCCAATCCATGTATGATAATCAAGTTTGGAACTTGATAGATGCACCCGAAGGTGTAAAAACCATAGGATGCAATTGGGTTTTCAAAAAGAATATTGAAATGGATGGAAAGGTGCATACTTATAAAGCTAGGCTTGTAGCAAAAGGTTATAGGCAGATTCATGGTATTGACTATGATGAAACCTTTTCAACGCGCGCGCGCGTAATTAAAGAACTCACAACTTTTTGTATTCAATATTTGTATTATTTCGAACTTCCAATTGTTTATTACAAAGTTTCAACAATTGCCCGTAGCAATGATCAAGTTTATAAGAATTTTAATTGCTATAGCCGCATATTATGACTATGAGATATGGCAAATGGATGTAAAAACATCATTCCTTAATGGGAACCTGCTTGAGGATGTGTAAATGACACAACCTGAAGGTTTTACAAATCCAGAAAATTCTAATAAGGTATTCAAGTTGCAAAAATCCATCTATGGATAGAAGCAAGCCTCAAGGAGTTGGAATCTTCGATTTGATGAATCGGTCAAAGAGTTTGGCTTCATCAAGAACGAAGATGAACCTTGTGTATACAAGAAAATTAGTGGGAGCGTAGTGCTATTTCTAGTGCTATATGTCGATTACATATTAATCTTTGGAAACGATGTTCCTGCACTTCAGTCTGTAAAGACTTGGTTAGGAAAATGTTTTTCAATGAAGATATGGGTGAAGCCGCATACATCCTTGGAATCTATCGCGATAGATCTAAAAGACTGATTGGTTTAAGTCAAAGTACATATATTGACAAGGTTCTTAAAAGATTCTGTATGGAGAACTCTAAGAGAGGTAACCTGCCAGTGTTACATGGTAAAAGTTTGAGCAAGACTCAGTGTCCTAAGACAACTGATGAGCGAGAATGCATGAATGGCATCCCATATGCTTCGGCAATAGGATCCATTATGTATGACATAATATGTACTAGACCGGATGTCTCGTATGCTTTGAGCATGATGAGCAGATACTAGTCAGATCCCGGTGAGAGTCACTGGATAGCAGTCAAAACGATTCTTAAGTACTTGAGAAGGACTAAAGACTCATTGTTGATTTATGGAGGTTTGGAAGATAATCTTGTTGTAAGGGGTTACACAGATGCAATCTTCCAAACTGACAAGGATGACTATAGATCGTAATCTGGTTTTGTGTTTATTAACGGTGGTGCTGTAAGTTGGAAGAGTTCCAAGCAGAGTACAGTAGCTGATTCTACAACGGAAGCTGAGTATTTAGATGCATCAGATGCTGCTAAGGAGGCAGTTTGGATCAAGAAATTCATAACTGAATTAGAAGTGGTTCCTAGCATTGCTAATCCAATAGACTTTATTGCGATAATAATGGTGCTATTGCTCAAGCAAAGGAACCAAGAGCACATCAGAGATCCAAACACATACTTAGGCGTTTGGACATTGTCTTGCTATGTGCCCCTGCCTTAACATTTAAAACATTTTATGTCATGATTTCGAGAAGTAGAGGATTCATTATTACCTTTAGCAGTCCCATCACTTTTTGTTGCTGGTTTAGAGAAAGAGGATGAAGAAGCGGAAGTTTTATCCTCCTTCTTTTGAGAGCTTGCTTTCCAAGTGTTGGTGCGAGTACTTCCCCCCTTCTTGAGCTGTTTCTCCACCTTTATGGCTTGATGCACTAGCTCTTCCATCTCCACATAATGATACATTTCCACCCTATCTTGAATTTCTCGATTCAATCCATTTAGAAAGCGAGCCATCGTAACTTCACGATCTTCCTCCACATTTGCCCTTATCATAAGAATCTCCATCTCTTTATAAAAGTCTTCCACACTTTTTGTTCCTTGCCTACAACTTTGCATCTTGTTAAGAAGCTCGCGATAGTAATAGCTTGGAACAAATCTCCTTCTCATGATTGTCTCCATTTCCCTCTATGATTGAATAGGTGGTTCCATGTTTCTTCTCCTATTCAAAACCAATTGATCCCACCAAGTTAGTGCATAACTTGAAAATTCAGTGACGACCAATTTTACCTTCTTGATTTCAGAATATTGGTGGCAATAAAAATTGAACTCCATCTTTTTCTCCCACTCCAAGTATGCTTCCGGATCAGATCTACCATGAAAGGCAGGAATTTTCATCTTAATTGAGCTCAAGTTATTGTCTTCACGTTGCCTTCTCCCATTTGGCCTCCTTTCTCGCTCAACCTCTCTGTCTAAATGAATACTCCCGATTTCATCATCTTCACCTCTTCGAGTTGGAGGTCTTTGTGACTCCTCCTCCAATCAGTTCAACCTTTCGTGCAAAGGTTCTATCTCCTCATGTAACAACCTCCTCATTTCGCCCATCAAAGCTTGCATTTGGAGGGTGTTCAGATTTTGTTTCTGAACCTCACCATCGTTTTGAGACATGATGTACCTGTTATGACAAGAAACAAAAGAAACCTCACAAGAGAATTTCACTCCCTCACGTATTTCTCTCAATTCTGGGTGATCACTCAACACTCAAAATCCCTCAATTATAGTCTCACCTTTATTCTCTCTAAAGGTTCTTATCAAACTAGAAACTTTTAATCAAGGGTATAGTGTCTTCTTCCTATATTGATCAATCAACTAGGAAATGTAAGGATCGATGAAAACAAGAAGAATTTAGATAAGTAGAGATGAGAATTGAACAATACAAGTGACTTGAAGAAAGAAGATAAGAACTTGAGTTATGAACGATATCAAATGAAACTTGAAATATAAGCAACTAAAAGTAATGGCTATAATAACAAAAGAAAATTGTTTTTTTATTTTTTATTTTTTGCTGCACTCCCTTTTTTAAGCTCTTCTAGTTTTTTTTGGAGCTTTCTTTTTTTCTTTTTTTTGCAGCCTTTTTTTTAGATAATTATCAAAAGAAGAAAATAAAATTAAAGAAATAACTTTGATTCCTCACAAGATTCAATGATAAAATTCCTTGCCAACTTGTGACAAAGCCCAATATCAATTATGAATAATGGAATACCAAGAAAATCAAAAGATGTGAAGAAAAGAGAAGAAAATAGTAGAGAAGGATAGTATACGAATTCTTAGAAACCGGGCTCGGATACCAAATGATGTGATTTCTACAAGGAATAGGATCAGAATTACCTTGTAGCCGAGGATCGTTCTAAGGAAAGTCGTTCGTAGGTATAAAACTGCACCCCCTACCTAAGAAGATAGGATACTTGGTTTAGAAGCGCCACAACCAATACACCCAAGTTGGTTGATAAGCTATGAAGACGCCACAAGTATAGAAAATTACACTTGATAAGTCTAAGTTTTTTAAAGAATCAAAGAGTAGAATAAAACTCTCAAATTGATTAAAATCTAAATTTTGTCCAAATGGACTACAAAAATGGTCTATTTATAGGATGTAATGGTGATGATTCCTAGGTAAATGAGGTCATCAATGATGTAAGCTACAAGCTTTAATTACATGATAAAGACTACAATTATTATAATGAGTTATCCAATGACTTTCCAACTTTCTAAAAGCATGTGCTGAATTTATCTACCTTATCTTCACTCTAGAATCTTTATGAGACTTGTAAAATTCGGATCTCTCTTTGGGCTGACTTGAAAACACATATTTTGGACTCAATTTGGGCTCCAAAATGTGTTTATTTATTTGGGCTAACATTTTCATCCATCAAACTTCATGTTTCACTCCCTTGGGCTCCATTCTCTATGCTTTTGGGCTGGAACAAATATCACTTTCAGCTTGGATTAAATTCACTTGAATTGCTGAATTCCTTTGAGTTGGATCTTGAGCTTGGATCCAAAATGTTTGAACTAATCCATTGATGGCCTTCATGAATTCTTTAGACTTTGACCTAGTAATAGGTCCAACGTTCCATTGCAACGGGTGTTGTTTAGCTGGACTTGAGCTCTCCAATGTATTTGTTGGGTTTCCTAGTAACATGCGCAGCGGAATTAAGCATTTAAAATTTCATGAAACCCAAAGCCCATAGATCAATTCATATTATTATATCAAATACATGCATAATGAATACTATAATACTAACCCTTGATGCCTTTGAATAACAACCTTGGATCTTGGTGGAGATTGGAAAGCTTGATCACGAATAAAAACAGGAACGCGAACTTTAAAGATGATAAGCTTCACCCTCTATCGGTATCCACACTACGAACGAATATCAAGAACACTTGATCTTGGTTGCTAGACCAAAATTGTGAAACACGCTTTCACAATTGTATTTTGACTATATGGAATTCATATGTGATGTTCTTGTTCTTCAATCTAAGGATCTCTTAGAACAAGAAATAACTCTCTCAATAAACTCTTTAGAGGCTTACACAAACTTATGGACTGATTAGGGCAACTAGATGGGGGTTTTATACTTGTATCTCCTATTCCAAATAGGTAACAAGTGGTCAAACCCACAAGAAATCGGAATAGAAAGTTTCTGGCCCGAAACCGCCTTGCCCGACCGGGTATAGCAATTTGCCCAATCGGGCATAGCAGATAGCCCGACCGGGTGTTGAGGCTTGACCGATCGGGTAATTAAGGAGGTCCAGCCGGGTCCTTTGAGAGGTCCGGGCGGACCTTCCCCCTTTTTCCATATTCCTTCTTTTCTCCTCTAAATTCATAAAATCCCCCAAAGGCCCTTCGACCCAAATTCCATTTAAGTCCTTTTAGATTCGTTCCTTTTGTGTGTGACCCTATAGGATTACACTAAGTTGGTAATGAGTTCAATCATAAACCCATAAGATATGATTAAGTTCTAGCAAACCGTCATACATACCCATCTTTCGGTTTTTCTCTCTCTCTAGTGAATTCTCTCTAGCCCGTATTCTTCCTAGGGTTACCTAGGCTCTTGCCACCGGCAGCCTTGTTCATGGCTGATCAGGTGAATTTCCCCCCTCTATAATCTTCCGGATCTGCTCCTCAATTGCCTCAAGGAGACCCTAGCTCATCCTCCTTGCCGCCGCCATTGCATATCCAAAACCCTAATTCCCATGCAAACCCTAACCCCGCTATTGCGCCGCCTGCTCCTAACCCTAGAAAATCATTTGCATCGTTACTCAACCCGAATCAATCTACCCCGATCCTTGACATACCTTTGCTTCCAGCAGCTACCCATAAAGGTCTCCCATCTCTGAAGTTATCGAAGGTGGCTATTGAGGCCTTTGCGAGACCTTTTGCTTGGACTTTGGTGGGCAAATTCCCTAATGGCCGTCCTACTATGGAAGTTGCTCGAATTTCCTTTGCTACATTTCATTTGAAGGGGGCTTATAAATTGGGTCATCTTGATACTCGTCACATGTTAATCCAACTTACTAATGAAGAAGACTTCCAACGCCTTTGGACAAGAGAGGTATGGTATGTTAATCGATTTCCAATGCGTACTTCTGTTTGGACCCCATCTTGGAAGCCTCAAACGGATTCATCGATTGTCCCAGTATGGGTGAGCCTTCCTGGTTTGCCAGTTCATTTATTCAACAAAATTCTTTCTTTTTTCGTTGGCTCGCATCTTTGGAAAACCTATGTCGATTGATAAAGCTACTGCTGATTTGTCTAGGCCAAGTGTGGCTAAGATTTTGGTGCAAGTTGACCTTCTCAAGAGACTTCCTAAAAAAATTCATATTGATTGTGGTGATTGTTTACCTAGTTTTGTTCAAACTGTTGAGTATGATAATTTTCCCATGTATTGCAGCCACTGTTCTCTGTTAGGTCATGATAATTTTTCTTGCCGGATACTCACCTCTGAGTATAAGAAGAATAGTGATGGGGATAGGCATAAGAACGGTAAAAAGAATGGTAAATCTAAGACTGATATGGAAACATTTGAGAGTGGTGATGTCTCGAATAAGGGGAATGTACCCCTAACTAAAGATGTTGCTACTAGTTCCAAGTCTCAGGGTGTTTACATAGCAAAATGGGGTGTTTATTTACCTAAAGCTGTCAATGATGTGTTAAGTAAAAAACTTGCAGCCATTAAAATGAAGAATGGATTGGGTAGTGATAAGGGGGTTCTTGCTATGCCTGATGTGCAAGATCCTCTTAAACTGCAAACCCCTCTACGCGATGATTCTGCTATAAGATCCAAGCTTTCGTCCTCCACTAAAATGGACACTTGCAGCTCCCTCAACTTATCTCCGAGGGCTCCAAGAGTTACATCTCTGAATCATGTTATTGGTGTTCAGCTGGATTTAAGGGAGCGCGATGCTCTTATGGAGAATAAGGGTAATGATGATGATGGATTTACAACCGTCTCTCATAAAAAGAAAAAGAGTAGGGAGAAATCCCCTATGCTGTAAGCATTTCCCCTCCTTTTCTCATCTTCATTTACTTCCTTGTATATGTGTTTTAATGGTGTCATTTATAAGTTGGAATTCCCATGGCATTGCTAATTGTGCTACGGTGAGAAGAATTAACGTTTATTTCGTTCTTATGGATCGTCTTTGATCGCTATTTATGAGCCTAAAGTTGATAGTTCCACTTTGGATCAGTTTATTAAAAAGGTGGGTTGAGAAAATGGTATGGCTAATGTCTCTAATAGGGTTTGGGTTCTTTGGAAGCATGGGCTGTATGGTTTCGTTATTCAAGATTCTAATCAGGCCTTAACTCTACAAATTTCTCATCCTTCTTGGACAGATTCAGTCTGGATCTCTTTTGTGCATGCGAGTTGTAACAGATTTTCTCGTATTACTTTATGGGAGGACTTAATGGCTATTAGTGAAGTGGAATATCCCTGGATGGTGGTAGGAGATCTAAACTATGTGCTTCATCAGACCGAAAAAGTGGGAGGTAAACCTATTAATAAGATGGCGGTAATGAATTTTCAGATATGATTCAATATGCTAATCTTATGGATGCTGGGTTTGAAGGAAATATGGCTACTTGGTCTAATAAAAGGATGGGTAGAAGAGCTATTTATCAACGACTTGATCGCGCTCTTTACAATGAGCAATGGTTGAATCTGTTTCATCTTACTCGTGTTACTCATCTATCTCGGGTTTGCTCGGACCATGCTCCCTTAGTTATTAATATTTAGCTTGAGTCTGAAGATACCAAAGGCTCTTTTCGTTTTCTTAACATTTGGCTTAAACATCATGATTTCAGCAACATTGTTAAAACTTCTTGGGATGACCCTATGGAGGGCCGGCCTATGGTGTGCTTTGCTAAAAAACTTAGTAGGCTACGTAAATCTATTATGGGCTGGAATAAAAATATTTTTGGGAGAGTGGAACAACAAATTAAGAACGCGGAAGATGAAGTCCTTGCTTGTGAGAATCATCATCAACAAATGAATAATGAAGATTCAAGGGCAGCCCTACATCTTGCTCAAGCTCATCTCCTTCAGAAACTGAATATGGAAGAAGATCTATGGGCTCAAAAGGCTAATTTAAAGTGGATTAAAGAAGGGGATCGAAATACGAGGTTTTTTCATGCTACGGTTAAGAAGAAGAGGCAACGTCTTTTCATTCACAGAATTCGGAATAGACATGGAGAATGGCTCACGGACAAGAATGACATCAAAGAAGAAGCTATGAGATTCTACTCAGATCAGCTCCAAGGTCAATGTGAAATCCCATCAAATGAATATTTATTTCTGATTCCGAGGCTTATTAATGATGATGATAACCTTATGCTTACGGCTACTCCCACTTTGGATGAGGTTCATGATATTGTCTTTGGTATGAATGGTCAAAGCGCTGCTGGTCCGGATGGGTTTACGGGGGCCTTTTATAAAGGCTGTTGGGACATTATCAAGGTGGATTTATGCCGAGCTATTGGGGACATTTTATGGGCTTCTCCATGCTGAGAAGTTGGACTAGTACGTTGATCGTCACAATCCCTAAGGTTGATTCTCCTACTTCCTTCTCTGATCTTAGGCCAATTAGCCTGTGTAACTTTTGCAATAAAGTGGTGACGAAGCTTCTTACACATCGTCTTGCTCCTATTCTTCCACGCATTATCTCCCCCCAACAAAGTGGTTTTGTTAAAAGGAGAGTTATTTATGAGAATGTTCTTTTGGCTCAAGAAATTATGCAGTCTATTAATAAAAATGTCTGGGGATCCAATGTTGCCTTGAAGCTGGATATGCCTAAAGCGTATGATAGATTATCTTGGTTTGGGCTCATTAAAGTCATGCGGCAATTTGGGTTTAGTGAAATGTTGATTGATATGATTTACCGGTGCATCTCTAATAGCTGGTTTTTTGTTCTGATTAATGGGGAAAGTTGTGGTTTTTTCCCATCTTCTCGCGGTCTGAGACAAGGGGATCCTTTATCTCCATGCCTTTTCATTATTGTAGCAGAGATGATAAGTAGAGGTTTGAATCATCTTCATTCTGTTTATCCACAATATAGGTATCGTATTCATATAAATACTCCTATGGTTTCTCATTTGGCATATGCTGATGACGTTATTATCTTCTACAACGGGTCCAAAGCATCTCTTGAACACATGAAATATCTTGATTGGTACCAAAGATTTTTGGGCAGCTTGTTAACATTCAAAAATCTGGCTTTATCAATGGGAACAATAGAGATCAAGATGATGTTATTGCCATCACGGGTTTTGTCAAACGAAATCTCCCTCTTCTTTACTTGGGATGCCCTCTTTATACGGGTAGGAAAAAGATTAGCATTTTCAGTCCTCTCATTCGAAAAATGGAGGCTCGGCTAGCTTCATGGAAAGGTAAACTCTTGTCTTTTGGTGCGAAGCTTACATTGATTCAATCTTGCTTAGCTGCGATCCCGCTTTATTATCTATCCCTTATTGATCCTCCTTAAGGAGTTATACGTGCTCTAGAGAAGATTATTGTAAGGTTCTTTTGGAGCAGCAATGAGGGTAATAAAAAATGCCATTGGCTCGCATGGAACAAGATGAGTCATCCTGTCGAAGAAGGTGGTTTGGGTTTACGCAAGTTTGAGGATATTTCTCTTGCTTTTGCTATGAAGCTTTGGTGGCGTCTTCGGACCACGGATTCTCTATGGAGCAGTTTAATGCTTGCAAAATATTGCTGGAATATTCACCCCATGGATACTACTTTAACTTCTTATTCATCCCACACTTGGAAAAGAATGATCAAGGCCAACCTTTTGTTGAAGAGAATATGTCTTGGCGTATTGGAAGAGGTGAGATTTCTATACATGAAAAATGGGTTGATGACCCTATGGGGGACGTCCCCCTTGCGCATGCCCAGGTCTTCTCCTTATTTGAGAATGGTCAGCCCCGTATTCACCACATTCGGACTATCTATGGAGATCATCTTCTGAATCTAATCCAACGTAATTCTATTTCCCTCTCTGCTCACCCGGATATTCCTGTTTGGTTACCTTCCTCATCGGGTAATTTTTCTGTGAGTTCCGCATGGCAAGAATGTAGAACTCATAGGGTGCGGTCAGCTATCTTTGGCTTTTGCTAGAACAAAGTTATTCCAAAGAAGATATCGGTGTTCTTATGGCATGCTTTGCATGGTGGCCTGCCAACGGATAACAAGGTCAGAACTAAGGGTATCTCTTTTGCTTCTAAGTGTGACTTTTGTCCAGCTGCTAGTGAGGATTCTATTGATCATATCCTTGTTCATAGCTCTTATGCTACTTATGTTTGGGATCATTTCAGTGACCTTTGTGGTATTCGGTCCTCTTTGGGCAGCCTAAATCAAGCTCTTATTTGCTGGTGGCATGGTCCCTCTCACCCCCATTCCCCCATCTCTAAATGGCTATCTAATCTCCTTCTTGCTCTTATTGTGTGGGAAATTTGGGTTACTCGCAATAAAAGCAGATTTGAAGGGATGAAAATGTGTTCCAGCAACATAATTCATAAGGTTCGATTGTATACTTCTAATATTGCTACATCTTTTAATCTGGCATTCCCAAGATCATTTGGCGATACTCATTTGTTTGATGCCTTAAAATTGAGCCCTTCTCCCCACTCCCAACGCAAAATCAGATTGGTTACATGGGAGCCTCCTTGTATTGGTTGGGTTAAAATCAACACAGATGGTGTTTCACACGGAAACCCAGGTCTTGCCTCAGGAGGGGGTATTCTTCATGACCATCATGGGGATTTCATATATGGTTTCTCTAATTTTTATGGGTTTCAGTCTAACATGTTTGCCAAGGCTTGTGCTGCTAGAGATGGTCTTCTCTTAGCTCAAAACCGTGGCTTTCATCGGGTTTGGTTGGAATTAGATTCTCAAGTTTTATTTCGTATCATCATTAAAGAATATCATATTCCTTGGACCGTTTGGTACATCATTGCTCATATTCATCACCTTTTGGTGCAAATGGAAGTCCGAGTTACTCATATCTTGAGAGAAGGCAATGGTGTTGCAGATTCGTTAGCTAATGTGGCTGCAAATGAAGAAAGAAACTCTGAAATCACCTCCTTTCATGATCTCCCACATCTTTGCAAGGGATATTTTGCTCTTGACAAAGCACATCTCCCTTACACTCGGTTATCCTAGTTTATTGGCTAGATTTAATGGATAGATATTTGTATAGGTTGCTCTCTTTATTTAGTAGTCGCCCTTCCCTTTATTGTAGAGGACCTTACAGTTTGTGTAAGGCCTCATCCCCTAGTATTTATTTTCAGGTGGTTAAGGCCGTCAAGTCCCCCACCTCGTTTGTAATTTCCTTTTTTCATATTAATAAAATCTAGGGAGTAGCGTCTCCTTTCGTCATACCTACCCAAATAGTGTAACTATATACAAGTTCGCATTCCTTCATAGAACATGTCACAATCCTTTTGTCCACGATGTCATTGAACACAAGTCATGGTCAACAAGTCAACTTTTATTGTTCAATACTTTCTCGATACCAAATATGTTGATAATTCAAATGACAATGATCCAATCAATTCATTTGAGTTTCGCCAAACATTTCATCAACATCATTCTATGAGGGCCCAAGCTTGACATCTCTCCGAAGAGGGACAAATCCATTTAGCTTATTATTCTTCCCTACATGAATCCAATTATGCCAGGTTAAAGGTAGCGTTTGAATATGTCAAACATAATGTTCATTAAATGGAAGACTATAATAACTTCATGTCTAAGGATTCAAATGACATAACTAATATGAGATCTATATATTACATAGACCATGATATAAATCTCATAGAGCGGGTCATGTCCAGTACCTTTTCTTTTTTTTTGGCGAAAGGAGACGGTACTCCCTAATTTTTATTGATAGAAAAGAAGAGATACAAACGAGGTGGGGGACATGACGGCCATAACCACCATAAAAGTAAATCTAAGGGGGGAGGCCTTACACATGCTATAAGGACCTCTACAATAAAAGGAGGGGGAGCTATCAAGAAACACAAAAACAACAGATTAGCCATAACAAACTAGCTAACAACTAATCAAGAATTCCGAATATACGGAATAGCAGCTCTATCTAACCGAAAGGCACCCTTACAGCCATGCGGAAGATTGTGAGAATCATAGTAAAAGGAATCCCTTTTTGAACGAGCAGCCACATTAGCAAGGGCATCCGCAACCTTATTCCCTTCCCTCAAAATATGGGTTATCCGAAGCCTGACTTGCCTCATTAAACGCTTAATATGCTGGATATCATACCAAACGTTCCAAGGGATACGGTAGTTCTGGATTAGGATCTTCAATAAAATCTCATAATCAATTTCAAGCCAAAGAGAAGAAATACCAAATTGAGCAGCAAAAACTAGACCGTCAAGAACAGCCTTAGTCTCGGTCATTAAATTTGTACCATGCCCATAAAATTTAGCGAAAGCAAAGAGAACATCACCATTATACTTGAGAAAAATACCACCACCCGAAATCAGCCCAGGACTACCTTTGGATGCCCCATCCGTATTTAATTTTGGGCAGCCAACAGCAGGAGATTTCCATAAAACTAACCGCATTTTCTGTTTGTGAACAGCCTTAGGGAAATGGAAAGCATCAAAAATGCACTTGTCCAGCATGGGAATAGAGAAAGAAAGATTAAAAGCTTTTACCATGGCTGCTACTTGTGAGAGGACAGCCCTTATAACCGAGTGAGAAGACATGGAGATGTTATCAAACCGAGCTTTATTACGATGTTTCCAAATTTCCCATAAGACAAAGCAAGGAATCATAGGACACAACCAATTCAATCCAGGGTTCTCATTTTTCCGGTTACTAAACCACCAACTCGACAAAATGGATCGAATACTATAACCAATTATAGAAATACCTATCATTTGAGTAAAATAATTCCAAACTTCAGAAGCAATCAGACCTTGAACAAAGAGGTGATGAATATCTCCAGTATCATGGTGAGGACAACATGCACAAGAAGAGACAAGAGCAATACCTCGACGTTGGACAGCCCTATCCGTGGGCAGCCCGTTATGAAGAAGGCGCCAAAGAAACACAAAAACTTTAGGGGGAAGATTTTTGTGCCAACAATACTCAAACACCGTACTTTGGACCCCAGGATGACGGAAAATAGACCAAGCTGAAGTTATAGAAAACGTCCCTCTAGAAGAAGGTAACCAAAAAATCTGGTCTAAATCATTAGACAAAATAATATTAGAAGCTTGTAACTTCAGAAGCAACTGCTCACCAAAAGTATCACGAATGACCTCCACCTGGATAGAGTTATTATCAAAGAGAGAAGACACTTCAATATGATGACCATTAAGGAAAATCCTAGGACCATCAAGCCAATATTCATGAATAGAAATTCTGCCTTGACCAATATGCCACCCAATATTAGGCTCCACTAAAGGTTTAGCTTCAAGCATCTGGCACCAAGTGTGAGAGGAGTACGAAGGCTTAGTAGCATCCATAGGGTGTGTACCAAAGCAATATTTATCCGCCATAAATTCAGACCAAAGGGAATGTGAGCCTCGGAATCTCCACCAAAGCTTCATGGCAAAAGCTAAAGCCATATCTTCAAAGTGACGCAGCCCTAGACCTCCTTCAGAGATAGGTAAAAACATCAGCTCCTTTTTAACCCAATGACATTTTTTGTTCCCATCTTCATTACACCAAACAAACTTCGAAATTAGTCTATACACCGCCTTGTAAACGCCTTTTGGGGGATCAAGCAAGGAGATATAAAAAAGCGGAATAGCTTGAAGACAAGTGCGAATAAGAGTTAACTTGGCACCAAAAGAAAGAATTTTGCCTTGCCACGTAGCTAGATGATCTTCCATTTTCCTAAGAACAGGATCAAAAAGAGAGAGACGCTTCCTCCCAACATATAAAGGACAACCCAAATAAGATATAGGAAGAACATGCTTGACAAAACCAGTAACCTCCGATGTAGAGGCATCTCTAGACTCATCATTTACTCCCGTGATGAAACAAGACTTACGAGTATTCACAAGCTGCTCAGAGAAAGATTGATACCAATTCAAACAACGCATATGAGCTTCAAGAGAGTCTTTAGCCCCATTACAGAAAATAATCACATCATCGGCATAAGAAAGGTGAGATACCAAAGGAGTATGAATATGAGCTCGATACCTATATTGGGGATAATCCGTGTGGAGCAGATTTAAGCCCCTACTCAGAACCTTGGCAGCAATTATGAACAATGTAGGAGAGATGGGATCCCCTTGACGAAGGCCACGAGAAGAATGGAAAAACCCAGCACTTTCCCCATTAATTAAGACCGAAAACCAGCATGAGGAGATGCAACGAAAAATCATGTCATTCCAAATTTCAGAAAAACCAAATTTTCTAAGAACTGTAATCAGAGCAAACCAAGAGATTCTGTCATAAGCCTTAGCCATATCAAGCTTTAAACATAAATTGGAACCCCAAACTTTCTTTTTGATGGATTGTATCATTTCTTGCGCAAGAAGGACATTTTCATGGATTAACCTACCTTTCACGAATCCACTTTGTTGAGGAGAAATGATCCTTGGGAGAATAGGAGCCAACCGAGAATTCAATAGCTTTGTAATAACTTTATTGGAGAAATTACAAAGACTAATAGGTCTCATCTCAGTAAAAGTAGTAGGGGCACTTACTTTGGGCAGCAAACCAATGGAAGTAGAAGTCCAACTACGAGGCATAGGGAAACCCACAAAGAACTCAAGAATAGCTTTGAAAAAAACTTCTTTGATAATATCCCAACACACTTTATAAAACTCACCTATATAGCCATCCGGGCCAGCTGCACTTTGCCCATTCATAGACCAAACTATCTCCTTTATGTTCAACATGGAAGGAGCAGCTGTAAGAATATTATTATCCTCATCATTAATAAGCCGAGGTATAACATCAAGGATGTCATCTTGAGGATTATCATGAGGGCTTTGAAGTTGGTTGGAAAAGAAAGAGACAGCTTCATGTTGAATATCCTCCCTATTCACCACCCAGTTCCCATTGCACCGCACCTTATGAATATATAATTTTTGTCGCTTTTTAAGAATATAATAATGGAAAAACTTGGTATTCCGATCCCCTTCTTTTAACCATGAAATGTTGGCCTTTTGACACCAGAATTCCTCTTCAATTTTCAGCTTTGAAAGAAGTTTAGCTTGAGAGATACTAAGAGCAGATTTGGCTAAATCCGAGGGGTTATTTTGGTAATCCAATTCTCTTTGAGTAACTTCATCTTCTGCATCTCTAATTTGTTGATCAATCCTCCCAAAGACTTGTCTATTCCAATCAGAAATGACTTTACGTAACCGAGCTAACTTTTTAGCAAATTTAACCATTGTCTTCCATCCATCGAAACAGCCCAAGAATTCCTGACAATAGCCAAAAAATTAGGATGCTTAAGCCACACATTAAGAAAACGGAAAGCTTTTTTAACCAACTCAGCATGAACCTTGATCTGAACCACTATGGGGCAATGATCCGAACAAGTTCGATTAATATGAGAAACTGAAGTACAGTGAAATTTATCAATCCATAACAAGTTGTAGAAAGCTCTATCCAAACGTTGGGAAATAGTAGGCTTGCCACGAAGTTTGTCCACCCAAGTAAATCTGTTCCCACAATAACCAGCATCTATAAGGCCAGAATATTGGACCATATCAGAGAATTCAGTGACTACCTTATGTCGAATTGACCTACCACCCACCTTTTCAGTTTGGTCAAGAACACAATTAAAATCCCCAATGACCAACCAAGGAACATTGCAAGCACTCAAATCCATAAGATGATCCCATAACTCTCTTCTATCATACCGACAACAGCTAGCATAAACAACACTCAAATAGATGTAAGAATCCCAAAGATTATGAGAAATACGGAGGGTGAGAGCTTGATCCATATCATGAGATACACGGCACTCCAATCCATGCTTCCAAAACAACCAAACTTTGCCATTACTATTATAAGCGCAGCCATCACACCCAAGCTTTCTCCTAATAATTCCAATCTGATTAGAAGGAATCTTAGGTTCAGTAATAGCAAGAATAGATGCACTATGAAGATTAAATAACCTCTTAACCCTACGGAAGGAGGATTTATTACCAATGCCACGAATATCCCAGAATAATAACGCTACCATGATGAAAAACCAGAAAAACAAATAAAAGAAACTCTATCAGAGTTAAATAGTAGGAGAGGTAGAACCACTTCGACGCTTTCGTGGCCTTACCAATGTAAAACCATCAGCATTAACATGAGGTTGCGTTGCAAACGGAGTAGACCCAGCCTTGTCAGTAACAAAAGCATTGGAAGGAGGAGCTCTAGGGGAAAGATTTAAACCTTCCAGCCCATTAACAGGATTATTTGTTTGAATTGACTCAACCGATTCATGGATCTGATTAGAACTACCAATAAGATCAGTTTGATCTTTGTGAAGGGATACACGATGACTAACAGATTCAAGATCCAAATCATTATTCCCAGTTTGATTCTCCTTAGCAAGATCATTAGCATTAACTTTTATAGTTGCAGCACACGCCTTTTGAAGGGACAAATCCACACTTGCAGGAAGGGGTTGTCCACGCTTAGCCAAAGTAGGCATTTCAGGCTTTGAGGCCATGCCTTTATTGCAAAGATCGATAACCTCCACCTCCTTAGCAATACCATTGACTTTAGCACCACTACTAGAACCATTAGTACCACCAACATTTTTATCACCACCCACATTCGTTTTTCCATCATCATTCTTTCCATCCAACTCTTTGTTATGCTGCCCAGTCGGTTTTGGAGCAAACACTTTGGCATTCTTCTCCTTATCAAGCTTAGGGCCATGAAGATTAGGATTAGCTTTTCTACACACAGAAATATCATGACCAAGAACCAAGCAATGCTTACAATACCTCGGTACATTATCGTATTCCACTTTCTGAAGGAAACTAGGGCAAACATCTCCACAATCCACAAAAAATTCATGAGGAAGTTTTTTAGAAGCATCAATCTGAATCAAGATCTTTGCAATACTAGGTCTAGAGAATTCGGCAGTTGCTTTATCAAGAGAAAGAGGAGTTCCAATCATCAAAGCAACTGTAAATAAAAAAAGGCTTATTTATAAGATGGATGGGTAAACCAGGGAAGCCAACCCATACCGGAACAATGGGAGATTCTTGTTCAGGTCTCCATGATGGAGACCATGCCAGAGTGCGCATTGGATACCTATGAACATACCAAACTTCCTTCATGAACAATCTTTGATAATCCTCCTCAGTGGATAACTGGATTAACAAATGACGATTATCTAAGTGACCCAATTTATAATTCCCTTTAAGCTGGAATTTGGTAAAAGAAATCCTTGTATCTTCCATTGAAGGCCTTCCATGCATAAATTTACCCACTAGAGAAAACTTAAATGGCTTTGCAAAATTATCAATAGCTTCTTTCGAAAGTTTAACCGAAGGATTACCTTTATAATTTCCTGTCTGAATAGCATTAAGACCAGAACCATGATTATTAGCGCCCATATTACCAAGCTGAGAAGGATTAGGAGATTGAGAGAACAACTCCGCAAAAGATTTGGAAGCCGAGGCTTGAACTTGCGTAACAGGAATCGAAACAGATTGCGGCGATGTAGAAGATTTGCCTGATGGCGCTCCTGACGGCGCGACATGAGTAGAAGATGGCGCAGCCTGAGAATTAGGGTTTGCATGGGATCCTTGAGCGGCCGAAAGAAAATTAGGGTTAATTGGGATCGGGACGGGATGGGACGAGGGAGAGTAGTAAGGATTGCTATTGCTGGAATTCAATGAAGGGAAGAACGACACCGGAGCAGACATGGCTGCCGGCAAGGTTCCTTAGGGCGAACCCTAGAGACGGGAAAGAGAGATTTCGCTTAGAGAGTCATGTCCAGTACCTTGTTCCAAACAAGTACCCATAAATCTAACATGATCATCCCATGATCATTTAACCTTTATACTAGTGCCAAACAAGTACTAGGGACAGAGATTATTATAAGCAAACATGAACAACAATAATAATCAAAACATCTCTTTATTAATATGAATAAGATGATTACAAACAACGTTTAAATAAACGTGCCTAGGGCACCAACACTAACAATCTCCCACTTGCCCTAGGCTCAATCTCCCTTGTATCTAATACCCATGGACCTAACATGACCATCATGTTTAGCTTATGGAAGTCCCTTTGTTAGCGGGTCCACAACGTTATCATCAGTTGGTACTCTGCATATATTTACGTCTCCCCTATCAACAATTTCTCGAATGATATGAAAACGCCTAAGTATGTGTTTGGATTTCTGATGTGCCCTTGGTTCCTTTGCTTGAGCAATAGCACCATTATTATCACAATAAAGGTCTATTGGCTTAGCAATACTAGGAACCACTTCAAGTTCACCAATAAACTTCTTAATCCAAACAGCTTCCTTTGCAGCATCCGATGCAACAATATACTCAGCAAAGACATAGGGTGAGACAATCCCTCTTTCTAACTTTCTCTCTCTAGGCGAGATCTCTCTAGGGTTTTCCCTAGGGATTTCTGGCCGGCAGCCATGGCTGCCCAGGCTTCTTTCTTCCCCTCCGTGAATTCTAGTTCACGTAATCCTTATTTCAATCCTTCGATAATGCAGTCTTCGAATTCTGTTCAAAACCCTAGCGCAGTGATTTCCAACCCTATCCCTAATTCCAATGTTGCACCGAATTGTCTTCATGAAAACCTAACATTTGTGTGGCGCCATCTTTTGAGAATCCCTCGTCACAACGGAATTCTAATATTGCGCCGCCAGCCCAAAACCCTATGACGCATGCTACTAAATCTTTCGCTGGATTATTCTCTCATTCCAATTCAAACAAGGAGTTTACTCCTGTTATCCCTACAGGTTCTTATAAAGGTACTCCTTCCATCAAACTTTCCAAGGATCTTATTGATGCATTTGCTTTGCCTTTCAAATACACGTTGGTAGGAAAATTCCAGCATGGTAAACCTTCTATGGAAGATGCCCGCATTGCGTTTGCTAAATTTCAATTAAAAGGACATTATAAGCTTGGTTTATTGGACTCTCGGCATATTCTTATTCAGTTGGTGAATGAAGATGATTATCAAAGGTTGTTTATGAAAGACGTATGGTATGTTACCCGGTTTCCCATGCGCACTTTGGCTTGGTCTCCGGATTGGCGACCCAATCAGGAGTCACCATTTATTCCGGTTTGGGTAGGGTTTCCAGGACTTCCTATTCATTTGATGAACAAAGCTTTCATGTTTGCTGCTGCTTCTATGATAGGTACGCCATTATCTCTTGATAAAGCCACAGCTAAACTTTCTTGACCAAGTATAGCCAAAATTCTCATTAAGATTGATGCTTCCAAAAAACTGCCTCATGAAATATTTATTGACTGTGGAGATGTGTGTTCCAGCTTTTATCAAAAAGTAGAGTTTGATTCATCCCCTAAATATTGCAAGCACTGTATGATGTTTGGGCATGAGATTTCTTTTTGTCATAAAGCAAACCCTGGTTTGGTGCATGTGCCACAAAAACAGAATGTTGAGAAGAATGTTAAGAAGTATGTGCCTAAACCGGTTGAACCAAAGGATAAGGCCACTGCTAATGGTCATACACCATCCAGTAGTGGTACTAAGGTTAATGGAGTAGCTACGGACACTGAAGTTATTGATACTGGTGTGGATAACTCTAAAGATCCAAATGTCCTTGGTGATGATAATCTTCAAGATCAGAATATCACTACTGTAGGTACTTCAGAGAATAAGAAGATTGTTTTTCCAACTATGGCTATAAGAGGGCAGCCTCTCCCTGAATCTGTTAATAAAGCTCTTCAAAAAGCTTGTAATTCTGTATTGAATACGAAGGCCAGCCCTGCTTCAAAGGAAGAGATTAGTGTGGAGACCATTGTCCATATTGTTGCTCTTCACAAGGAACAAAACCAATCTGTTCCCAGCCCTATTATTTCTGAAGTTGTTACTAGTCAAGACGCCATAAATGATGTTGTTTCTTCTTTAAGTCTTTCTCCAAGAGCTCCATCTACTAATGCTCCATTTGTTACTGATCATGCTGTCTCTACTCCTTTTGCAAACCAGAATACCATTGTTGATGAGGATGGTTTCACTAAAGTAGGACCTCGAAAAAGAAGAGGTCATTCTGCCTCTCCTCCCTCATAATTCTGTGCTGGTTTCATTTATTTTACTCTTCAAGTTTCATTATGGTAGCTTTAATTAATTGGAATGTGAGAGGGATTGGTAACAAGTCTACTCTCAGAAGATTAAAACGTTTGAATCGGCTCTATGGTGCATCTTTTATTGCAATTTCTGAACCAAAGTTAACAATTACTCAGCTCAAGAGAATTCAGCGTACGCTTGGCTGTATTGGTGGAATATCAAACTGCAATAGCAAGGTCTGGATTTTTTGTAAGCATGGCTTTGAGTGCATGGTTATGCATGACTCTAATCAAGAACTTACTCTTCAAGTGTCTCATCCCCTTTGGCATTCTCCTGTCCTACTCACGGTGGTGTATGCGAGTTGTGATAGGTATGAGAGACGAGACTTGTGGGATAACCTTATGGATCTAAGCATGACTGACCTTCCTTGGCTTATAGCGGGTGATTTTAATTGTGTAATGGAACAAGCAGAAAAAATGGGTGGAAAACCTATCAAGGAAGCTACTGTCTCGGAATTTGTTGCTATGGTTGAAGTCACATGCCTTATTGATGCAGGTTATAGAGGTAATGGTTTCACTTGGGTTGACAAGACAAGAGGGAAGCCAACTATTTATCAACGTCTAGATAGAGTTTTCTATAATATAAAATGGTTAGAGATGTTCCATGCTACTGATGTTACTCATATTAATCGTACTTGCTCTGACCATTCACCTTTAGTGATCCAACTTAAATCTGCAGCCCAAACTTCTGGTGGGTCTTTTTAGTTTTTGAATGTCTGGTTGAAGCACCCCTCTTTCTTGTCGCTAGTGGAGAATTCTTGGAATGAAGCCATGGATGGAAGGCCTATGGTCCAGTTTGCCAAAAAATTAGCAAGACTGAGGAAGGTTATTTCCAAATGGAATAAGGAGGTATTTGGGAGGATTGATCAACAAGTCAAACATGCTGAAGATGAAGTTACTAGATGCGAGCTGCTTCTCCAAAACAATGACTCAGATGAAAATTGTAAAAACCTCGGGTTGGCTAAGGCTAGTTTGTTAGCAAAGCTGAAAGTTGAAGAAGATTTTTGGTCTCAAAAAGCTAATATATCTTGGATCAAGGATGGTGATAGAAATTCCAGGTTTTTTCATTCTTATGTGCGCAAGAAGAGGCAAAAGCTTTATATTCACAGCATTCGGATTCTAATGAAAGATGGATTCATTCAAAAGAAGATATTCAGCGAGAGGCAATTACTTTCTATTCTGGTCAGCTCCAAAAGCCTTATGAGAACCCCTCTAATGAACTGCTTGATGTTATTCCAACGCTGGTGATGGAAGAAGATAATATAAGGCTTACGGCTATTCCCTCAGGTCATGAAATTAAAGATATTGTTTGGTCTATGCGTGGTCAAAGTGCAGCAGGCCCAGATGGGTTTACCGGTGTGTTTTATAAGAAATGCTGGGATATAATCAAGGTGGACTTTCAGTTAGCTATAGTAGAGTTTTTCTCGGGTCATGATATGCCAAGGAACTAGACTAGCACCCTTATAGTTACCATTCCAAAGGTAATATCTCCTTCTTCCTTTTCTGATCTGCGACCTATTAGTTTATGCAATTTTCAAGCAAAGTTGTTACAAAACTGTTAACTTGTCGTTTAGCCCCACATTTGCCGAGACTCATCTCCCCTCAACAAAGTGGTTTTGTTCAAGGTAGATTGATCCATGAAAATGTCCTTCTTGCTCAAGAGCTAATGCAATCTCTAAAGAAGAAAGTGTGGGGTTCAAATGTTTGTTTGAAGTTAGATATGGCAAAGGCGCATGACCGGATTTCATGGTTTGCGTTGATCAAAGTTTTGAGAAAATTTGGCTTTAGTGAGGTTTGGAATGACATTATTTTCAGATGCATATCGTCTTGTTGGTTTTCTGTTTTGGTTAATGGTGAGAGTTGTGGTTTTTTCCACTCTTCTCGGGGGCTTCGACAAGGAGATCCCATCTCTCCCACTCTCTTTATTCTTGCTTCTAAAGTTTTGAGCCGGGGTCTCAATTTGCTTCATACTGATTATCCTTAATATCGTTATAGAGCTCATATTAATACCCTTTGATCTCTCATTTGGCATATCCGGATGATATTGTTATTTTTTGTAATGGTTCTAAGGCTTCTTTGGATGCTCACATGCACTGCTTAAATTGGTACTAAAATTTTTTGGTCAATTGGTTAGTTCGGGTAAATCTTGCTTCATCACAGGTGCTTTTAATGAAGAAAGGGATGCCTCTATAGCAGAAGCTACTGGTTTTCAGAAAAAGGACCTCCCTATAATTTATTTAGGTTGTCCTTTATATGTTGGCCGGAAGAGAATTGCTCATTTTGCCTCGGTTATGCAAAAAATGGAAGCTAGACTGGCTACTTGGCAGGGTAAAATTTTATCCTATGGTGCAAAGTTAGCTCTCATCAAAACTTGCCTCCAAGCTATTCCGTTGTACTATATTTCTATTCTTAACCCTCCTAAGGGGGTTTTGAATGCCATAATTAGGCTGATTTCGAATTTTTTCTGGAGTAATGAAGAGGCTAACAAAAAATGTCATTGGGTCAGCCAAGCTAAAATGTTTCGGCCTACTATTGAAGGAGGTCTTGGTTTGAGAAGATTTGAGGATATTTCCATGGCTTTTTCAATGAAATTATGCTGGAGGTTTCGTAGTACCAAATCTTTATGGGTGTCATTTATGGAAGCTAAGTATTGTAATGGAACTCACGCTATGGATGCTACAAAGCCTACTTTTGCTTCTCACATTTGGGTTCGGATGCTTGGTGCTAAAGATCGTTGAACCTAACATTCGATGGGGGATTGGTTGTGGGGATATTTCAGTTCATGAGAGTTGGGCGGATTCTCCATCTTCTCTTCCTGGTAATCATATTGAGGTGTCTAGTCTCTTTGAGCAAGGGCAACCCCGAATTGACCATATTAGAGATGTTTATGGAGAACAACTCTTACATAATATCCAAAAGAATAATATTCAGATTGTTAACAAGCCGGACAAGCCTTTTGGTGTCCTTCTGAGTCGGGCAAATTCACAATTACTTCATCTTGGAATGTGTCCAGAAAAGAGGGTAGTATCATCCCTATGTTCGAGAATTGCTGGAACAAGCACATCCCCCTCAAAATTTCTGTTTTCATGTGGTGGCTTCTTCACAAAGGTCTTCCTATAGATCTGGCGATTCAACACAGAGGTATCTATATGGTTTCTGCTTGTGTTTGCTGCTCTCACCCGGCTATTGAAGATCTTGATCATCTCTTTGTTCATAGTGATGTTGCTAAGGAAGTTTGGGCACATTATTTAAATTTAATGGGGGTTAAGGCCCTTTTTTATAACACTCATTCCTTAATAGCTAGCTGGTGGTATAGCATTGATAAAAGGACCCCAAAAGGATCTAAATAGCTGGCTCATCTTCTTTCTTGCATTATCTTGTGGGAAATTTGGAAAGGGTTCTTCTCCTTAGGGATAACATTATTCTGAACATTCAGGCTAGGGTTTGCTTTCATACAGGACGAAATATCATGCCCTAACACAAAGCAATGTTTACAATATTTTGGAATATGATCATATTCCAGTTTTTGATAAAAACTCGAGCACACATCGCAAATCGCAACATTGGTCTACCATCCATTTGCTCCATCCAAGACTGATTAACAATAGAATTAAACATATGGTGTTTAGCCCAAACATTTAAGAATATGAAAGCACCATGAACTCCATCACCATTAACTTTAACTTGGACAACCAACGGATATGGTTGGTGTGTTTCCGACACTCGCTAAAATAGGGGCTGTTCTTCCGGAGGCAGTAAACAAAGCATTGCAAAAAGCTTGTTCTGAGGTGCTTCAAATGAATAATAAAGATGGTCAAAATATAGAGGAGACGTCGGAATTGGCTGCTATCCAACACAAAGTTAATGAGCACAGAGAAAAACAAATGGAAGTAGTCATTGAGAATGTTGAAACTGAACAAGTTGATCAGTTTAGTGCACAGCAAGAAGAATGTAGGCAACCTCCTGGTCCGGTCCACAAAATATACACAACCCACCTCGAGCCAACTTTAATTCTTTTCTCTCTTCCCCATACACCATAATTTATATTCTCTTTCTCGATTAATCAAGGCGTTTATTATTTCAAGACTAATTATCCAAAGCATAACCATAAGATACGTAACTAATCAACGAGGTCCATTCTCGAGCAATCAAAAGACAATTCTGAATAAAACAATTTTCAAATGTCTCGACAAGTCTTCTGTTCTACAATCTAGGAAAGAGCTAAACACTTACTTTCTGTCAAGAAGGGGCTTCCTTCCTTTTGAACATATATACTTCTCACAACTGTCCAAAGAGTCTAAACACGAGAACTCTCTCTCGTTCTCTCTCTCTCTCTTCTCTTACTATAAAGGCTCCTGCAAGTCGTCCGTACAATTCTGTCTTTTCTTTATTTTTGAGTCGACTGAAATAAAAAAAACGACGCTAAAAGAGAATATACCCACCTAGATTGAAAACCCGCAAGGGCGGTCTAGAGAAAAAACAGGGTGTGTCTAAAAGGAGGTAGGATCCCCCACCTTATGCCCTCACCAAACTGGGGCTACCCAACAGAATTGGACAACTTACCGATGCTCCAACAAGATCACTCTCCACGAAAGGTCATCTCTTCATCAAAGCTCAACATGGTTGACCTCTTTCAAGTGCCCCCATCAAACTGGGGCTTCCCCAAAAGAAATGGCCACTCGGAGATCACCAGCGACCCGACGAAATCATGCTCACCTGAAGGACTACCCTAATCAACAAGCCCAATGGACGACAACTATCTGAATTAGTTAGACTGTAATTAATTATAAGGCATCTTTATAAGATCATTACGTTTTCAAAAGTGTTTTCTATCACGACACGTTGTTTATAAACCCGCACACTTGTTTTTTTTTGTGTTTTTTTTTTTTTTTGGTGAAAGGAGGGCGGCACCTCCCTAGATTTTATTAATAAAGCAGAAACAATACAAACGAGGTGGGAGACATGACAACCTCAACCACCAAGAGGAAAAGCTAAGGGGGAAGGCCTTACACAATTCGTAAAGTCCTCTACAATAAAGAGAGGGGAAACTAGAGTACATAGAAAGTAAAACATAGAGAAACCTAGACCTAATCAATTAACTAACGGATTCTAGTATAAGGGATGGATGCTTTATCTAATCTATACGCGCCTTTACAACCATGAGGGAGCTGCTAAAAATTATAAAATTCGTAATCACGTTTCGCAATCGCAGCCACATTTGCAAGCCCATCAGCCACTTGATTACCTTCCCGAAGAATATGTGTGTTTTTTTTTTTGGCGAAAAGAGGATGGTACCTCCTAGATTTTATTAATGTAAAAAGAAGCTACAAGCATGATGGGGGACATGATGACCTTAACCACCAAGAAAGAAAGCCTAAGGGGGGAGTCCTTACACAAGTTGTAAGGTCCTCTACATAAAAGGTGGGGGTGGCTACAAAATAAAGTAAATAAATTATACAAAAATCTGGCCATACAAAACTAAATGCGGAGAGAAGGGGTTCCAGCTTTGTCAAGCATGTAGGCGCCTTGAGCATTCTTGGGAAGATCAGCATATGAGAAAAAGTTAACATGGGATTTGGAATTTGCTGCTGCATTAGCAACACCATCTGCAACTCTATTACCCTCTCGGAGAATATGTGTGATACGGACTTCAAGGAAATTCATCAAATAAAAGATTTTCTTGATAATATAGTGAATATGCCAAGGGATATGATAAATTTTCAGAATGATCTTCATAAGGACTTCTGAATCAACCTCAATCCATAGATTAGGAATGGCAAACTCAATAGCAAGCTCCAAACCATTCAACACCGCCATCGCCTCCGACCACATGTTCGTTGCTTCACCATAAAATCTGCCATAAGCAAAAAAGAAAATCCCCATGGCAGTTTCGAAATATACCTCCACCAGAGGCCACTCCCGGATTTACCCTAGCAACGCCATCCGTGTTAAGTTTATAAGTGCCAGGAGAAGGTTTATTCCACACAACCAGCCGTCCCAAAGAAGGCCGTGGAAAATGTCTGATCTTAAAAAGATCACGGACATGAACATCAAAAGAAGGGACGCCAAACTGAATATGAAATGCTGCTGCAATGGATGTGAGATCATCAATAATAGATCTAATAAGACCATTAGGAGAGGGAACTTTGCCTTCAAAAATCCATTTGTTACGATGTTGCCAAATCTGACACAAGATAAGGCAAGGGAGAACTCGGCATATCCATTTAATCAAAAGGCTAGAATTTTTTGGAAGCTCAAACCACCAAGAGATGAGAATTTGGTTAATGCTACCATTATGATATTGAATTCCCAAGAGTCTAGCAAAAAAATCCAAGTATGAGCAGCAAGCATACCTGATCCAAAAAGGTGAGTATTCGTCTCAGATTGAGGATTCACACAACACATACACCGAGAGGCTAAATGAATTCCCCTTTTTTGAACAGCCATGTCAGTGGGAATGCCATTATGAAGTAATCGCCATACAAAAATAGAGATTTTAGGGGGGAGATGCTTGTGCCTAATAGACGAGAAAACATACTAGTAGGCTGGGATTGCCTACACTCCTTCCAAGCAGATGAGGTAGTAAATTTACCGGACGTAGAAGGTTTCCAAACAATGGTATCAGGCTGATCATTGAGCTGAATATGTTGGGAGCTGATTAATGACGCCAATTGAGTTCCATACATCTCACGGATATAATCCAAGCGAGGGAGAGAGTTTTCAAAAAGGGTGAAAATTTGTTGATGCTCAAGAGGAAGAGAAATCTGACCCTCCAACTAATGCTCATGAATAGAAACTAAACCTTGGCCAACACGCCATCCTATCCAAGCCTCCATCATGTCTTTGACCCTAAGCATTCGCCGCCAAATGTGAGAAGCAAAAGAGGTGATCACGGCATCCATGGGATGAGTTTCAAAAAGAGTGAAAATTTGTTGATGCTCAAGAGGAAGAGAAATCTGACCCTCCAACCAATGCTCATGAATAGAAACTAAACCTTGGCCAACACGCAATCCTATCCAAGCCTCCATCATGTCTTTGACACTAAGCATTCGCCGCCAAATGTGAGAAGCAAAAGACGTGATCACGGCATCCATGGGATGAGTTTCAAAACAATACTTTCTCAACAGAAAAGACGACCATAGGGCAGCAGATCCGCGAAGTCTCCACCATAATTTCATAGCAAAGGATGTAGCAATGTCTTCAAATTTTCGGAACCCTAAACCCCTTCACTTTTTGGACAGCTCATACGATTCCATCCTATCCAATGGCATTTTTTCTGACCCTCCAAACCACTCCAAAAGAAGTTCATAATGATTCTTTGCATTGCTGTAATTATTCCCTTGGGAGGGTCTAATATAGAAATAAAATAAAGAGGTATGGATTGGAGGCAAGAGTTGATAAGAGTTACCTTAGCCCCATAAGAAAGAATTTTTCCTTGCCATGTTTCGAGTCTAGCCTCTATCTTTCTAAGAACCGTGGAGAAGAGACTATTTATTTTTTGGCCCACATACAAAGGGCAGCCCAAATATGTTATCAGAAGCTCTTTCTTAGAGAAACCCGTAGTATTAACAATCACGTCATCTCGAGGAGCAGCTGGTTTGCCCGTTACAAAGCAAGATTTATTGATACTCACCATTTGGCCCGTAAACTTTTGATAACCTTCCAAACATCGCATATGCATTTCGAGAGATTCTTTGGACCCATTACAGAATATTATAATATCATCAGCGTAAGAGAGGTGGGACACAATAGGAACATGGGGATGAGATTTATACCGAAGCCAAGCATACGTGGAATGCAGGTAGTTAAGGCCTCTACTAAGAAGCTCAGCAGCAATGATGAACAAACTAGGAGAAAGAGGGTCACCTTGTCGAAGACCTCGGGTAGAGTGAAAAAAACCACTTATCTCCCCATTCACAAGAACCGAGAACCAGCAATTAGAGATGCAACGATATATAATGTCAGCCCACTCTATTGAAAAGCCAAACTTCTTTAAAATTTTGATAAGAGCCACCCAAGAAAGTCTATCATACGCCTTAGCCATGTCAAGCTTAATAGCAAGGTTGGAACCCCTTACTTTCTTTCTAATAGAGTGCATCATCTCTTGAGCAAGAAGGACATTTTCATGTATCAACCTACCCTTTACAAAACCACTTTGATTAGATGAAATAATACGAGGAAGGATCAGACCAAATCTACAAGTTAAAAGTGATGTAATTTCTACAAGGATTAGGATCAAAATTACCTTGTAGCCGAGGATCGTTCTAAGGAAAGTCGTTCGTAGGTGTAAAACCGCACCCCCTACCTAAGAAGATAGGATACTTGGTTTAGAAGCGCCACAGCCAATACACCCAAGTTGGTTGATAAGCTAGGAAGACGCAACAAGTATAGAAAATTACACTTGATAAGTCTAAGTTTTTCAAAGAATCAAAGAGTAGAATAAAACTCTCAAATTGATTAAAATCTGATTGTGTCCAATGGATTACAAAAATGGCCTATTTATAGGCTGAAATGGTGATGATTCCTAGGTAGATGATGTCATCTATGATTTAAGCAATAAGCTTTAAATTACAAGATAAAGACTACAATTATTATGATGAGTTATCCAAAGACTTTCAAACTTTCCAAGAGCATGTGGTGAATGTATCAACCTTATCTTCATTCTTGAATCTTCATGCAACATGAAAAAATTCGGATTCCTCTTTGGGCTGATTTGAAAACACTTATTTTGGACTCAATTTGGGCCCCAAATTGTGTTTAGTCATTGGGCCAATATTCTCCACCACAAAACTTCATGTTGCATTCAATTGGACTCCATTCTCTAAGCTTTTCTGGGCTGGAACAAACTCTTTCAATGGATCTGTTGTGCTTGGACTTGAGCTCCTAAATGAGATTACATCAAAAAGCTTGGTAATTATCTTGTTAGAGAAGTTACACAAGCTAATAGGTCGTAGATCAGAAAAAGAAGATAGAGAGCCTACTTTGGGAATACTAACAATCAAAGTGCTAGTCCAGCTCCTTGGCATCTCAAACCCCGCAAAGAACTCTTTTATTGCTCGAAAAAGATCATCTTTAATAATGTTCCAGCATTCTGAATAAAAGAAACCATTAAAACCATCGGGACCAGCTGCACTTTGCCCATTCATACTACGAACAATCTCAAAAACTTCCTCAAGAGTGGGAACAGCCGTTAACATTTCATTTTCCTCCGCCGTGATAATAGAAGGAATAACATTAAGCAAATCATCATCTCCATCAAGATATAAATCTGACGTGAGTTGGTGCTCATAAAAGCTAGAAGCTTCTCTTTGAATATCTTCTTTGGTGGTTAACAGTGTTCCATCTTTATCCCTTATCCGATGAATATATATCTTTTTCCTCTTTCTTTTGACATAGGAATGAAAAAATCTAGTATTGCGGTCTCCCTCTTTTATCCA